>CM035091.1:46257482-46609279 GCA_020205505.1 Panax japonicus
AATCAGATATGGAATCCAAACCCTAGTTTTGGATTATTGTCAAGGTATGAGAATAATAATATAATATTACTTATATTTTGATTTTTCAGTACCATGAATATGTACGGTATGACCGTATTGATAATGGATGGTCAATTACGGTATATTTTGACCAAACCCTAGTAATGATGTTAAACCCTAATTTGAGATCCAAATTAGAGTATAAGATTATTTTATAAGTGTATAATATTAATTATGTCGTGTATTAATGTATTAATTAAGTAAACCCTAATTAAAATTCTGGAAACCCTAATTGCTATAATTAGTAACCCTAATTTGAAATTAGAGTTTGAGATTGTTGGTAAGTATTGATAATGGGATTAATTACCAAGTATTATGATTATAATTATTAAATTTAGAAACCCTAAGTTAGTAATTGAAAACCCTAATAGTAATTTGGTAACCCTAATTACCAAAAGAATAAACCTTAATTGCTAAATTAGCAAAGTCAACAATAATTATATGATCTAAACCCTAATGTCCATTTGTTAGATAATTACAAACTTACTTTAATTAACAAAGTTATTAATTTCAAAATTTAAGAAACTAAAATTTAATTAATTTTTATTTTATTTTATTTTTGTGCAAACTCTAATTGCTAAATTCGAGATTTATTTTGTGCTAAATTTTAGGGTTAAACCCTAAGGGTTTGCCAAGTTCCATTTTGCCATTAATTGGAAAATCAAAAGACCAAAATCCTCATTTTAGCATTAAAGAGGCTAGCATATAGGTTTTGACAAAGTGATGATGTTGTTCACCAAACCAACAACCCCAGGTGCTCTCTAATTGACAGCAATAGCCTATAGCTCAGCCAATTCATGCATCTACACTTCTATAAATAGATTGGAAGAGAGAGAAATTGCATTTGTTAAATTATTTTGTGCAAAACACTCAACCATTCTCTCTCAACCCCAAACCTCCGAAATTTTCTTCATATATCAGTCTTATATCAAGCCCCACGAAATCCAACAACAAAACAACAACACAAAATCAGAAATTGCTCATTTAAGGTATAAACCCTACCTTGAATTTCTGTCCAAAATTTGTTGTTAGATGTTGTGTTTAAGTGTTAGAATATATTGGTTTTAGTGTATTATGATGATCTGGGTTAGTATTTGATAGATCCATAACATTTAAATACACGAAATTGGTGTTTTCACAAAACTGGAAATTTTTAATTTTGAGTCTGACAGTCAAATGTCAGGTCATGTAGATCTTTCTATGTTTTATGTTTTTGTTGTTTTAATGTTTGGTCTGGTAGTATGTTGTGAGATCTTTGCTCTGGAACTTAAATCAGGTCCAGATCTGGTATACATTAAAAGTTATAAGTGGTCAAACAGGGTTGACCGGTCACGAAAATATTTTTCTGGGCAACCCAGAAAAATTTCCAGATTTGCAGAAATTCTGACAACCATTTTTAAAGCCTTTGATCTTGCTCATGTTTGATATTTAGTCCATAATGTTGATTGTCTGTTGTCATATGACATTAGAACTACACATTCATACCTTTATATTACCCATAACATGAACATGATCGAATTTAACCCTGGTCAAAGTGCGTTGATCGTTCTGTCTTATGAAGGTTTCTGGAAAACCCAGAACCTTCATGAGAAATTTTTCCAGTAGGGTTTGACCGGCATGTATCTTCATTATTTGTTGTTGTTTTATGTATTTTAAATGATAAATCTCTTTAGTTACATGTGTTCTACAATCTAGAACTCTTAGATCACAAAAATGTTACACGATTTGCATGTAGTGGAAGCTCAAAGTTGGCATGCTGTACTGTTCTTCATTTTTGGGCAAACCCAGAAATGAAGAGCAGCTCTGACAGCGAATTAAGAGGCTTAGATCTCTCTTGTGTTATGCGTTTTGATCATGTTTGTTGTTAGATCGTGTAGTCTTGTATTTGTACTACATGATCTGACGAACAACAGACCCAGAAACACAACACACACGGAATTATTGATGGTCAAACTAGCCTACTCGGTAACTGCCTATGAATGTTCAAGAACATGAAGAACACCTATAGCGACGGTTCTGTCGCTATAGGTGGTCTTTAGCGACATATAATTTATATTTTTCCGGAAATTAATAAAAAATAGAAAAAAATAGTTTTTAATTATTAAAAATACAAAATAAATTATTAAAAATTATTTTTAATTCTGAAAATTAGTTTTTAATTATTTTAAATATATTTCATAAATATTTAATATTTTTGGAATATTAAAAGTATTTAATTTATTTAATTATAATATTAAATAAATTATTTAAAAATGATTTTAATATTTGAAAAATCATTTAAAATTATATTATGTTATAAGAAAATATTTTAAGTTATTTTTAATAACTTTTAATATTATTTGATAATTTTCATTAATAAATTAATATTAAAGATAATTAAGTTATTTATTAAATGAATTAAAAAAGATTTTATTATATTAAAAATCATTTTAAATAATAACTTTTAATATTTAAAGGTAAAAATTCATTAATTAATAATTATTAATGATATTAAAGTTATTTAATATTTATATTAAATAAATTAGTTTAAAAATGATTTTAATATTACAAAAATCATTTTAAATGGAAATAAAGTGTTTAAAGATATTTTAAGTTTTAAAATATAAATTTTAATATTTAAAGGATAATTTCATTAATAATCTAATATTAATGATATATTAATGATATTAAATTTATTTAATAATTATATTAAATAAATAGTTTAAAAATGGTTTTAATTATTTAAAAATCATTTAAAAAGGATATTAATGATTTAAAAATATTTTAATTTATAATTATTGACTTTTAATATTTGGATAAATAGTTCATTAATATTTAAATATTAATGGTAATTATTTAATAATGATTTTAAATATTTTAAAAAACATTTAAGGGTATTATAAATACTTTAAAAATATTTTGAGTTATTATACATAACTTTAATATTTTGGCAATGGATTTGAAGTTATAATTATTGACTTTTATTATTTGGATAAATAGTTCATTAATATTTAAATATTAATGGTAATTATTTAATAATAATTTTAAATGTTTTAAAAATCATTTAAGGGTATTATAAATACTTTAAAAATATTTTGAGTTATTATACATAACTTTAATATTTTGGCAATGGATTCATTAATAGTTTAATATTAATTAAATATTAATGATAATAGAATTGTTTAATATTTAAATCATTTCATAATGATTCTGATAATTCAAAAATTTTGATAAATGATAATAATTATTTATTAATTATTATAAGACCATGAAAAATAGTGCGACTGATGTTTAAATTATCCAAATGGATAATGAACTACAGTTTAGAGTCTTAGACTCGTTATTTACCCGGTAAAGCTGTCGGTAGACCGACATGTTTCAGAAATTGATTTGGACTTAAATAATTTAATTGAATATGTGTTTATTTGTGATTCAATGGTTATTAAGGTTGTATGACAATGTGATTAGGAAGGTGTTGATGTTTGATTATGAGTCAACGATTGTTGAACATGTGTGATAATGTGAATAGGGAATGTGCTGACTGCAATAGGCAGTGTTATATGTACGTTATGTTGTACTAATCAGTAAAATGATCTGATTAATGATAGGTCGAGATAGAAAAGATAAATCTAAGTTGCATAAGTGTAAGCAGCGCATCAGGCAAGTATCCTAACTTTGCATTTTCTTTATGCAATGGACAGAAGTGAGAAGTTCAGAATTATTATTATTAATGTACATATGGTTAAACCTATATTATATATGCCCATTGATTATCAACATGTTAGTATATGATAATTCAGTTATATATATTCTGTTCGTTAATTTCTAGAAATGATTATACAAGTGTCCCCACTTGGATAATCATTGTATTTAATCGCATGTTGATACACCTTTGATATACATATATGTTGAACTATAGATAATTGTTAAATAAGATAAGACCTTTGTTATGAAAACCCGACAGGTATGAACATCCCGATAATTGGAAAAAAAAATTATGCGCCCAAGGCGGACAGAGTGAACGATAACATCGTTCTTATACATGTAGTATTGATCAATACAGGGTACAATGGGGCTGATCACCCTCCGTGCCCGTAAGTCATGATGGTTTACAGATGAATTTCTGTCTAAACCTTTTTAAAAATGAAAACAATGTTCATAGTATGTCACAGAAACCCCATGTATAGTCAATACGTAGTTTCAAAAATTTGAAAGAGGGTTGTTATGTTATTATTATTGGTACAGATTACTTCACAACTACTGACTAGTTGTAGAAGAATATTATAAAGAAAACATTTAAATTCTTTCAGCCCATATATATAATACTTGCTGGGCACTCAAATGCTCATCCTTGCTTAATTTAAATATTTTCAGCTAAGTGTGAAGGACCAGAAGGATCTGTCAAGAACAAAGGAAAAGGGAAAGTTGCTGAATGACTTTTTATGTTACTGTTTGTAATAGTTTTAGATTATGAAGACTATGATATATATATATATTTATATATATTATGTCATGTAATGAATGTTTAAAGGTTACGTACTTGGGAGAAAGACTCTGATGTATATGTAAATTTAAGTTAAGTTTTATATTATTGTTATTATTATTAGTATTATTCCGCTCATAGAAATGGTATCGTGAAGTACCGAGTTCGGGTTTCAAGTATCCGAGTTCGGGGGCCTCACAAGTTGGTATCAGAGCTATAAGGTTAAAAACTTTAGGTGGGTTAGACCTTAGGCTATAACCTTAGAACAGAGGAAAATGTTGAAAATATAAATAACTCATATAGAGTTTAAAATAGATGAATCGGACAAATTCATCGTCAAATAAACTAAAAGATAACTTATATAAAACCTTTGTGTTATGTGTATATATTATATGCTAATCAGGATAATTGCTGTGTGTAGATGTCAGGTAAAAAAGAATTAGGATACCCACGGATTGTAAAGAAGGAGCTACTATCGAAGCCAATAGCGAAAATAAAAGCTCACAATGAAACCAACTCGGACGAGGTGGTTATCGTGGAAAACATAGTACCAGATTCGAAAATAGTGGATTTGACAGATAGTGATTCGGACCCTAAAGCTGAAGCTGATCAAGCATCAATGGAGTTGCACGAATTGAGGAACAAGGTTTCTTCTCTAGAAGGGATGTGGAAGACAGAAAAACTGCTTAACAATCAATTGCGTCAAGCGTTAATAGAAACAATGGAAGAGCAGGATAAGCTTCAAATCCAAATCAATCAGATGGGAGCCTCAAGCAACACTTCCTTTGCAGCTCCAAAAGATAAGGGAAAAAGGAAGGTAGAAGACCATGATTTAGGAAAACCTGGGAAGAAGAAATGGAAAACAATATGTTATCTTTGCGGCTATAAAGGGCATACCACTCTGTATTGTCCTGACTATAAACGGGGAGCATGTTTTGTTTGTGGAAAGGAAGATCATCAGGCAAGAAGCTGTCCAAGAAAGAAGACTTAATAAATAGGTAGTATAGGTTATGTTGTGTAAGCATGTTTAATATAATATGTGTGCTTAGTATGTCTATGTAATGCATTATAATAAAACTTTTATGCAAGTTGTGATGTAAATCCCGACTTTTGTAGTCACAATGGGATAACTGATGTTTAAAGCACTATGTGCTATGATATGTAACATATTTTGAAAGCAATGAATGAATATGAATCAAAGTTTGAGTTATGAAACAAGTTTAATAAGTTTAAACTTATATGATAAAGTTTAGAATGTAAGTTAATTTATGGTTTTTACTTAACCAAATAATGTCGCCAAGACGTCAAACTCGAAATCAGAGGGCAGAAGAGTCTGTCAACAATGTTGAAGGACAACAACAGGCGGACCCAATGCAGCAGTTCGCAAATATGGTAGCCCAGGCTATGCAACAAGGGAACCAGCCGGATAATCACTTGGCAAATTTCAAAGATTTTAAGGCTGTAGGACCGCCAGAATTTAAAGGTACGACTGACCCTGTAGAAGCCCAAACTTGGGTTAAGGAAATTGAGAAGGCGTTTATAATAGCTAGGGTAGCTGAGGGGCAAAAGACCTCTTTTGCCACCTACATGATGAAGGGTGAGGCAAATTTCTGGTGGGAAGCGAATCAGGTGAGGGCAGGAGCAGGTGTGGTAGCGTGGGATAGATTTAAGACTTTATTTTTCGAGAACTATTTTTCAGCCAGTATGCAGTCTAGAATGGAGGTAAAATTTTTGGAGTTGAAGCAAGGGGATATGTCAGTGGCAGAATATGCCGCAAAATTCAATGAGTTAGCTAGGTTTGCTCCGCATCAAGTCGATACGGAGGCTAGGAAGGCGAGGAGATTTGAGCTGGGATTAACACCCTGGCTCTATAATAAGGTGGCAGTGTTGCAGATTCCAACAATTGTAGCACACTTAGAGAAGGCGATAATTGCGGAGGAGGGAAGTGAGGTTATGAGCCTCTACAATAAGGAGAGGAAAAACAAGGGCAAGGTCGAAGGAGCTGAGAAGGTGAGAACTAATAGTGGAAGCAGGAGTGTTGATGGAAAAAAGAAGGGGAACTATTTTGGCAATGTCCAGGTTAAACAGGAAGGTGTTAAGAAGCCAGCGGTGCAGTGTGGAAACTGTGGAAAGAACCACTCTGGGGAGTGTTTGAAGGGGAAATTTGTGTGTTATAAATGCGGGCAGGAGGGTCATATCTCTCCCAACTGCACCAATCCTAGAATGAACAGTGGTTATTTTATTTGTGGATCAATGGAGCACAGGGTGAAGGATTGTCCGAATAGGAGGGTGGAGGCAGGAAAGGAGAATACTGGTAAGGGTAGTGGAACATTAGCAATCACGGGACCGACATCATCAAACAAACTAACAAAGTCAACATCAAGGGTCTTCAATATGACAGTCCAAGACACGGTGGCAGCTGGCAATGCAGTTCCAGGTAATATTCGAATAACTTTTAATTGCATATTTATAATTTTTCTAATTATAGTAAATTATTTTATAAAGAAATTTGAGGGAGGAATTTGAGTTCTTTTAGGAATCAAATTCCGTTTTATCAGAAAGACAAGCTTAATTTGATTAGTTAAAGATCAGTTCGATCAAAGATGATCGAGATCTACTTGCGAAGATTGTGTATGCTATGTACCCAGTTATGTGTAGGTTTTTAAGTGGTGATTCCGGGGACGGAATCCTTATAAGGGAGGGTGAATGTGACAACCCGATATTTTCTATATAAATAAATCATAAATTTTGCGTATAATTTTTTTTTTATTTTAAGGATGAGGATTTGTACAAGATTATGTGTATATGTATTTATGTGGTAAATGAAAATATATTTATTACATGAATATTTACAAGTAAATTTATTTTAGAATTATTGATTATTATAAAGTATATTTTTATAATAATTAATTTTAAGATAGAAATGTTTTTAGTAATTATTTTCCATAAATATATAATCATATATTATTTAAATAATATATGAAGTGATTTTTTTTAGAATAAATATAATAATTATTTTATTATATGAATTTTTGTACAGATTATTAAGTTAATTATTTTACATTAATTATTAATGTTAAATATGAAAGAATAATCAGATATGGAATCCAAACCCTACTTTTGGATTATTGTCAAGGTATGAGAATAATAATATAATATTACTTATATTTTGATTTTTCAGTGCTATGAATATGTACGGTATGACCGTATTGATAATGGATGGTCAATTACGG
This sequence comes from Panax japonicus, assembly GCA_020205505.1. Taxonomy (NCBI): domain Eukaryota; kingdom Viridiplantae; phylum Streptophyta; class Magnoliopsida; order Apiales; family Araliaceae; genus Panax; species Panax japonicus. Next base: position 46,265,238 of record CM035091.1, read on the forward strand.
TGTATTTTGACCAAACCCTAGTAATGATGTTAAACCCTAATTTGAGATCCAAATTAGAGTATAAGATTATTTTATAAGTGTATAATATTAATTATGTCGTGTATTAATGTATTAATTAAGTAAACCCTAATTAAAATTATGGAAACCCTAATTGCTATAATTAGTAACCCTAATTTGAAATTAAAGTTTGAGATTGTTGGTAAGTATTGATAATGTGATTAATTACCAAGTATTATGATTATAATTATTAAATTTAGAAACCCTAAGTTAGTAATTGAAAACCCTAATAGTAATTTGGTAACCCTAATTACCAAAAGAATAAACCCTAATTGCTAAATTAGCAAAGTCAACAATAATTATATGATCTAAACCCTAATGTCCATTTGTTAGATAATTACAAACTTACTTTAATTAACAAAGTTATTAATTTCAAAATTTAAGAAACTAAAATTTAATTAATTTTTATTTAATGTTATTTTTGTGCAAACTCTAATTGCTAAATCCTAGATTTATTTTGTGTTAAATTTTAGGGTTAAACCCTAAGGGCTTGCCAAGTTCCATTTTGCCATTAATTGGAAAATCAAAAGACCAAAATACCTATTTTAGCATTAAACAGGCTAGCATATATGTTTTGACAAAGTGGTGAAGTTGTTCACCAAACCAACAACCCCACGTGCTCTCTAATTGACAGCAATAGCCTATAGCTCAGCCAATTCATGAATCTACACTTCTATAAATAGATTGGAAGAGAGAGAAATTGCATTTGTTAGATTATTTTGTACAAAACACTCAACCATTCTCTCTCAACCCCAAACCTCCGAAATTTTCTTCATATATAAGTCTTATATCAAGCCCCACGAAATCCAACAACAAAACAACAACACAAAATCAGAAATTGCTCGTTTAAGGTATAAACCCTACCTTGAATTTCTGTCCAAAATTTGTTGTTAGATGTTGTGTTTAAGTGTTAGAATATATTGGTTTTAGTGTATTATGATGATCTGGGTTAGTATTTGATAGATCCATAACATTTAAATACACGAAATTGGTGTTTTCACAAAGTTGGAAATTTTTAATTTTGAGTCTGACAGTCAAATGTCAGGTCATGTAGATCTTTCTATGTTTTATGTTTTTGTTGTTTTAATGTTTGGTCTGGTAGTATGTTGTGAGATCTTTGCTCTGGAACTTAAATCAGGTCCAGATCAGGCATACATTAAAAGTTATAAGTGGTCAAACAGGGTTGACCGGTCACGAAAATATTTTTCTGGGCAACCCAGAAAAATTTCCAGATTTCCAGAAATTCTGACAACCATTTTTAAAGCCTTTGATCTTGCTCATATTTGATATTTAGTCCATAATGTTGATTGTCTGTTGTAATATGACATTAGAACTACACATTCATACCTTTATATTACCCATAACATGAACATGATCGAATTTAACCCTGGTCAAAGTGCGTTGATCATTCTGTCTTATGAAGGTTTCTGGAAAACCCAGAACCTTCATGAGAAATTTTTCTAGTAGGGTTTGACCGGCATGTATCTTCATTATTTGTTGTTGTTTTATGTGTTTTAAATGATAGATCTCTTTAGTTACATGTGTTCTACAATCTAGAACTCTTAGATCACAAAAATGTTACACGATTTGCATGTAGTGGAAGCTCAAAGTTGGCATGCTGCACTGTTCTTCATTTTTGGGCAAACCCAGAAATGAAGAACAGCTCTGACAGCGAATTAAGAGGCTTAGATCTCTCTTGTGTTATGCGTTTTGATCATGTTTGTTGTTGGATCGTGTAGTCTTGTATTTGTACTACATGATCTGACGAACAACAGACCAGAAACACAACACACACGGAATTATTGATGGTCAAACTAGCCTACTCGGTGACTGCCTATGAATGTTCAAGAACATGAAGAACACCTATAGCGACTGTTCTGTCGCTATAGGTGGTCTTTAGCGACAGATAATTTATATTTTTCTGGAAATTCATAAAAAAATAGAAAAAATAGTTTTTAATTATTAAAAATACAAAATAAATTATTAAAAATTATTTTAAATTCTGAAAATTAGTTTTTAATTATTTTAAATATATTTCATAAATATTTAATATTTTTGGAATATTAAAAGTATTTAATTTATTTAATTATAATATTAAATAAATTATTTAAAAATGATTTTAATATTTGAAAAATCATTTAAAATTATATTATGATATAAAAAAATATTTTAAGTTATTTTTAATAACTTTTAATATTATTTGATAATTTTCATTAATAAATTAATACTAATGATAATTAAGTTATTTATTAAATGAATTAAATAAATGAATTAAAAATGATTTTATTATATTAAAAATCATTTTAAATAATAATAAGGTATTTAAAAATATTTTAAGTTATAAAATATAACTTTTAATATTTAAAGGTAAAAATTCATTAATTAATAATTATTAATGATATTAAAGTTATTTAATATTTATATTAAATAAATTAGTTTAAAAATGATTTTAATATTACAAAAATCATTTTAAATGGAAATAAAGTGTTTAAAGATATTTTTTAAGTTTTAAAATATAACTTTTAATATTTAAAGGATAATTTCATTAATAATCTAATATTAATGATATATTAATGATATTAAATTTATTTAATAATTATATTAAATAAATAGTTTAAAAATGGTTTTAATTATTTAAAAATCATTTAAAAGGATATTAATGATTTAAAAATATTTTAAGTTATAATTATTGACTTTTAATATTTGGATAAATAGTTCATTAATATTTAAATATTAATGGTAATTATTTAATAATGATTTTAAATGTTTTAAAAATCATTTAAGGGTATTATAAATACTTTAAAAATATTTTGAGTTATTATACATAACTTTAATATTTTGGCAATGGATTTGAAGTTATAATTATTGACTTTTAATATTTGGATAAATAGTTCATTAATATTTAAATATTAATGGTAATTATTTAATAATGATTTTAAATGTTTTAAAAATCATTTAAGGGTATTATAAATACTTTAAAAATATTTTGAGTTATTATACATAACTTTAATATTTTGGCCATGGATTTATTAATAGTTTAATATTAATTAAATATTAATGATAATAGAATTGTTTAATACTTAAATCATTTCATAATGATTCTGATAATTCAAAAATTTTGATAAAAGATAATAATTATTTAGTAATTATTATAAGACCATGAAAAATAGTGCGACTGATGTTTAAATTATCCAAATGGATAATGAACTACGGTTTAGAGTCTTAGACTCGATATTTACCCGATAAAGCTGTCGGTAGACCGACATGTTTCAGAAATTGATCTGGACTTAAATAATTTAATTGAATATGTGTTTATTTGTGATTCAATGGTTATTAAGGTTGTATGACAATGTGATTAGGAAGGTGTTGATGTTTGATTATGAGTCAACGGTTGTTGAACATGTGTGATAATGTGAATAGGGAATGTGCTGACTGCAATAGGCAGTGTTATATGTACGTTATGTTGTACTAATCAGTAAAATGATCTGATTAATGATAGGTCAAGATAGAAAAGATAAATCTAAGTTGCGTAAGTGTAAGCAGCGCATCAGGCAAGTATCCTAACTTTGCATTTTCTTTATGCAATGGACAGAAGTGAGAAGTTCAGAATTATTATTATTAATGTACATATGGTTAAACCTATATTATATATGCCCATTGATTATCAACATGTTAGTATATGATAATTCAGTTATATATATTCTGTTCGTTAATTTCTAGAAATGATTATACAAGTGTCCCCACTTGGATAATCATTGTATTTAATCGCATGTTGATACACCTTTGATATACATATATGTTGAACTATAGATAATTGTTAAATAAGATAAGACCTTTGTTATGAAAACCCGACAGGTATGAACATCCCGATAATGGGAAAAAAAATTTATGCACCCAAGGCGGACAGAGTGAACGATAACATCGTTCTTATACATGTAGTATTGATCAATACAGGGTACAATGGGGCTGATCACCCTCCATGCCCGTAAGTCATGACGGTTTACAGATGAATTTCTGTCTAAACCTTTTCAAAAATGAAAACAATGTTCATAGTATGTCACAGAAACCCCATGTATAGTCAATACGTAGTTTCAAAAATTTGAAAGAGAGTTGTTATGTTATTATTATTGGTACAGATTACTTCACAACTACTGACTAGTTGTAGAAGAATATTATAAAGAAAACATTTAAATTCTTTCAGCCTATATATATATAATACTTGCTGGGAACTCATATGCTCATCCTTGCTTAATTTAAATGTTTTCAGCTAAGTGTGAAGGACCAGAAGGATCTGTTAAGAACAAAGGAAAAGGGAAAATTGCTTAATGACTTTTTATGCTACTGTTTGTAATAGTTTTAGATTATGAAGACTATGATATATATATTTATATATATTATGTCATGTAATGAATGTTTAAAGGTTACGTACTTGGGAGAAAGACTCTGATGTATATGTAAATTTAAGTTAAGTTTTATATTATTGTTATTATTATTAGTATTATTCCGCTCACAGAAATGGTATCGTGAAGTACCGATTTTGGGTTTCAAGTATCCGAGTTCGGGGGCCTCACATCAACTGTTGTCAGAGACTGATGGCCTAATTCCTTGCTATGGTCCTCTTCTGAATATCAAGACACTTCAGATTTGTGGCGCATCCATCTTACTTTCTCCTTGTGATCTCCCGTTCACTTATCATCAATGAACTGACCCTGCACTTAATCACTTTAGCCTTGCTCTTCAGAGGCTGACCAGTATATCGGTTCACCTTCCATTAGTTCCTTCTTTGTTTGACAAACACTACGATCTTGGTTGCTTCCAAGATTATTGTCTTCTGTTCACTTGATAGCTACTGCATTAGCTGACTTTCCTTAGTTAGCTTCTGAAGTCTTCTTTGGATCTCTTTGTAGAAGACTTCATCACGAATGGCCTTACAACTCAATCTTGATTCTTATTGGGTTGGTGCTTAGATCTTCTATTAGCCTCCATGCCATTCGTTGAGTGCTCTCTGGTTTCCTTGGATATAGCTTGCAGCTTGAACAAGAGGCTTCGTTCCTTTGAATATTCTGGGAGTTCACATTTGTTGAGAACCGTATACGTTCTACGATTCTGCCTTGGCACTGTGAGCACTTCTGTTGAGGTCATAGTTCTTCACTCTACAATTCAGTTTCAGCTGGTACAGACACTACGATCCCGAGATCAGATCTTGACACTCTACGATTTCTTCCTTGTGCTTGTTGTTTTCATCTGATCTTGCTTGACTACGATCTCTATATGTAATCAATAGACTCTACGAACTCAGAGTGTGATCTACGATCCTTGACTTGGCTTTGGCATCAGTAGACTCTACGACTCTGAGTGTAGTCTACGTTTCTGTCTTGGCTTCGGCAGATGACCGGTCGGCTTGTATGCAGGCTATCTCTATGATTCTGAACATGACTTCCTTAACACACTACGATCCTGAGGAAGCTCTACTCGATACACTACGATCCTTCTTCGTTTCCCCTGGCAGTCTACGAACTCCGTCATATACTATCTTGTATACTCCTATTCTGTCTCGATAGCTCTCGAGTTAACCTTGACTCACCTGGAAGATTACGACTTCTGGTACAGTGCTCGACGATCAGACTAGCCTATCTATTACATCATAAGATCAACCTAACAAGCTTGATCTTTCTATATTTATAGTCCTTGTACATCATTTCTTTTTAAGGACTTTACAAAGCTGTTTTGCTTATGTAGGATCAACCTAACATATTTCATCAATTTATTCTAAGTCCTTGTACATATATTTCTATTATGCATCAAAGGACTTTACAGCTTTTCTTGATGCAAGCATACTTGAATATTCATTCATATATATATATATATATATATATATATATATATATATATATATATATATCATAATCAAATCATATATTAAATAGGAATATCATTAACATGCTTATTCTTGATAATATCAACATGTATAATTGATAAAAAAAAAAAAACCATTGTAAACATGTTTGTTAACATTTTCAACCAATTAAAATAATTTTTCATCAACTAAAACTATTTTAATTTCTCAAAATTCATATTTTCAAACAAAAAACTCATTTTTTGATATTCATTCTAAAAACCATCACAGTGAATTCAGTACTTGGCCAAATCACTTCCTTCCAATTACGTTATGCTCGTTTCTTAATGAACTAACATAATTAAGCTTCAATTTACAGTTTATCATATAAATTGACCATCGAGTTTTGTACTTTCACAAACCATATGAAAAATATATACTATGATTACTTTTACTTCCTTTTATCCGAAATTAGCATACCAATTCATGCCTAACTACATACTCTAACATCATAAACACATACAACTACTCAGTTGTATAATCATCAACTTTAAACTTTGGATTCGCAGAACACATAAATTATGTCGTATTCATACATATAAATATATAATTTCAAAGTTATAGAACATGCCTTCAATTTGCTTGATAATCCCTTGCTAAACACTGAAATTGCTTAGGTTTTCTCTCAATCTCTCTCAATTCTCTCTCAAGTTCTCTGTAATTCTCTTCTCCTCTTCCTCGGTAGACTTAGGCCAAATGATTATTACGTATAATAACTTAACCCAACGCACACACCCAAACGTCTGAAACCGACGTTATAATAATTAGAATATTATTAGTTATCAATTATAATAAATATTATTTATTATTTATTATAATAAAATTTAAAAATTCAAAAGCCATAAGGCTTTGTTTGGCAAAAACTCTTTAAAATTTAGGACTTAATATATATTTAAGCCCTATTTGGTAAAAACTAAATTAAACTCCTTTAATTTGTTTTAATAGATAACTTAGTTTATAACTTATAATCACATATTATTTATTTTGATTTCCATATCCAACATTAATCAAATAAATAATTATATATACTATATTTTAAATAAATATTCCACTTAAACAAATATCACAAAATTATATTCTCATTATAATTTTATTTAATAATTTAACATACCATCTTAATTGATCACATCACAACAACAATATAACATCTCATGTTATCTTACAACATAATAACTATAAGTTAACTTAATTTAGAATATTATCTAATAAATGTAATTTATAAATATTTACTAACAAAAATCACATATTCATTTATTTTAAAAAATATTTTAAATTCCAAAACAACAACTTCATCAATAAAATATTTATTTAATTTAATAAATATTTTAAATTACAAATAAAATATTGGATTGTTACATCATTTCCTCCTTACAAGAATTCTGTCCTCAGAATCACAACTCAAACCATCAAATCGTCACATTCTTCACTCCTTAAAAAGATTCTATCCCCAGAATCGAAGACACAGGCAAAACAAATAACTTATTGTAATTCTTTATCATTTCAGTTTTGAGTTCCCACGTAGCATCTTCGACGCTGTGGTTCCTCCATATCACCTTCACAAAAGGTTTTAACTCATTCCTGTACACATGATCTTTTTAGTAGAGTACCTGGATAAACATTTCCTAGTAGCACAACCATAACGATTTGTACTTGGTCACATGATTACAGTGGAGCTTGTTCGATCATCTCACCGAAAAATGAAAAACACTACGAATGCGCTCTAACTAAGAGGTAAGGCTACCTCAAAACCATCTTTCATCAATGTTTCCTATACTATAATTGTTTTATACCGAATATAGTTCATCAAACTTACCACACTTTGGAAATCCATGAACTTGCCATAATCATATGAGTTTAAGAACTTATACTAGTCAGACCATAGGTGTCCATTCACTGAGGGGTTCAAAACATGCCATATGATTATGAGTCACACAATTACCATATGCTTTAGTTTTAAGAACCGAACCTAATCTTAATATCATCTAACTTAATCTTAAAAACCTCTAATTATCAAATATATACATGAGAAAAGAATCACATTTCCACCACATATACATTCATAACGCGATACCAATATTCCAATGATTATCAATATGATAAACCAAGTATATGCACAAAACCTCTGCCCATACCAAGGTTTGTACGACTTAGTCACCATATGAGTCCTTAGTTAAAATCCCACCTAACATAACCTTACTCTTAAATTATTTCTAACTTATCCATAACTTGCTGAATGTGGATTCCTTGCATGACATTATCAAAAACTTTTCGTGCGCTAAACACGCCTTCCGATGTTTGGACCTCCTTTTAGTTTGGCAATCAATTTGCAAAAGATATGACATACTTATTTCTAATTGCGTTCCATACGTTCTTACAAACCCTTTTGAAAATTCGATGTAAATCATGAATCTCGGTTCGACACAATTAACAAAGAAACATCATGTCTTGAAACGATTTCATTAAGACATAACTTCACACACTGTTCGATATGTAATATGCTAACTTTGACATACCAAAAATATATCAATATATCTTGCCACAAATAGTAATATCGAAGACAATATATAATTTTGTGCTTCCTAGTTGATTCAATATATAAATTTTATACAAAACTTCATTTTCAATTCTTGGTATTAGCGAAACCTAGTTTCTTCCTTCTAATTTCAACTATCCTTCAGTATCAATTTTGAATTGACACTTCCTTTATCTAACTAGTCTTCCTTAACTATATCCAACAAAGTTGTACTATTTTTCATCTGAAAAGCTTCTCTTCTGCCTTTTCATATATCACACTACTACTCAAAATAACATCGTTAAATCCTCAGGGCAATCACTAATACCTCTACTCTGAATCGTGAATCGAATACCCTTTCACATAAATCTTTTAACTAACGCTATGCATAAGAAATGACCCTATCGTTCTGCCTGAACACACCGCCTAATACTTTGTATGATGTGTCGCTATACAACACAAAGTTTTCTATACTATCTGGTAGAGACAACATAGGTGCCATACTAAATTCTTCTTCAATTCTTGAAAATTCACTTCATAATTTCCTGCCCATATAAATTCTACTGATTTCCTCGTCAATTTAACTAACTAAGTAACTATCTTGCTCTTTATATAACCCACCGATTGTTTTCTTAATAACTTCTTGTTTTACAACATCGATAAATAACTCTACCGTACAGACGTCTTGCAACTAAAAGAATAAAATATTACTTTTGACTTCTTCAGAGTCTTAAGGTTTATGCACTTTCTATGACAATGACTTATCACCACATGGTTTAACACGTGGCCTTTAATACAACACGACAATTCTACACATCAACTTAAAAGGAATCATTATTCCCACTTTCTAATTTTTTTAGGGAATAGTCTAACTCTTCCTGAGGTAAATCTAGTTTCTAAACAAATTCATTAGGCATAAATTAACAAGTGGCGGTTAAATTAATTAACACGCAGCCGTATAGATAACTGATCAGAACCATACCTTGCATTGCGTTCTGGAACTTCATGTTGGATGATTGTGCAGTTGGTCGACACGACGGAGTTGACTTTACAATAATCAGTTTAGCACTGCCCCCTTTGCTTCCACTTGCTTTTCCTACCGCTTTCTTTGGGTAACCTCGAGCCAAGTGCTCCTTCGATCCACACGTGAAGCAGGCTCTCTTCCTCGGTCTTGAACATTTTGGTGCAATGTGATCCTTTGATCCACAATTAAAGCACACCCTTTTTCCCCTCAAACAAACACCTACATGTTTCTTTCGGCAGTTGCTACATGTCTCCACCTTCTTCTTTTCCTTCCCTTGCTGATTTTCAACGTTAATATTATTGTCCCACTTTCTTTTTCGAGCGTTACCGGTATGAATATCACCCACCTTATCATCTTCACTCTTCTTTCCCCTCTGCTCTTGATTATATGCCAGCGTATTACCTTCCCCATCTACATCAATCGTTCATTCTAACCCTGTTGTAAATGAATTTGGTTGGAACATCGAGATTTGATTATACAGCCAGAAATTCAGTTGATTTGCCAGTGCTCCCACCAACAAATTCACCAATTGTGGTACTGGATTTGCGTTAGCTTCCCTATTGTATAGATTTTTCTTGGGGCTCTGTTGATGTTGTTGTCTTCTTCTAGGCGACATCTTACTATTTACAACTTGAACTATTAGATCATCAATCATCCACACATTAAGATTTTCAAACTTATCTTAACCACTTATAGATAACACATAATATATCTTAATAAACAATGATAATACTTTATTTATTTACCACACAAAATAAAATAGCCTTGCTGCTATTTATATTATTTATCCCGAAATAATAAAATTCCAAGATTACTTCATCACATCCCACTATTTAATTCAAAAGTTAGGATTTAGATCAATTAATTTTTTAATCATGTTTTATATACCATCTTATTGTTTTTCTTGCAATCTACAAGAACAGTCCACGTTGTACAGCTTCATTTCTTTCTTGCTCCACAATATGAATCATCAGGAGAGTGGAAGATTGAATACTAAGTTCCATCATTCACTTGGCACTCTTTGACTTGTCTTCAACACGTTCTATGCATTTAGAAGCCTCCATCCATTCGTCCTCAGCTTTTGCCCGCTTTGTTGACTCATTTCCCTAGCCATTCATGCGCATTCTCGTTAGTAACTAATAACTATCCTCTTTAATACTTTAACTGAGATAATCTCTACTCTACATTTGCAAGTCATGCGGTAAAGTCTTGAGTCAAGACATCTTTTAACGCTAGCTCTATGGCTTTCCTAACTCTTCTTACTCATACGTCATATTAACCTTCTAAAATTCATCTTCCGGATCAAACTCAAGCTCATACCCAAGTTCTACTTGGGTATTAGATATTGGACATTGAAAAGGAAACTGTGAGAAACATCTTGCAGAGGCTAACCAGAAGAAGCTTAGTGAAGCTTCGATTACAGATACATATTTTTTTATTAAAATAAATCTTTTTGTAAGTTAAATTTCTACTTGGGTATTAGATACCGACTGTGGTTCTCATAAATACAGATTTATACAGGGACCAAGCAGAAGTAGACAGCTGAACAAGGATGAGGTCATCCTATGAGTGAGAAATGGAGCAAATGTTGATGTATTAGCTGTAGGAACTTATCATTTAGCACTGCCTATGGACAAGTCTATTAAGTCAATAAGTTATTATTGTATTCCATTTCTCATTAGAAACATTATTTCCATTTTTGTTGATTGGACAATGAATTTTTTTGTATTATATTTAAAAACAATTGTTGTTCTATTTATAATAATAATGATTCCTATAGAACTAGAAGATTTTTTTAATGGACTTTGTATACTTGACTCACATGAAAATAATTTTGCAAATTGAAAAAACTAGTAAAAGAAAAGGGGATGATCATTCAAATAGTTGAATATTTGTATTTAATGAAATACAAGTCTGAATCATTTGAAAAGTTCAAAGAATTCAGAGGTGAAACTAATTGATAAAGTAATAGTATTCTTCGATTGGATCGACGAAGAAATACTTGTGTAATAAGTTTCTAGATCATCTCTGAAAGTAGTATGCATATAAGCCAATCTTGTATGATGATAAAGCATATACTTTGTAATCAATCTTATTTATTTATTAATAAAAGAATTATTTATTAAAGACATTTATTATCTACATGGTGCTGTTTTAATAATATGTGATAAACTCATAGTTTTAAGCAATGCTTTTAGAATTATGATGAGATCATGCTAATGAGATCTAAATTCTTAGATAACTTAAAACTAAAATGTTCTCAATCAATGGATTACTAAAAAGGGGATTAGTGAATCCAGATAGATTGGTACATACGTTGCGTGCTCATTGGATGAGAATGATTGATCTCATGATCATTTGTGTGGAGACACTAAAGGAAGTATGTAGGTGCTTATTGGAGAATAAGTTCACTGAACGTGACTCACCAAGGAATATCTAATGGAGTTTTACTTGCCTGTCAATAAGAATTCCAATAGTGATAGTAGTATAAATGATCCTTAAACTTGAGATCATCATAGAATCTTATTTATAATGAATTACATTTTGAATTATTACTTAAGACCCTTAAGGTATATCAAAGGATATGTTTGGGAGTAAGAAATTATATATGGAGATAATAAATTATCAATAAAGAATCTACCACTTCTAGTCAAAGAAGAAACACGTCCTATGTGATTCGATAAATGATAACCCAAGAATTCTTGGCCAAGGTGAAATGAAATTAGAAAGTAGTTTCTAATTTGCATTTATTCGGAGTTGTGTATTAGGGAATCGAAATACATATAATTAAATAAAATAAGACTTGATAGTAATTTCATGTCTTATATTTATTTGGGACAATGTATGGTGGAAGGATTGAATTGTACGGTAACTATTTATTCAAAGGTTCTTTTATGATTAATATTAAAATTTATATTATCTGGAAAGTCGTTGATCGCTAAGGAGGCTTATCTTTATTGTAGAATAAATATTATTTAAATAAATTAATAGTTTAATTTATTTATTTAAATAAGATTAGAATTGTTCTAATTGATTTTATTCACAACCGATTTAATACGGAGAACCTAAATGGTCACACCATAAAAGGAATAATGATTATTTAAGAAGTTAATGACATAATCGTAATAATTTGTTAAGTGTATTTAATTTAATCTATGATGATAGAATAAATTAAATATCTTAATATTTATTATTTAATATTTTGGAAATATTAAATATAAATTAATAAGAGAAGTCCTATTAATATTATTACAATTATGATTATTTTAATTTCTAAAGAAGTTTGGGAATTAATTTAATATAAGTACTCTCATTTAATCCTAATAGGATTATGATACAAATTAATTAAAAGAGTTTAATTAATTATCCCTAATAATATTAGGGAGCCTAATTAATTAATAATTAATTAAAGGAGTTTAAATAATTAAATAATACCCTAAAAGGGTTAACTGATATCTTTATAAGATGAGTTTTATATCAGATATCATATATACGTAATTCCAATAGTTGGAGAGTACACCCCTTTTTCTACAGAGAAAGAAAACTACGATTTTAGCCAAACTACCTTTTTTTTGAATATCCCTCTTCCTATGGAACAAAAGGTGTTTGTTGCCAAACATGTTGCCTTCTTGAAAAAGGAGTTTATCCTTGAAGGGGCCAATGGGACGAAAATAGATCTAGAAGAAATTCAAGAACCACAAACCACTACATATTAATTGGATGAACCTGTCAAAGTAGAGATACCTTCTGTACCACACCGTATTCGTAAATCTGGAAGAGTACCGAAGATACTTGATAGATATGGATTTGTCATAGAAGATGATGATGAGGTACGCATCATAGATGATGATGATCCATTGAATTACGAACATGCTATGTGTAGTAAAGACTATGAGAAATGGCAAAAAGCCATGATATTAAGATGGACACCATGTATGAAAACCAAGTATGGACTTTGATTCCACCACCTGAAGGCATTAAGCCTATTGGGTGTAAATGGGTCTTTAAAAGAAAGAGTGGAGCAGATGGCAAGGTAGAGACCTATAAGGCCCGTCTGGTCGCAAAAGGTTTCAAACAAGGACAAGGAGTTGACTATGACAAAACCTTCTCACCAATAGCAATGCTCAAGTCCATTCGGATTTTGCTTGCAATTTGATCTTACAACGACTATGAAATCTGGCAGATGGACGTGTAAACAACCTTCCTCAATGGGCAACTTGAGGAGGATGTGTATATGACACAACCAAAGGGATATGTTTAACCGGTTAGAACAAATCAAGTTTGTCAGCTACATCGATCCATTTATGGATTGAAACAAGCTTCTCGTAGGTGGAACATTCATTTTGATGAGACAATCAAAGAGTTTGATTTTATCAAAAATGAGGATGAACCATGTGTGTACATGAAGGTTAGTGGGAGCGCTGTTTCATTCCTTGTATTATATGTTGATGATATATTATTGATAGGGAATGATATTTCTATGCTACAATGGATTAAAATCTTGTTATCTAAACACTTCTCCATGAAGGACATGGGAGAAGCATCCTATATTTTGGGGATAAAGATGAATAGAGATAGATCTAAAAGGATACTTGGCTTGTCCCAAGGAAAGTACATTGACTCGATGCTAAAGAGGTTTAGCATGGAAGATTCTAAAAGAGGTTTAATTCATAATTGGCATGTAATACTTGAGAATAACTAAAGATGTATTTCTTATCTACGGTGGGTCTGAATTAAAACTAGAGGGCTTCATAGTCTCAAGTTTTTAAATAGACCAAGATGACAGTAAATCCGTTTCGGGGTATGTGTTTACCTTAAACGATGGCGCAGTGAGTTGGAAGAATTCCAAATAGCAAACAATTGCTGATTCAGTAACAAAGGCAGAGTGCATAAATACAAGTGAAGCTGCAAAGGAGGCTGTTTGGATGAAGAAATTCAAAATCAAACTAGGTGTGGTTCCTAGCATTAGAGGACCAGTACTTTTATTCTATGACAACACGGAGCTGTTGCATAGGCTAAGTGTGACACCCCTAAATTTGGGTACTTCAATTCCCACATGATTTGGTGTTCACTATACAACATCATATGTCTATCTATCCATAATAAATGAAAGCATAAATAGATAGAAATAAATCCTCTCCTTAAGGAGTTACATCATCTGAAATAATACATAAATCCCCGGTCATACTAACCTTAAATCTAAAATGCGGAAACATAAATAATTAATAGTCTTTCACAACATTAACATAAGTCTAAAACATAAATACATAATCACAGTAACAACAAGTCTTTATCACTTGTTCATCTTGCCCTTGCCTTTACTAGTAGAAGGCTCGTCGGACCTTTCATTCTTAACTGCAATATTATTATCACACAAGAGTGAGCACGATTGTCCACAAGTATAATAATGAAACAACAATATAATAACATGCGAGTGAATCAAAGACTTCTGGAATAAGGACTAAACTTTTGAATCAAGAGTGAATAATAAGAATCAAAAGAACTTCTGAGGGTCATAAGACCTTGAACTATGTCCTAGGTTATCAAGGGTTATACTTGAAGCCTTTAACAGTCATAAGACTATGGACTCATCTACTCGTACTTAGGGGGATCAGCCCTTAGTACCATACTGTGCACAATATCTTAACGCTAACGCAGAAGTAATCCCCTATACAGGGTTGTTCATCTCAGTTTGACATTAGAGTCCGCACCAAAGGAAGTTTGGTTTGGATAATTCAACAAGGGTTCTGAAATTTAGAACGTTCATCAACTAAGGACTAGTCGAATCATTAAGGGTTCGCTAGTCTAATAAGGTTCAACAATAACTGATATTTAAATCGAATAACAATCTCAAGAGGTATACAATAGAATAAGTATTGTATAACAGAATCATACTTTGAAAAGATTAGTAATCTTTAATATAACAAATTGAACATGATTAATAATAACGAGAATTTGCTCGATGTAAGTTTATAACTTGAATAACGATAACAAGTAGTGTTAGGAAACTTGCCTCGTGCGTAGGCTAAACGATTACTACTTCCGTTCACCACAAATCCTACACACATATCATATGTATTCACGACATTCATTAGTTACATTTTCACTTAATTATTTAATATAAACTCCACTTTATTTAACAAATCATTACCCTTCTAATTTAATTACTTAATTAAATTAGAATATTTTCATTCCCTTACTATTATTACACTCGAATAAATTATTTCATAATAATTTCCATCGAATATTTATTTTATTCGATAAATATTTCAACTAAAATATTTATTTTATTTGATAAATATTTTAATAATAATTTCCATCAAATATTTATTTTATTCCATAAATATCTCAATTAAAATATTTACTTTATTTTATAAATATTTTAATAATAATTTTCATCGAATATTTATTTTATTCCATAAATATCTCAATTAAAATATTTAATTTATTTTATAAATATTTTAATAATAATTTTCATTGAATATTTATTTTATTCCATAAATATCTCAATTAAAATATTCATTTTATTTGATAAATATTTTAATTAATACTTTTTATCGAATATTTATTTTATTTAATAAATATCTCAATTAAAATATTCATTTTATTTGATAAATATTTTAATTAAATATTATTATTATTTATTATTATTATTATTATTATTATTATTATTATTATTATTATTTGCTCGCAGGGGCGGGGTAATTTAGTTTGGTAACGCCCGCCGGGGGCAGGGTTACCCAGACTCAGTTTCTGTAGTTTGCGAACATAAAATGGCCAAATTAGGCAAAAAAATCTCTCACAAGTTCAATTATACGTTCTATGAAGAACACAGAATATGACCATAACTTCCAATTTCCTTGTTCATACATTAATTTATGCATACCCAAATATTATAATTCATACATGATTATTATCCAACCTTTATAGAGTGATTTTAACAAGTTAAAACACACAATTACTTAAATCAAATTATATAATTTCACCGTTCTTGTTGTTTTTGAAAGTTTTGAAAATAAAACATGAAAATTGACACTACGGGTTGTTATAACACCAAACCTGCCCATTCGAAGTTTGATTTCCTCGTTTTAACATACATAAGGATACAGTAGTGTAAATTTATGATACAACATATGATTAACGTATTTAATTTGTACGTAAGGGCCATATGGCCATATTTTATACTCTGTAACTTTGAATAAACTATATACGACATATTTTTATGAAATTGATGCTATAGAAACATACAATATATAGTAAAATATGCTATGATAACATATTATCACATCTATCCACATAATCTCTACCCTTTCCAATTACAGAGATTTTAACAGAAACTTGAAAGCCATTTTTCATAAAAACTTCAATGATGTAAAATTAAAATGGGTTGAAGAGATTACCCAGAGTATAGATTTGTAGAGATGAAACCTTTCCCAGATACTTCTTCAATCACACACTCACAATTCCCTCAACAATTTTTCAATTTCTCTCTGACTAGTTTTTGTCAGACTTAAAAAAATAAAATGAATTGTACGATAACTATTTACTCAAAGGTTCTTTTATGATTAATGTTAAAATCTAGATTATCTGAAAAGTCGTTGATCGCCAAGGAAGCTTATCCTTATTGTAGAATAAATATTATTTAAATAAATTATTAGTTTAAGTTATTTATTTAAATGAGATTATAATTGTTCTAATTAATTTATTCACAACCGGTTTAATATGGAGAACCTAAAGGGTCACACTATAAAAGGAAGAATAATTATTTAAGAAGTTAATGGCATAATCGTAATAATTTGTTAAGTGTATTTAATTTAATCTTTGGTGATAGAATAAATTAAATAAATTAATATTTATTATTTAATATTTTGGAACTATTAAATATAAATTAATAAGAGGAGTCTTATTAATATTATTACCATTATTATTATTTTAATTTTTAAAGAAGTTTGAGAATTAATTTAATATAAGTACTCTCATTTAATCCTAATAGGATTAGGAGGCAAATTAATTAAACGAATTTAATTAATTATCCTTAATAAGAATAGGGAGCCTAATTAATTAAAGAAGTTTAATTAATTAAATAATACCCTAAAAAGGGTTAACTGATATCTTTATAAGAGGATTCTTATACCAGATATCATATATACGTAATTCCAATAGTTGGAGAGTTCGTCCCCTTTTCTACAGAGAAAGAAAACTAGAGTTTTAGCCAAACCACCCTTCTTCTTGAATATTCTTCTTTCTTGGTGGATCACCTCTACAGGCCATACATTTGGGTGGCTAATAATGATCAAAGAAAAGGAATCTAAACAGGAGATTCAAGGAGATCGCGAAAAAGTAGGAGTTAAACTCGTACATGTGGAAGCTCGTATCTATAAGGGTATGATTCCATAACTTCTTATTCTTCGTTTTAATTAATAATATGCATAATGGATGATCTAGATAATTGGTTTATGAAAAATTTTAAAATCTTATTTTACTCTGCTTCCGCTAATTTTGCAATTTGATTATGCCTTTGATCTTCATAAGACCTAACAGTCTCAAATGGTTTTCTCACACAATGAACGCCTCCTGATACGTAATTGATGTATGATCTTAAAGGAAAAATCGTATCTTGTTGGACATGGTGGGGTCCATAATGATTTTACTGAAATTTCAATATCCTTTTTGGGGTAATGCCCTAGAAATGACTACATATCTACGAAAAAGGTAACCTCAAAATTCGGCCCAATACTCCATAAGAGTTATGGATAGGGAGGATTCCTAATCTTAAGATAAGGGGTTGTCTAACTTATATGAAAATGTTTCAAAAGGATAAACTTGAAAGAAAATTTGACAAGTGCAAATTTGTGGGACATCCTAAAGTAAGTTTAGGGTATATATGTTCTATAATCTTACTGAATAAAAGGTGTTTGTTGCGAAACACACTGCATTCTAAGATAAATATGTTTATCATTGAAGGGGATAGTGAAATGATAATCGATCTTGAATAGTTCAAGAACACAAAGCACTATAAGTCAAAAAGGAGGAACCTATAGATAGACCTATTGTACCACAACTGAATCATAAATTTAGAATAGTACCGAAGATACCTAGGAGGTATGGATTCGTCATAGATGATGATGATGATGAAAGATGAAGATCTAGTTAAATACGATGAGGCTAAGAGTTGTAATACACTCAGAGAAATGACAGATGGCCATAAAATTTGAAATGGATCTTTAGAGCAAATGGCAAGGTAGAGAACTATAAAATAAGACATATTTAAAAGGTTTAATATAAAGTCAAGGAGTTGATTGTGATAAAATCTTATTACTGATAGTAATGCTCACATCCATTTGGAGTTTACTTGTGCTTGCAACTTAGTATTACTAAATCTGGTAAATGGACGTGGAGACGCCCTTCTTGAATAAATATATTAGAGGAGAATGTATGTATGATACAACCAGATGGATTTGTTTCAATGGTTAAAGCAAATCATGTATATGAGCTACAACAATACATTTATGTATTGAAATAAGCTTCTCAAGGATGGAACATTCATTTTGATGAGACAATCAAAAGAGTTTGATTTTATCAAAAATGAGAATGAACCTAGTGTGTACAAAAATGGGAGCACCGTGACATTCCTAGTATTATATGTTGATATACTACGAATAAGGAATGACATACCAGTGCTACAATCAGTAAAGATAAATGTTGTCTAAACATTTCTCAATGAATGATTTGGGAGGAACATTCTCTAAATTGGGGATATAAATATATATAG
The DNA here is from genome assembly GCA_020205505.1 of Panax japonicus. NCBI lineage: Eukaryota > Viridiplantae > Streptophyta > Magnoliopsida > Apiales > Araliaceae > Panax > Panax japonicus. The sequence goes on from CM035091.1 coordinate 46,284,499, forward strand.
ATAGATTTAAAAGGATTCTCATCTTAACCCAAGAAACGTATTTTCATTCGATGCTAAATGCGTTTAGCATGGAAAAGTCCAAGAGATGTCTTATGATGATGGGCCATGAAGTGTATCTCTCTAAATTTTCCCCAATAAAAGAGAGATCGCATGAGTTACTGTGACACCCCCAAATCCAGGTACCTCATTCCACATGATTTGGTGTTCACTGTCCAATTAAAGCATATCTAACTACCCATAAATAAGGATATGAATGAAACTCATAACTAAAATAGAAATCTTACCATTAAAGGGTTACACCATCTTAAATAAATCAATCCCATGTAATCTAACCTTAAATACATCAATACGGAAACATAACCAAATAAATAGGTGTTATACATAAACATTTGCAAATAAAAATTAACAAGTCTTCATCACTTGTTCATCTTGCCTTTGCCCTTACTAATGGATGACTGATGAGTGGGTTTTATACACATGAATTGGATACATTCAGGCTTAATTTATTATTGTTCTCAAGTCTTTTAGAATAGTTTTTAAGTGTTTGTGTCCATTCATGCATGTTTTATGTTGTTTTGTAGGAATTGGGATAAAAGTTACTTGGATCGACGTTTGGGGTGGTTAGATGCGCGTTTTCGGCTTGCCATTTATATAGCAGTCACTTCTGAGCCAATTTGAGTATTGCTCGAAACTTTATTTTGAAAACCCAAAAAAGAATAAAAGTTGTAGATCTACTTCTCGTCTTTCTGGATCATCTTGAATCATCGAAATCGGAGTTCAGACGAAGAAGTTACGGCTATTCTTCCAAAGGACGTTGGAGCAAAAAATGTCAAAAAAGTGGCAGCGCCGAGGCGCTGTGGAGCAGAGTTTGAGCGTCGTGCCCAGCGCTGGGGCGCTGGGGAAGAGACTGGGAAAGCTTGGACGCGTTTTTGGGAGAATTTTGACACTTTTTTGACTCCAAATAGGATTGAGTTTGTTCCTAAGCTAAAAATTGGACTTGTAGCCTATAAATACATGATGTAATTAAGGCATAAAATAGAGGGAGATTACGTATCTTAGCTTAGATAAAACACTCCATTAGATTAGAATTTAAACCCTAGTTCTTAATTAGCCATTGGAGATTGAAGCAAATTGAAGAACACTGAAGATCAAGAGCAGGAGCAAGAGGGGAGCATCAGATTTGCTGACAACAGATTCTATTCTCTTCTCTTATCATACTTTTATCTTTTAATGTCTATTCAATTGTGGATTCTTGGTTTTAATTCAATAATTATGAACTAACTCTTTTGTTAAGATTTTAATTGAACATTTTATGGCTATGAATTAGTTATTCATTATATTCCAATTATTTGTGTCAAATTGAGTTGTTTATCTTGCCTTATGCTTATTGATTAATTATCTGATCAGTAATTACCTTGTTACTCTAGAAGGAATTGGGAAAGGAGGTCTAGGGTTAGAACTGGGCATGATGACATGTGACATAGTTATTTGCACAGTGAATAATTAGGTTTGTGAATAGAATGAGAATATCTATTTAGCGCATGTAACACATAAGGAATTGGGATTGTAAAGAGTTTAATTTAATTGTTTTGCATAGGGATATAGAAAAATTAACTTGGATTAAATAGAAGGCAAATGATCACTTGAGAAAGGGCTTTTGGCATTTGAGAATTCCTGTTAACAATTCAATAGACATAATAATTGGGATAATTGGATAATTGGTTTATAGTTCATAATTGGGGATATTGGAGTCTTAGCCTTTATTTATTTGAATTAGTTTATAAAGTAACCTAGTTTTAATTGGTTAATTTAGTTTTCTTAATTAGAAAAATCACGATTTGAGATTGTTTAAATAAAATTAGTTTGGTTAAAAATTAGTACTTGGTGATTTTTATTAAATAAATCTTCGTGGGAATGATACTTTTCTTATCACTTTATTACTTGTTGACCGTGTATACTTGCACGTATTCATTGATTGTGAAATCGATCAACAATGACTCGTAAATTCTTTCAACCTTACCTGCAATGTTATTATGCAAGAGTGAGCAAACAATTACCCATAAGTATAATAATAATAATAATAATCATACGAGAGTAATCAATGGATACTAAATGATAAAAAGCTTGACTTTTGAATCAAGAATAGATAACAAGATCAAAAGTACATCTGTGGGTCACAAGACCATGAACTATGTCCTAGGTTATCAAGTATTTCTACTTTAAACCTTTAACAATCATAAGACTATATTGACCTTACTTCTCGTACTTAGGGGGATCAGCCCTTTGTACTATGTATTGTGCACAAAAATATTAACGCTATTGCGTAATATAATCCCTTATAATAGGATTGTTTATATCAGTTTTGATATAAGAGTCCGCACGAAAGGAAGTTTGGTTTGGATAAACTTCAACAATAGTTCTAGAATTTTAGAACGCTCATCAACTATGGACTAGTTGAATCAATAAGGGTTCACTAGCCATTCAAAGGTTCAATATGATAATATAATCGATATTTAAATCAAAGATCGAATCTCAATTATACAACTGAAGTATTACTTCAAAAGAATTAGAACATCTCATTTGGATTCATGAACTTGAATAATATAAGCTTTGAATAGCTAGAAACAAAAATAAGAACTTGTTCAATATAAGAACAAGATTTAAGAACTTACTCAATGAAAGTTTAGAGTTAGGGAACTTGTGTAATTGTAATCAAGATAGGGTAATGAAACTTTCCTCGTGCGTAAGCTATAAATTATAATTCACATTCTCCAATTAACCCTACATATATGCCATTTAGAATCATAATCTTAATTAGCCATAACGCGACTAAATTACTTAGTTAAACATCCATCTTACATTATTTAACTCTAGGTTTAATCATATTAACCACATAACACAAAATGAAATCTTTACTAGCGTATAACTTGAGGTTATAGAATTTAAATCATACTTCCAATCCTTACAAACATTAAGTTGTATAACTTGTTAATTACTAACTTATAATCTTCACATTTGATATTATAATACAACAACAACCTGTTATAACATCATATACTATGTTCCTTCTCTGTATTTCTCTTTGGGGCGAGAACCAAGCATGCATAAAACCATTCCAACAATTAAAACAACTAAAACATCTAAATTTGAAGAATTAAAACCATGTATTTTGCTATTTTCCCAAAATTTGACATATTTAGCGAAACATATCACTAAAATTTCAATTCTAAACAAAATCAGTTCATATAACATGCATTCTTTTCGTTTCTTAATACATTAACACAAGTCATGATCAATTTATAGTTTACAATATGAATTGAACTCTAATTTTGACTTTTAAATCAACCTTTTGTATATATATTCACAAAAACTAAAATCTTTACTTTAAAACTTATTTCATACAAATTTGATTTCTGAAAATCTTTTCTAGACAACATATCACAAATTATATATACATATTAACACATATAACTGTTAGTTCCCAGAGGCACAATAGTTATCTAGAAGGGGGTTGAATAAATATTTTAAAATTCTTTTTGAAAATACTTGTTAGATTTGATAATGATTTAATCACAATGGAATTTGAGATTTATTTATTTTTCCTTTAAGATGAAATGAGTTAATGGGATATAAGCAGTTATGATAGATATAACAGTTATGGCAAGAATATAAGAGACACAATGTTTTAAGTAGTTCAGAGCACTCAAGGCTCTTAGTCCACTCTTCTACCCCTTGAGTAAGAAATCCACTAAGGATATCTTTACAATCTTTGAATCTCACAGATTCCTTAAAGACCAGTAGTCTTAGAACTTCTTAGTTCACTTTAGAACTCTTTAAGTCCAGCAGACTTGGTACTTCTTAGTTCACTTAGAACTCTTCAAGTCCTTCTGACTTGGAGCTTCTTACTTCACTTAAAGATAGTTGAGTTCTTAAATGAGGCTACTCAGTTGCCGTTAAGCTAGTGTTCAAAAACTGAGCAGTTGAGCAAGCTTTCTTTTCAGATCGTAGAGTTGGGTGTTAAGTGTTCTTCAGCGTTTAGTTGTATGCTTGCTTCTTCCTTGCATCTTCTTCTATTTTGCATATAAGGTGTCTTTGAAATGCATCTGTTGGAAGACATCCGTTGAAGAATTAATTGTATTTGATATTTTTGAGCACTGATAGAGACTTTCTGCACATCTTCTGATTTGCTGTCTGGCCCACTAATACAACAGACTGCTATCTCACCTAACACCTGAAAAGGTGTTTTCTGCTGACCCATAGTACTTTCCTTAGCTTCTTCAATACGTCTCTTTGTTATATACTAAGGATGAGTGTTGTGTCATTGGGATTCCCGATAGTCTCAATGTCTATAATGCATTCCTCATTTGTTGACTTTTATTTTTAAACAAATGGACAAGGCTCGATGCTTATGATGCAGATAGATGATACACTACGATCATGATCGTGGTGTCTTGCCACCTTGGTGCTTGATTCAACACTAGTAAATGAGAACACTACGAGTTCTCTTAAGTACTGGTACACTACGATCTTCATTTGCATAACTTGCAAACTCTTCGTTTCCGAGAACACACTACGAACTCTAAGTTAGCTCGGCAATCGTTTGGACCACTCTACGATTCCGGGAGAGGCCCTCCAAAGCAGACAGACTACAATTTCTCGTTGCTCTACTATTCTACCTTGGCTTCTACAATATCTTGATTGGCTCGACAGACTACGATTTTGTTGAATCCTTTCTATTACATTTCAAGACATAGATCAACCTAACAACTTTGATCTTTTCTTTTATACATTTATTTACAGAATGATAAACATTAAAGCTCAGATCAACCTAATAAGTTTGATCTACCACTAAGTCCTTGTATATGTATTCCTTAAAGGACTTTACATATAATCATGAATATTTACTTTCAACATCAAATTTAAATATGCAATCTCCCAACAATCTCCCCCTATCTGATGTTGTCATAACCAAAGAGATTTTTATCATGATTATCATTTTCTAGATGTAGTTGCTAGAAAGTAAATATGACTTAGTTTTTCAGTGATTAACTAAAATCTCTAGAGAATAAGCATGAATTTATTGATGTTTGTAAAGACAGATATTACAATTAAGCTTAGTTACATCAATAAGAAATGAGTTCCAACTTATCTCTATTTATTCTACCTTTTGTTCCTTAGAGGATTGGTATACTCTGCAACTTTCCTTCTCCTGCTGACTTCGTCTCTCCATGCAATGTCTTCCATCTCACTTTGACTTAGATGTTCTCCATGATCGTGTCTGTTCATGAATGCATGATCTCCAATTGGCAAGTTTAGGCCAATAGTGGTTACTCCTTTTGAGCTTGGAGATGGCCCTCAACTCCTTAGTGGTTGCGCTATTAGAACTGGTTGGCGTTGTTGCTGTTCGGATCGTAGAGTCTGATGGCGAGGCTGTCTTGAGGGAGGGCTCCCTGAAGATTGAGCAATGATTTTGCCTCTGTCTTTTCCTTTTTCTCCTGACCCTTTATTTTCCACCTTTATGTCAACATCAAGGGTTCGAATGTCTTCAGATAGTCAAGTCATGCCTTGAACGAGCTCGTGGAGCTGATTTCTAGATTAGGAAATGTCTTCTCAATTTTCTTGTACCAGAGAATCAGTTCGAGATTCCTTCTTTTGTAGAATGTCCAAGACAGTTTCTGTTTGTTGCATTTGACCCATGGAAAAAACTTGGAATTCTTTCATTGAGGTTCATAGACTTGTGAGACTTTCTGTCATAAGAGTATTTTGGGATTCTTGAGTCTTTTGCAGAAGGAGTACTGCTTTCTTGTGTTTCTTGGCAGCCTGAAAGTGAATTTGATCCCTTTCATTGATACTCTGAATCATTTCCTTTAAGATCTCCCTAAGCTTCTTTGTAAGCTCAGTACTCAGATTGCTGGGGAGGGTGTTGGCAACATCAATCAAATGAGTCATCCTCAGATGAACAAGGTCCGAGTGAACTTTAACATCTTCTTGAATGTCCTTGGTCACCTTTTGAGATGCTTTAGATAACTCCGTTTTGGTAGGAAGATCTGAGATTAGCTCAAGGAGTTGCTGGTTATTTGGAGGAGAGGCTCTAGTATATTGATCTTGCATATTGTAGAGAGCAAGATAAAGATCGAAATAGTTATTGGTTGATGAGGAAGGGATATCTGATGGAAGAGCATGTATGTGATGTGACAATTTAATTGTTTGAGTTGTGATTTTGGGGACAGAATCCTTGTAAAGACGAAAGGATGTAACAATCTAGAATTTCAAATTGTAATTATAAATATTTATGGAATTATATAAATATTTATATGATGTGTTTATTGTTGAAATTGATGAAATAAATATTTTATTGATGTGGTTATTATTAGTAAATATTTATGAATTAAATTTAATAGATAATATTCTAAATTAGATTAATTTGTAATTTAGAGAGTGGTAATATAACATGAGATGTTATATTTTAGTTTTAATTTTATAATTTAAAGTGGTATGTTAAATTATTAAATAAAATTATAATAAAATTATAATTTTGTGATAATTGTTTAAGTGAAATTTTTATTTAAAATATAGTATGTATAATTAATTTATTTGATTAATGTTGGATATGAAAATCCAAATAAATACTTTGTGATTATAAATTATAAACTAAATGGTTTATTAAAATAATTAAAGTAGTTTTAAATTGATTTAACCCAAACAAGGCTTAAAATATTAAGTCTTTATTTTAAAGACTTTTTGCCAAATAAAGCCTTATTGCTTTTGGGATTTTTGATTTTTAAATAAAATAAAATAAATAATAAATATACTATATTTGTAACATATACGTTTAGGGTGTAACTGATATTCCAATTAGTGTGTGTATTATTATGGCTATCAGTTTAATTTTTACGCATAAACTAGTTGCTAAGCTTAAGAGAATACAAAGAATTGAGAGGGAGTTGAGAGAGAATTCTTGAGTTTTCCAAAGAAAATTCAGTGGTGATAGCAAGGATTGCAAGCAATTTAAAGGTATTTTTACAAAACCTTAGTGTGTGTGTATATATATATATATATGTATATATATATATATATATATATATATATATAAGTTTACAACATAATTTATATGTTCTGTGAATTCGATTTTTGTTGAATTGTTGCTATACAACTGAATTGTGGTGATTATATGTGTTGGTTATGTTTGAGTTTGTATGTAAAATAAGGAATTGCATGCTAATTTCGTTTAAAAGAAGGAAAAGTAAATTACAGTGAGTATTTTACATATGGCTTGTGTAAGTACCAATTTTAGTGGCCAATTTATATGTGAAACTGTAAATTAAGTCTTGTTTGTGCTAGTTCGTTAAAAAACAAAGAGAACATAGTTTGAACGAAATGATTTGGTATAGAACTGAGATTACAGTGATGATTTTTGTAATGAAACTCAAAAATAGAGTTTTAATATGAAAATATGGAATTTGAGGAATTAAACTAGTTTAAGTTGTTGTTAAATTGTTCTAATCGGTTAAATATGTTAGCAAACATGTTTGTGATAGTTCTATACCAATTGTATGTGTTAATATTACTGTTTGGTGGGTGAAATTCGTGTTAGTTGGGCTAAAAACGGCTACTGTTCACTGTTGTCTCTGTTTTTGTCTGCCCACCAACGCAGATGCGTTGGTGCTAAGGCTAAAAACTGTGCAGCTGCGCTGGCGCAGCTGCGTCGGTTCCAAGCCTGTGTATGGCGCAACTGCGCCATACACTGAACTAAGGCAAAGACTTCTGCTGCTGCTGCAGTTCTGGGATAGCAACATACCTTGGTCTAATGATGTGTTAGTATATTAAACATGTAACAACAAGGGTAAAACAGAGTAGTGTTATGTGGTTAGTAAATTTAAAGTTGTGAGAATGATTAGTAAATTAAAAATGCGTTATGTGATAACTTAGTATACACAATGGATGTTAGATAAGTGTTGTGAAGTCAACATTTGGAATTTCAGAAATGTAAATGATAATGCAAGACTTGTACTGAAATAACAAGTTTAACTAGAAATGCGTGTTATGTTGGAAAGTGAATGTTAGTATATCTAATAGATATCGTGGTCCTAATACTATGTGTAGGTGAACGTGAGTTTTAATATTATAGCTTACGCTCGAGGCAAGTTCTCGAACTCTAGTTTTATAATTAATAGAACGTTTACTCAATATTCTTACCCCAAAGGCTAAAGATATTCAAATGTAATAACAATGATCATACAAATCAGTTGTCTACCTTTGCACTACGGGAAAAAAATATTCAACTAAAAAACCAATGTTCATGATCATACCAACCAATTGTCTGTCAGTGTACTACGGCCAAAGACATTCAACTGTTAACTAATGGTAATGATCCTGCCAATCACATCATCGAATTATCCATGCACTACGGGCCAAGGATATTCGTTATTATCACCAGTGGTTATAATCATGTCATACACATGTCCATCTTTGGACGTAAGCCAAAGATATACAACTATAAAACCAATAATCAACCGTCCATCTATGCACGTAAGCCAAAGATGACTTTCATCACAATATAAGCATGAGGATGATGACAATGATATAAGCATTAATCAAACGAAATCAAGGATACATATTAAAGACTTTAAATTTATTCAGATTTTAAAAATATCCAAATTGTCAACATGATACTGCTTTGTGGAGTAAAATTCAAGAATAATATTCATGTACCAAAAATAATTTGGATAGAATAAAAATATATTTTTCGGGTAAATGGTACCCCGTGAATATTATCATATGAATAGTACTTCGGGAATAGTACCTCATGAATAGTAACCCGGCATTGAAAGTACCCCAAATACCCGAGTAAATAATATTCGGGTGAATAGTAATTGAGTGAATAGTAACTCGTGAATAGTACTCCGACACAAAAAGTGCCCTGAATACCCGAGTGAATAATACTAGAGTGAATAGTAACTGAGTGAATAGTAACCCGTGAATAGTAACTCGTAAATAAAATACTAAATAAAATGATATTTCATGATGATTACAAAAGAAATGATATCTCATACGAGTATAATAGAATATACGAAACTACAAATGGATTTTCATCCGCCATACAGTAATCCACATAGACAGATCATTTCCACAATTTAATAAAGAATGAATACGAAAGGTCATTCACCATGCATGTGGTAGTCCTCGTAGATAGATTATTCCAACAGAATAATAAAGAATGGAATAACAGAAGAATTCACCATGCATGCGATAGACCGCACAGACAGGTTATTCCAACAGAATAATAAAGAATGGAACCAGGTCATGCGTAATCCGCACAGACAGGATATTTCAACAGAATAATAAAGAATTGAACCAGGTCATGCGTAATCCGCACAGATAGGATATTCTAACAGAATAATAAAGAATGGAATAACAACAGAATTCACTAGGCATGCGATAGACCGCGAACAAACAGGATATTCCAACAGAATAATAAAGAATGGAATAACAACAGAATTCACTAGGCATGCGATAGACCGCATAGACAGGTTATTCCAACATAATAATAAAGAATGGAATAACAACAGAATTTCACTAGGCATGCGATAGAACGCACAGACAAGTTATTCCAACATAATAATTAGGAATGGAATAACAAAATCTCTATTCATGAATATGAAAGAAATAATACCCCTTACCTTAGAAGAAAACTTGAATAGTGAGGTAGCATACTTCTCTTCTCCTTTCTCTCTATAATAATTACTCTATAACTTTAGTGAATTGGTGAAAAATAATGAAGAAATGAGCTTCTATTTATAGGAAAATATATTTTCGATAATTGCACATTTTGGGGCTCAAAATATTACAGTATAGTACCTTCCTCTTTTCCTTCATTTTTAATTTAGTCCTGCAAGTATTATCAAACTTGCACCACCTCCCCTAATAGTAAATCATGTGAATCAATAGTAAATCACGTGACTCAATAGTTCTAAACATGTGAAAATACGAATTACAGTATACTATCTCCATCTATACCTCCATTTTTAACTTAGTCATGCAAGTATTATCAATCTTGCACCAACTCCCCTAATAGTACAAGAATGTGAATCAATAGTACATACATGTTAACAAATAGTTATAATCATGTGAGCAATATCAATTAATTCCTCATTTATCTGGTTAATTACCCGATTGGTCAGTATAACTTCCAGACATCAATTAATATTGAAATAAATGTCGATTTCTATTAACACTAATAATTCCAACACAATGGAACTATCAATTTCATATTTAATCAACACGAACTTATTCATCATTAATATTATAACTCACAATATTTAACAATCAGGTCGTTCCCAGGAAAGAAGGGGCTTTCCGATAAGGATTTATCCCTATTGGCGCGCAATTAGATTATCTAACCTCTCCTTAATAGAACTTCTAGACATTATCAATATTGCAAATAATAATATGAATAACTTTGTCGTCTCAATTATTGATTTAATAATATAACATATTATACAGATGATACTGTGACAACAATTGAATCAATAATATGAGAGATATGATGCATCAATTACTGTAGCAATAATTGAATATAACTGAGTGACTTCTTACGTAAACATTAATAATCAAAGATACTATACAATACCATGTGCTACTATGCAATCACGCGTATTACAATACTTTTATCATCGATTATTTTATGATAACTTGTTTACTTTGAAATTTTTTTCACATATCAACCTTAACTAACATTTTATCAATTTAACCATTTACTAAATAGGATAATTATAAGAAAATTAAATACTTTCATTTTATAAAATTCGGGATCTCACAATCTCCATTCCTTATGAAATTTCGCCCTCGAAATTTACGTACCTGGTAGTTCGAAGAGATGAAAATACCTTGCTTTCTTTTCGGATTGTACCTTCCTAGTTATTCCATCTCTATCATGATTTTCCCATTTCTTATCTCCTATATTTCAGATATCATTCTAGAATATAGTTTCAAAAGGTATCATTCTAGAATATAATTTCAAAATAAGGGTTAATTGACATGCCACATATTATCCCTATATTCTAACCGACCAATTAAATACCAAATAAACTTAGGTAGGTCATATTAGCGAAGGAATTCCCCGTCTCTCCCCTCCTAGTTCTTGTCTCACATCTCACCCAGGGATCATATCCTTAAGCTTTGATACCAACTGTGATGCCCCCAAAAAAAGTATACATCACCCATCTCGAGTCTCCAGATAATGGTACAAAATTCAGATACAAACTTCTTTTATACAATACGACAACAACGTAGCTTAGAGTTTTTACACGAATATCATCTCATAGATAGTATTCAAACTCAAATGAAGTCTTCATTACATTTATTATCACACTATTTCACTGAATAGTGAGGACTACTAATATAAACATCTGGACCGTCAATCCGTTCCTGGACTAGTCCCAACTGTATTCTCATTTCCTGAAGAGAACAATGAAAGAAAAGGGTGAGCTCAACTAGCCCAGTAAGAAATATAATAACTAAGATAATGCAGAATAAATTATCATTAGCCTTCAACAGTATAACAACTGATAGAATATAATAGACAACAAGTTTCAGATCAACAAGTGCAGCAGAATAAGGAATCCATTAGAAGAGTCAAGTAGAACATAATGTCTACTATCTCCTCTAGATTAAAAGTCCATCATTAATATTTCATTCATGTAATACTCATCCATAGTTCTTTATTATACCCAAGATAAAAAGAATTATCATCACCTGTCTTTACTTGAACCACCAACGCTTATAGTTAAATCCACAATTCATATTTATAATCATGTAAATCAACAGTTTCTCCTTGCCATAAAGGCTTAATAGAACATTTACTCAATATCCTTACCCCAAAGGCTAAAGATATTCAAATGTAATAACAATGATCATACCAATCAGTTGTCTACCTTTTCACTACGGGCAACAAATATTCAACTATAAAACCAATGTTCATGATCATACCAACCAATTTTATGAGAAATTTAACGTTCTGCTCAACTCTCTACGAGCATATGGTAAGATCTATCCTAACAAAGATCTGATCATAAAGTTCATGAGAGCACTACAGAGCAAGTGGGATGCCAAAACCACTGCTATAAGAGAGTCTAAGAATCTTCACGAGATGACAGTTCAACAACTATATGGCAATCTACTGACATACAAACTGGAGCTGACTCAACAAGCTGAAACCCTATCAGAAGGAAGAAGGAAAGATAAGGGTGTTGCTCTCAAGAAAACTGAAGGTGCATCAAAGGTCAACACTGAGATTGACTCTGATTATGCTGAGGACAATGACGAAGACCTTGCTATGCTGGTAAAAAGACTAAGAAGGTTCATGCGTCAAGGCAAACCCAGCAAGCCAAAGAAGGTTAACAATTACAGCAGCCAGGAGCAAATGAATGATCTATGCTACAATTGCAAGAAACTTGGTCACTTCATTGCCAACTGCAACAAACCTCTTAGAGAAGAACTAAAGAAGAAATCACATGCAAAGAAGGAATACAAAGCCAACAAAAGGCCTCAGAAGAGAGACAAAGGCCTGGTAGCTGGAGGATCGTGGAGTGATTCAGACAATGACTCCAATGCTGACTCCGGAGATAATGAAGAACCACAAATGGAAAATCTGTGCCTAATGGCCAAACATGCAAAGGACAAATAAAACCTCAACATACATGATGTAAGTCTCGATGAGGTATTTAACTTCAACTTACCTGATGTAGACATAAATGATTTAAGAACTGCTATGCATGGAATAACCACTGATCTACATCAATACATGAAGTGGTTCAGAGTTTTGTCTAAGGATCATTCACTTCTTCAAGAGGAAAAGAAGAAAGTTCAAGAAGAGCTTCAAACAGCCCTTCTAAGTACTAACCTTCTCTCGAAGCTTGAGGCTGAGAATGAGATCTTAAAACAGATAAATAAACTCAATGCACAAAGAGAGTTTAATCTAACCTCTAAAATTGAGGATCTAGAAAAGACTATCTCTACATGGAACAAATCCTCATCATCTATGGACTCCCTGCTCTCTAGTTAGAGAAGTACATTCGACAGAATAGGCTTAGGCTTTGGGGAATCCATCTCAGAGCCATGTGTGGAAAAGATAAAGGAAACTAGCACTAGTAATGCCTCAAGTTTTAGTAGAAGCATTACCTTTGTGAAATCCTCACAGAAGGAAGAATAAGTTCAACCCTGTTCTACTATCTCCATTCACACTCAAAGGAGTAATGGATCTCATGCTGGCCTAGGCTTCATAAAAGAGAAGAGTAACCTAACCACTACTCACCAACCTCGAAGAATCGTAGAGTCAAGCAAGACCAACTCTACGAATCAACTGGGAAGGTACAGTAGAGGTAAGGCACACTCATCACTATTTATGAAATCCAAGGACACGTGGAAGAATGAGAATTAGTTTAACAGAAGGACAACTAAAGAACCACACAAGTCCAAATAGAGGATGATTCATCATACACACACATGCATACATCATACTAGATGTTTTATATGCAATAAATATGGTCAAAAGGATGCCAACTGTTATTATAATTCCATGCATGTAAGACCAAAGATTAAAAAGATTTGGGTCCCCAAAGGCACTAACAAAGAAGGACCCATACAAATATGGGTACCAAAATGATGGTTCAATGTTTTGACAGGAAAAGAGCTCCATGATCACTACATGGTATCTGGACAGTGGATGCTCAAGGCACATGACCGGGAACAAAGCCCTTCTATCTAACTACATAGAGAAAGATGGTCCCTTAGTCATCTTTAGAGACAACGGCTCGGGCAAGACAAGAGGATATGGCTCTGCTGGTAATGGTGCAGTATCGTTCAGCAAAGTAGCATATGTGGAAGGTCTCCAACACAACCTTCTAAGCATCAGTCAACTCTGCGATACGGGTCATCAAGTAACATTCCTCAACAACCAATGTCAAGTCAGAAATTTGAAGACATATGCTGTAAAGCTAACCTGGACAAGAGAAGGAAATGTCTACATAGTGAATCTTGGTCAACTAAGCTCAGACAAGACAATATGTTTTTTGGCAAAAGCATCTGAAGAAATGAGTTGGCTATGGCATAGAGGGTTATCTCACTTAAACTTCAAAAGCATGTCCAAACTGGCATCAAAAGATCTCGTTGCTGGCCTACCTAAGTTCAACTTTGTAAAAGAAAGGCCATGCAATGCCTGTCAGCTTGGAAAGCAAACCAGAAACTCATTCAAGAGCAAAACTGCCAACTCTATCGACAAACCCCTGCAGTTGCTCCACATGGATCTATTTGGGCCAATTCCAACAACTAGTTTTGGAGGAAAACGATACTCTATAGTTATAGTCGACGACTACACCAGATTCACATGGGTATTCTTCCTAACTTTAAAGGATGAAACGAGCTCCCAATTGATCAAGATGTTCAGACTGGTGATGAACAAAAAAGGAGAGAAAATCAAGGCCATAAGGAGTGATCATGGAAGAGAATTCGATTTCTCAGAAATGGACCAGTTCTGCACAGACAATGGCATCATTCATAACTTTTCATCTCCACGAACTCCTCAACAAAATGGAGTAGCTAAAAGAAAGAACAGAACCTTGATAGAGGCTGGAAGAACTCTACTAGCAGCAAATCATCTGCTTGAATACTTCTGGGCAGAAGTTGTCAATATTACATGCTACACTTAGAATAGATCACTAATACACTCTACGATCAAGAAGACACCCTACGAACTGTGGAAAAAAAGAAAGCTAAGTGTCAGCTACTTTCATGTTTTCGGTTGTGCATGCTATATTCTCAACAATGGAAAGTAGTACCTGGAAAAATTTTAGCCCAATTCAGATGAAGGAATCTTTCTTGGATATGCCACAGACAGTAAGGCCTACAGAGTGTTCAATAAGAAGACACTGATTGTTGAAGTCTCGATTCACATCATCTTTGATGAAACAGACTTAGACAATACAGTGCTTCAAGACACTACGACCGATAGTACATACACTACAAATGAAGTCATCGAGCTCAAAACTACGATCGTAGTGCCAGATAGTGAAATCGTTGAGCAACAAAATAAGATCGTAGAGTCAAGAATAAGAAATAGATCTTGAAGACTTAAGACAAGAAGGCATCAAGACATATGTCCCAACCGGCAACAGATGGGCCAGAGATCACACTCAGGATCTAATCATTGGAGATCCGAGTGCTAGAGTCAAAACAAGAGTTGCCACCCAAAACGAATGCTTTTATCTAAGCTTCCTATCACAAACAAAACCAAAGAAGATAGAGGAAGCTATTGGAAGACTCCAGTTGGATAGAAGCCATGCAGGAAGAACTCAACCAATTTGAATGAAGCAAGGTATGGAGATTGGTACCAAGACCAAAGAGTCATTCTGTCATTGGAACCAAATGGGTCTTCAGAAACAAAATGGATGAAGATGGAGTTATAACCAGGAACAAGGCAAGATTAGTGGCAAAGGGATACTCTCAAGAAGAAGGCATTGACTACGATGTGACATTTGCACCTATTGCAAGACTAGAAGCCATCAGAATCTTTCTTGCCTTTGCTACTCAGATGAAGTTTAAAGTCTTTCAGATGGATGTCAAAAGTGCATTCCAAAATGGAGAACTCCAAGAAGAAGTCTATGTAGAGCAACCTCCAGGTTTCATCAACCCATCTCTTTCCAATTATGTTTATAGATTAGACAAAGCCTTATATGGACTTAAACAAGCACCTAGAGCATGTTATAAAACACTAACTAACTTCTTAATTGAAAATGGGTTCACTAGATGTAGAGTAGATACCACACTGTTTCTTAGAAAGTATAAAGACAAAGTCTTATTAGTTCAAATATATGTTGATGATATTATTTTTGGTTCTACTGACGAAAAGTTATGCAAGAGATTCTCTAAGCTGATGCAGAGCAAGTTTGAAATGAGCATGATGGGTGAGCTGAATTTCTTCCTTGGACTGCAAGTAAAACAGACTGATGAAGGAATTTTCATAAACCAAGCCAATTACATCAAAGACATACTCAAAAAGTATGGCATGGAATCAGCCTCTCCCATGAAAACACCAATTCCTCCTGCAACCAAGCTTGACAAAGATGAAAAAGGTAAAAGTATTGATATAACTCAATACAGAGGTATGATAGGTTCTTTTTTATATCTAATTGTCAGTAGACCAGACATAATGTTTGCAACATGCATATGTGCTAGATTTCAGGCTAACCCTAAAGAGTCACATTTATTTGCTGTAAAGAGGATCTTCAGGTATCTCAAAGGTACATCTTACTTGGGGCTTTGGTACCCCAAGGAATCCTCATTTGAACTAACAAGATACACAGATTCTGATTTTGCAGGATTCAAAATAGATAGAAAGAGTACTAGTGATACCTATCAATTGTTAGGAAACAGACTTGTGTCTTGGTTTAGCAAAAAGCAAAACTCAGTGTCTACTTCAACTGTAGAAGCTAAATACATTGCTGCTGGCAGCTACTGTGCTCAGATCCTATGGATGAAAAATCAGCTAGCTGACTATGGGTTTGATTTCAAATCTATTCCCATTCACTGTGATAACACAAGTGCCATAGCAATAACTCATAATCCTGTTATGTATTCTAGAACTTTGCATATAGAGATAAGGTATCACTTCATTAGGGATCATGTGCAAAATGGAACTATATCTTTACAATATATCCCTACTGAAAATCAACTTGCGGATGTTTTTACAAAACCTCTAGATGAATCCAGATTTAATAAGTTAATAAGTGAGCTAGGCATGCTAAATCTACAACCATAAAATATATGTTCTAGATTGTGCTATCCATAACAGATACATAGGCTAAACTCAAAATCGTAGACATGATCAAGGGAAGTTCACGATCCTAGAGTTGAAGAGACAAAACCACCTCAACGATCGTAGCAAAGACTCAACCATCGCAGTGCAGACTCAACGATGATAAAAGCCCCATCAACAAATCAAGAGTGCATCATGTGATGATAAGCTTCAAAACACAGTAATCCCTCTGATAAGCGCCTCAGGAACAAACCTAACCCTTGACTCACTCCAAGAGGTTGGCCCTTCCTGAGTTACCTTAAAAGAATGCTATGTCAAAAACTCATCACAAGGATCTGGTCAGACTCGATGATCGTAGATCAGACACGACAGTTGCTGAACAGACTCGACGATCGTAGATAAGACACGACGAATGCTGGACAGACTCAACGATCGTAGATCAGACACGACGGTTACTGAACAGACTCGACGATCGTAGATTAGACTCGACAAATGCTGGACAAACTCGACGATCGTAGATCAGACTCGACAAATGCAAAGCCCTCAATAATCATAAAACTACCTCAACGATCGTAGTCTTCCCTAACGACACCTCAGCTCTACAGGAGCCAAGGGAAAATCAGTACAATCCCTATCAGTCAAAGTCGTAGAGCCAAACAAAAGTCGACACCTATCTCACTAAGAAAAAAGGAGAGAAGGAAGTTAAATGTACTATTTGAAATCACATTTTTGAAATCAGAAGTTCAAAAGATCATCTCTCTCATCCTCTCTCAAAGCAGAAACCCTAAATCAGAAGAAAGTTCAGTCAATTCTCACTTCCACCTAGAAAATCAATGGCGTCTTCTAGTGTTATCTCAGGCTACAGACTCTGTTTTGATGAGTTCAAAACTGCTCAACCCAAGTTCCATAAGACTCTGGCTTTACTGAAGAATGAAGGTCTCGAAGAAGCCTTGAGCACAGACACATTGATCTATCCCATGTTAGTGAAAGAGTTCTACCGGACTGGTGTGTTTGAAAACGACACCATCACTACAAGAGTAAGAGAAGTGGAAATCAGACTGAAGGTCGAAGACATCAACCTCACCCTAGGTCTCAAAAATGAAGGGCATCCAATCATAGACACCGTAGACTTCCAAGAGGGACTTAGAAGAATGCATCGCAAGAAACTCCCCTCTGTGAAAGGCTACAAGAAGAAGGAGTTTCCACAGAGGTATGAATTTTTGGCCGATATAGTTGGGAAATATATATGCTGCAAGAACTCAAGTTATGACTCTGTGAATGAAGTACAACTTAAGCTCATGACTGCCATGAGTTATGGAATATAACTCCACTATGGAGCCCTATTGCTCGATTGGATTGGTAAGTGGATCATCAACTCGAAGAAGTCAAAAAGCCCTCAAAAGATGCTCTACGGGCGATTCATAAGTATCATTCTACAATTTTCCCTGGGTGACAAAATTGGGGATGAGGAAGGAGAAGCTATCAACCCAGAAATTGTTTGAAAATTGAAGAGGAACCCAGCTGAGTATGTTCGAATGATGATCGAGTCCAGTGAAAGAACTGGGGATCTGAAGGACTCAGGCCTTCCAGGAAATATGTTTGTGGTCAGGGAGATCGGAGAAGAAGAAGAAACCAACAAAGGAGAACCCTCTGTCCTTATCAGAAATGAGCAAGGGCAAGAGGAAGCTGAAGGCTATACTGTTAGAAGAGCCTCAAGGATCTACCACTGATATACCTGTAGAGTCCTCTGATATAGAGACTCTGAGCATGCTAAAAAGAAAGCAGCAGCAAGATGAAGCAGATGAGGATCAGGCTACCATATCCCAGATCCTGAAGAAGAACAAAGTTGGTCATAAGTCCAAAAAGCCATCAGTTACCTCAATCGTAGAGTCTCTACTGTTCATAGAGACCAGATCAAGCATGGCAGGCAAGGAAGTAGCTGCTTCAAGCATAGTGGCTGTTGAACATGACAAAACTGAGGTTCAAAAAAGTCCTGAAGCTATGGCTAAGCCTAGCAAATCAAGGAAAAAGCTGGTCAAGAAGTACATTCTTGAGAATGAAAAAGTGCTCAAGAAGGAAATACAAGAGCATGGTTGCGAAAGAGGACAGTGCTCCAGCTGAGGGGGAGATCCCTGAGATTCTCATGATAGAAAATACTCCAATTGATGGGGAGTTTTTGAGCTTACAAGAAGATGATCAAATTGAGGGGTAGCCTCAAGATATCTCTATGGCAGAAGAAGAGGTCCCTTCTAGAAATGAAGAAGAACAAGTGCAAGATCATCAAGAGAACATTGAGATAATGGAATCCTCAAATTAGAACAGAGAAGGGGAAGAAGATGATGATGATCTTATGATCACTGGTGTGGGCAAAGATGGGTATAAAAGCTATCTCTACAATTGGATGTTCTCTTACCTACCCATGATGTCATACCATCAAGCTCAAATCATCAACTCTTGGGATCACATGTTCTGGAGCTTCAAACAGTATCCAGCCATCTCAGTACTAGCCAATGGATTCCCAGGAAGACTCAACTTTGCCAAGAAGCTGCTTACTAACAACTCTTCCTCAAAGGATAAACTTGAGGTACTGTCTATCCCAACCCTTTTCAGAGTTAATCACTTGTCATCATCCTCATTTAGCTATTTTTATGAATTCCCACGATGGTTGGAAGTGATACTTCATCCACTAAACCAATTTCTAGTTGCAGAATTCCAAAATTCTGTAACTAAGGAACCAAATGCAGTCATTTTCATATTGATCCCACAAACCACCATCTCTACGATTCCTGACTCTAGCCCCATCGTAGAGTCCCAAATAGAAATCGTAGAGCCACATATTCTAAACATAGAAACTCAGGCCCCTCCATCATACATACCATCCTACTCCTCCAATGACTATTTTAGTCTTGATCTTGCTCTCTACTCCCTACAAGATCAATCCCAGAAAAGATCCCTTCCATTCAACAATCCTCAAACCAATGATACTCTTCCAAATCTGCCCACAAAAGATGACTTGAATGAAGTGTCCAAGAACATGGTCAAGAATATTAAAGAAATCCTGGACACTCACTCAGACCTCATTCATCTCCAGCTGAATCAAATGATCACTGTTGCAAATATTATCCCTGACACTCTAAATGCTGAGCTTACAAAGAAGCTAAGGGAAATTATCTAAGAAATTCTTCAAAGCATGAAGGATAGAGATGAGATTCACTTCCAAATAGCCACCAAGCAAAGAGAGGTTGTTCTTGAAATGTAGAGAAATTAAGAAGTCCAAAATAAACTCATGCTAGAGAACATTATAAACCTAAAAGCTTCAGTCAAAGAATTCCAGAAAGCTTATGTGAATCAGGAGAAACAGACTGACATTGTTCTCACTGTCCTCCAAAACAAAGAAGCTAGATCTGAAATCCAGATCAAGGAAAGTCGAGAGGACATTGCTCAAACACAAAGCCAACTAAACGAGCTTGTCCAAGGAGTAAATCAACTTTTTGCAGACATTCGAACCCTTGATGCAGACATAAAGGGGGAGAATAAAGGAAAAGGAGTTGAAGGAGCACAGGGAGATCAGGGCAGAGGTAGAGGAGGTTAAGGAAACCAAGAAAGGGGAAGAGGACAATTTTCATGAAGCCCTCCTGCAAGATAATTCCACCAACAGACTCCACGATCAAGCAATAAGACTCAACGATCTGATCAGCAGGAAGTCTTGATGGTTCAGCATTTAAGAAGTCAAGGGCCAACTACCAGCTCACCAAATGTGACCACCACAGGCCTAAGAATGCCAATTGGAGATCCAACATTCATGAATAGGCATGATCACAACCCAATAGTAAGTCCAAGTGAGCTGGAAGAGTAAGCCAGAAGGGATAAAGCTAGCAGGAAAAGAAGGGCTGAGGAGTATGCCAATCCTCCAAGGAAAAGGTCAAAGAAATAGAGATAAGTTGAAACTTTAAATTCTTATTGATGTAAAGCTAAACTGCAATATTTCTTGAACATCAGTAAATTCGTGCATATTCTCTAGAAATTTTAGCTGCTCACTGAAATACTAAGTCATGTTTAAAGTTCCTGCAAATGTATCTAGACACTAATAATCATGACAACAAATCTTCTTGGTTATGTCAACATCAAATAGGGGGAGATTGTTGGGAGAATGCATATTATGATTTGATGTTTTAATGTATATGCTCATGATTATTTGTAAAGTCCTTCAAGTAATATATATACAAGGACTTAGTGATAGATCAAATTTGTTAGGTTGATCTAAGCTCTAAACGTGTACCATTCTGTAATAGAATGTAAAGATAGAAAGATCAAAGCTGTTAGGTTGATCTTGAGATGAAATAGATAGGCTTCGAAGAAATTGTAGTGTATAAATCTGATCAACATTGCAAAAGTCAAGGCAGAAATAAAGAGATTTAAAGATCGTAGAGTG
Organism: Panax japonicus; assembly: GCA_020205505.1. Taxonomy (NCBI): domain Eukaryota; kingdom Viridiplantae; phylum Streptophyta; class Magnoliopsida; order Apiales; family Araliaceae; genus Panax; species Panax japonicus. The sequence continues at coordinate 46,305,741 of CM035091.1, forward strand.
CCTGCCTTGAAGGGCCTCTTCAAAAATCGTAGAGTGGTCCCAACATTTTCCGAGCCAACTCTACGATCGTAGTGAGCTCTCAGAAACATAGAGTTTCCAAGTCAACGATCGTAGTGAGCTCTCGGAAACGTATAGTTTATAACTAATGCAAGCAAAGATCGTAGTGTGCAAAGACTTAAAGAGAATTCGTAGTGCTCTCAGCTAATAGCATCAGACCAGGCATCAAGACGACAAGTCACCACGATCTGAATCGTAGAGTACCATGATCTGTATCATAGAGTATCATCTGTCTTGTGTCAGAAAACGTCGAGCCTCATAATTTGTGTGGAGATAGGTTCCAACATAAGAGGAATGGATTCTAAACGCTGCAGTACTCACTAGTCCCAAAGTCATAAGAAATATCCTTAGTATGCAATAAAGAAACGTATTGAAGAAGCTAAGGAAAGTACCATTGGTAAGGGGGGAAACACCTTTTCAGGTGTTAGGTGAGAAAGCAGTCTGCAGTGTCAGTGGGCCAGAATACAGTTCAGAAGATGTGCAGAAATGTCTCCATCAATGAACAGAAAAGTTAAACGCATTTAATGCTTCAACGGATGGATCCAACGGATAGTTTTCAAGATCACATATATGCAAATCAAACAGATGAGAGAGAAGTAAGCAAGCATTAAACACACAACGTGAACAACTGTCAAAACATAACTCTACGATCTGAGAAATTGCAAAGCTTGCTCAGCTACACAGTTCTTTTGAACAAGTGCTTAAACAACAACTGAGTCGGACTATAAACATGTAATCGAGTATGAGCCGATTCATATTGAGAAAGACTTAACACGTGAAGAATCGCCAATGCAGATCATTGATAGAAAGGAACAAGTTCTGAGGAACAAGGTAATACCATCAGTAAAGGTATTATGGAAGAACCACGATGCTGAAGAAACAACGTGGGAACTAGAAGAAAAGATGAAGAAAAATTTTCCTCATCTATTTGATTGAGGTAATACGAGATTCTGGGGACAGAATATTTATAAGGGGGGAAGAATGAAACGACCGAGAAATTCAGATCTTATTGTAAAATGATTTTATTAAGTTAAATAATAATAAAATTCTATTCTATGTGTTATCAAGATGGTTTTCATTGTATGACCTATTGATGTTAGAATGTCGTAGTATTTGAGCTACGTGAATGAATTCAAGTGTTTGAATTTCCAAGATGAAAATAAAAGTTTTCCGAGGAATTTTCTGAAAAACACTATTCATCGATATTTGCTCGGGATTTTTTTTTGAATTTCTGAGAAATACGTAATGATAGAATGACAAGGTAAGATGGATTATGTAATAAAAATCTAATTATGGAAAATGTAATAATTCACTTATGGACTTAATTTATAAACTTTAAGTAAGGTGAAGTAGTAATAAATAAGTAATAATTGTATAATACTTAAGTATTGTACAAGGGTAATGAAAACGAGTATAATACGAAGTATTATATGAGTGGTTATGAAGAATGAAATATAGTATATATTTTTTATATGAATTAGAATACGAACATGATACATAAACTATATGTATATGTATTAAGTAATGGACTTGGAAGATTGGTTAACAATTATATTAAAGTCCAAGTAAATTAAATGTTAAGGCACAATTATTGGTTAATAAACAAGTTAATGTTTATTAATACAAAGCCTAAATATTAAGTTGGTCCAAGCCCAAGCTAGAGTCCAATGAATTAATTGACCCATGGGGCACCATGTTAATATGGTTTAACTTCGTAATCAAATTAAATGAGTGGTGATCAAGTGTTAGAAGTAATGACCAAGACTTTGAAGTAATGGCCAAGCATAGGATAAGTGTTGTGATTAGCAAGTAATGAATAGTAAGGAGGTGGCTTAAAGGAGGTGGGGAGATTTAATGACAAAACCACCCTAGCTTTGCAACTTCTATAAATATAGGAGGCTTACAAGCCATTTATTACTTGTTCAAACAATCCAACATTTCAAAGTGCTTTAGTGTTAGAGAGAATAAGCTACAAATAAGTCACTTTCATTTGTAAGAAGAAGAAGAAAGCTACCTTACCAAGAATTCAAAAGTAATACTTCTTCTCTAAATTATCTTCTATCTCTACCATGATAGGTTGATAAGAAAAGATGGATTAAAAAACATGAATGATAAGAAGCAAGAAGAATGTGTAAGTTATGAACTTAAGACACATAAGTTTGCAATAAGTCATTTGAACTTATAAAAGTTATAAACTTATTATAAGTTAACCTTGAATGTTTGTATGAAAATTATGAACTTGTAATGAGTTTATTAAGAGAAGTGAAAAGGAACTTGTATGATCCTATGTATCATTAATACATAAGTAAATTTATATGTTAAGAATATATAAGGTATGATGATTAAAGAGACTTTAATTGTCATAAGTCATGAACAATGAAATCTTAAGTAGTTTATAATTTGACAATTTATAAGCTCGTGAAGAAATAAGTCTAAAATCCATTAATGAATGTAAGTGGTGGTAAATAGTATGTTGAGATGTTCACATAATGAATGGAAGTTATTTATAATGTTGAACAAATCATAAGAATGAAGAATTGCCGGAATTTGCATGATTGGACGATAATCGTCGAATTCGTAAAATTCTCAGAATAGAAGTCAAATTTTGTGTTTGAACTCGGAACCATTGTTTTCTAATAGAGACAAGTCATATTTTGTATTTAAGAGTTATGAACTCGAAAATGACCGGATTCTGACTTAGAACGAAGAAACGAGCGTTGAACGTTCACGAACGTTTATCATTTTCGTTAAAAATGAACCAATAGGTGAATTTTTAGCAAACGAAGTCAAATAGATAAAATTCTTGCACGAACGCGTAGATTACGTAATTTGTGAACCGTAGGCTTTTTGAACGAGCCAATTCGGACTTATAATAAAGAAGTTATGCGTCCGGAAAGTTCACAAAATTCAAAGACTGAATTTTTTTTCTGGTGCACAGAGTTGGCGCCGCGGCGCCAACCCTAGGCCAAACTGGTCGCGCCGCAGTGCGTAATAGTGTCTGAGCAAACTGCAAGAGTTCACCGCAGCGCGAACTATAGTACAATTTGTGGCGCTGCAGCGCCATGCACAGTACAAAATCCTCTAGAGTGTGGCACCGCAGCGCGGCCCACTAAGTAAGGACTCGCGCCGCAGCGCCAGTCTCAGAACAAGGATGGTGATGAATGTTTCTAAGTACAAAGAAAAGAAAGTTAATTAATTTAAAAGTAAACACAACTTAAGGAATGTAATGTAACATTGTTAAACTTTGTTAAACCTTAAGAATGTTGTATAAAGGTTGAGATAACCTAGTTAAATATAAATACAAGAATAATGATAAACCGGAACGAATAGTAACTGAATCTAATACACAATTAGATTGAGATGAAGGGTACGATATAGTCATATGCATACTTGATTATATGTGACCTAATGTAAGGCATTATGTGATCATGTATTGTAGAGACTTAAACGACTTGAACATAAAGTTAATATACCATAGCAGATGCTAAAGGCAAGTATTCTAACTCTTGTCTCAGTTCATTCTGAACAAGTTTTTTTAATTTCATGTATTCTTTTGCATGAATTGAAGAATGTTGAAGTTAAAGACGATTCCTTTGGCTAGACGTGATATATTGATAATCTATTCATTTATTATCAAATGTTGTTATCTTTTGTCAACTACTCGATATGGTTTTCAAAAGAAGACTGAAATGTTAAACAAAAGTTTTGTCGATAAAAACGACAGGCACGTGAGGTTGCCAAATGCTTAAACGTGTATACGTTTAATGGATGTAGTGTTGATCAACATAGAGTACAATAGGCTGATCACCTAGAAATACTCGTAAGTAATATCGAGCTTACGGACTTTCTTCCGGGTTGTCCTTTTCCAATAAATAAAGAATACTTGAGGTCTTTGACCGGAGAATTTTTTTTGCTAAATATTGTTATGATTGTAAAACATTTTGAAAGAAAGGATGAAGTGCTATTTTGTATTATCAATAGTACTTCATGACTATTATTCAGTTATTGAAGATATATGATTTGTATGCGTCAAGCATGTTGCTATTGAATTGTTATACTTACTGAGCTAGTTATGCTCACTCTTGCTTGAACCATATGAATGCAGCTAAGACTGAACGTCACGAAGGATCGAAAAAGGATAAAGGAAAAGTGAAGGCAGATTGTTAAGCTGTCTTGTAATAGTATAGGTTTATTGTTGTAATGTAACTGATATTATGACAAAGAACCTTTGTAATGGGTATAGAACCTGGGAAATATAAATATTACTTTAAATATATAGAAGTTATGTTCGTTCTTTGAGACTTTTTAATTGAATGAATGTAGGAATGTTGTACAGTATAGCACCATCTGTCGGGTTGGAAGATACCCGAATTTGGGGGCGTTACACCATTCATCCACATACTCATTGACAATACAACTCAGGATGATATGTACTCCTTTGTGGATTGCTTTGTGGGGTACCATCAAATCATGGTTGCTGAAAATGATCGTGAGAAAACTGCATTCATCACTCCTTGGGGAACCTTTTGCTATAGACAAATGTCATTCGGCCTCATCAATGCCGGAGCTACCTATCAGTGAGCCATATGGCTCTTTTCCATGATCTAACACATAAAAAAAAGAAAAAAATAAAAAAAAGAAAAAAAAGAAAAAAAGAAAAAAAAAGAAAAAAAAACTCTTCAACAGGTTGTGTAAGTACAACATGAAGTTGAATCCAACCAAGTGCGCCTTTGGCATTAAATCATGCAAGTTGCTAGGATTCGTAGTCTACCAAAAAGGGATTGAGCTAGATCCCACCAAAATCCAGGCCATCACACAAATGCCCATTCCTCAGACAGAGAAGGAAATACGAGGATTTTTGGGAAGGATCAACTTCATCAGACGATTCATTTCCTAACTTACCTCAACCTGTGAGCCTATTTTCAAGTTGTTAAGGAAGAACTCCTCCATGAAATGGAATGATGAGTGCCAGAAGGCCTTTCTAACAATCAAAGAATAACTAGTCAAAGCTTCTGTTTTAGTGCCACCCAGGGATGATGTTCCCCTGTTCATGTATCTGTCCATAAGTGACAATGTCATGGCCTACATGCTGGGATAGAAAGACGATAGAGGCCAAGAGCGAACTATCTACTACCTCCGCAAAAGATTCAGAAGCAGTGAACACAAGTACACTCTAACTGAGAAGACTTGTTGTGCTTTAGCATGGGCTTCCATGAGGTTACAACATTACCTCCATGGTCACACAACCCATCTCATATCTTGCATGGATCCTCTCAAGTATATGTTCAGTAAACCCATGTTAAATTGTCGACTGTCCAGGTGGCAAATGATCCTATAACAATTTGACATAGTCTACGTGACGCAGAAGTCCATTAAAGGTAAAGGAATTGCGGATCAACTGGCCACCGCACCTTATCGGGATTTCAAACCCTTGGAAATATACTTCCTCGATGAAGGGGTAATGGCAATTCAGCAATACCATTAGTACGATGCACACCAAACATGGAAGATGTATTTTGATGGAGCTGTAAACATGGAAGATTTTGGGGCTAGAACCGTTCTAGTATCCGTTACGGGGGAGGAGCATCTCGTCGCTATTAAATTATAGTTTGCCAACATCAACAACACAGATAAGTATGAAGGCTGTATCATGGGGCTAAAACTTGCCCAATCAATGGGCATCAGGCGATTAACTGTCTTTGGAGATTCCGAGTTGGTGATCAGACAAACCACATGAATCTATCACACCAAAGGTCTACACTTACTGCCTTACCATCGACAGGTTCTACAGATGGCTTCGGAGTTTGAAGAAATATACTTCCTCCACATTCCTCGGAATAGGAATGATTTTGCAGATGCACTAGCAACCTTGTACTCCTTGATCAATATACATGACAATGAAGACATGATAACCATCACATTTTCCCAACAAAAGTCTCTAGCCTATGGGAATTACATTCGAGAAGTATTGGATAAGCTACCTCCCATCCAGCACCCTTGGTATCAGCATATCAAGGAGTACTTACAAGATGGATCAACACCCACCGAGGCGAGCCTAACTGAAAGAAGGTGGATTCATGAGTAGGTCTCCTCAGTTCTATCTGAGCGGAGATGCACTCTACAAAGTAGATGCATGATTAGGTCTCCTCAGATGTCTGGACAAGGACCAAGCTCAGAGGCTTATGGATGAAATCTATGGGGGAGTATATGGCCCACACATGAGCGGCCCTCTACTTGTAAAGAAGATCCTCATAACATGGAATTACTGGCTCTCTTCCAAAGCTGACTGTGATGATCACGTCAAGAGATGTTATCAATGCCAAGTTCACGGGAATGCTATCCACGCCCCTCCAAAGGAGCTCCAAAATATGAGTTCACCCTGGCCCTTTTCAAAGTGGGGAATGGACGTGATTGGGCCCATCGAGCACAAAGCTAGTAATGGGCATCCGTTTATCTTCACCATGATCGACTACTTCACCAAGTGGATAAAAACAGCCTCCCTCCCCAGGGTTACCAAAGAAGTCATCATTTCTTTCATCAGAAACAATGTCATTTGTTGATATGGACAACTAGAGATAATTCTATCAGACAATGCTAAGAACCTCAATAACAAAATGATGGAGGAGTTATGCAGTAAATTCCACATCAATCATCTCAACTTCGTCATCTACCATCCAAAGATGACTGGTGCCGATGAAGCGGCTAACAAAAATATCAAGAAGATTGTTAAAAAGATGTTCGCCAATCACAAAGGATGGCTTGACCTATTGCCTCTCACTCTGTTAGCCTACATAAATTAATGCGCACTTCCACTAAGGCAACCCCTTACTCATTAACATATGGGATGGAAGTAGTACTCCCCGTAAAGGTGGAAATATAATCCTTAGAGTATTGATAGACGCTCAACTAGATGAAGACCAATTATTACAAGATAGGTATCACCAATTGTCTCTAATAGACGACAGGCGAACCACGACTATCTTCTATGGTCAATTATATCAATAAAGGATCTCCAGATCCTACAACAGAAAAGTCCTGCTACGGCAGTTCAAACAACATGACTTGGTTTTGAAGAAGATCATTGACAACCAAGATCAGTCTAAGGTAAAATTCACCCCAAACTTGGAAGGCCCATTTGTTGTCAAGGAGGTATTGATAGTAGGCCCTCTCAGATTACAGGAAATGGATGGCGATGAATTTCAATAGCGCATTAACTCGGACATCGTGAAACGGTACTATGTATAAAAGTTACCATCAAGCAAAAATCCTGGTTTTGGTTCACCAGATCCCCAGTCAATCCAGGTTTTCTCAAACCCTTCACTACATACAACCTTTTTCACACCCATTTGCCCCATCAGGGACAATCACACTTTTTTACCAGCAGCCTGGTTTCAGATCACCAGATCCTTCATTCCCCGTAGGTTTTCAAAACCTTTCACACTTTTAGTTTATCCCACCAGGGATTAAACCTTTCACACCTTCAATTTATCATGTACATGGGATTAAACTTTTCATCTGCAATCCACCCTGTACATGGGGTGAACTACGTCGACCTGATCTTCCCAATACATAGGAGTACGTAGGCAGCCATTTTTATGGTCTGGTCTCACCACAGAAAAAATAAAAATAAACACACTCTTATCCATAACCACATACAAAAAACTAGTCCCAAGACACAAGATGGTAGGGAATACACACAGATCAACGATCCATTCTAAAAGATCCTGAGACATCTCAATGTCCATCTATTAAGGAGGAGTTCAGAATACATCAAGATCACAAGCCTTGGAGGACAAACAACTATTAAGCAAGTAACAAGGCATAACTAAAAGAGAAGTAAATCAAAACATATTTCCCTGCCATATAATACTATTTGATATATAGAATATGTCCTATACATGACAAAAATGGCTAAGCTAGTCTATTCAGGAAAATCAAAGCTAATTTACAAACCAGTGGATAAGCGAGCCACCAAATCTAACGTGGCATCCCTCTCGAAAGAAGGAGGTAACGTTGTGATCTCTTGCCCAAGGGTCTCTACACGAGCCAACAAATCTACTGCCAACTGCAGGCGATATCCCGGGTAGATATAGCGTCATCCCGCTCAGCAACAGCGGTATCCCTATGAGTTAGAACATCATCTCTCTAACAGAGCGATATCTCTACCAGAAAGAGCTGTCAACATCAAAGCCCACATCCACTACCTGTTCACCATATGGTATAGAAGTAAAAGCCTCTTACGATCTCGACATCTTATCAGTTCATCTGTCAAAGAAACTATCCTAGACCATAAGAAACACTGGGGAAATTTCAAAATTGGCGACAACCTGATATTGAAAACCTTACAACAAGAGTAGGGCAATCTCGAAAACAGCGACAACTCAACACTAGAGCATTTATCAACCATCATAAAGAGGAAAATGCACCAATAAACACCATCAACATGGTATATAATCATCAGAGCTTTCCTCATATCAGCTCACTGTCGATTCGGTATGATTATTTAGTCTTTTCCAATCATACTATTCTCAGAATGAACAATCCATATGTGAGGATATTACTCACTCGTGACTTGGTCAATAAAGAGAGTTCCTCATATTAATCCCTGGCAACAACATGCGAAAGGACTGGGGAATTTTTTGATTCCCGAAAAGGGAAGGGGTTTAAGATAGTTCTTAACTTAAAAGCAAAAACCTCTCATAAAAACAAGGGGAAAATTCTTAAGAAAGTCCTTAACTTAAAAGCAGAAGGCCAACAACGAAAGGTCCAGCGAATGAAAACTACACCATCAACATGCGTCAAGTCCTCACAAGTTGAGGCCTCTACACCGATGTTTAAATCTGGACAGCGAAAGAATGAGTTGCACCCTCCAAGGATGTCAGCGGCATTCAAGTCATCAGTTTAGCCGGGTTGTGAATCAAACGCTCAAGGAAATGGGGCACAAGTACCCAACATTGAAAGGAAACTCCAAATCACCTCAAAAAGGGTGAGGCAGAGTCTGGTAAAGCAAACCTTTGAATATTACTTCAGCGAAGGTATCAGAGGATCTGGTATTCTAATCCATTTGAATCAATCCAGCGCAACATCAAGACAATTCAATGATGAAAGCTTTGTATACCATCGTTAGAGTGGGAACCAAAATAGTTTGGTGATGTTAGCATATTCAACTACCAACAGAGTAGGATCCATTGTCAAACTACCATCAAGGTAGGCACCATTATAAACTACCAAGCGTATACATCGGGAAGGTCCGATAATTTCTGAATGTCATCACCAATAGAGATGTAGAAAACATCTCAATTTCTCTTCATCAAACAGACGTCAGCGACAACGACAAAAAGCCAAACCGTTGTAGTTATCACCAACATAGGTATCAGTAATCCCCAGTAACGGTAAAACACATAGGACATTTCACTTCTTTTACTAGAAGTGGTAGATTCTTTATTGATCATATATTATCTCAATATATAACTTATTACACCTAAGCATAATCTTTGATATACCCTTAGGGTCTTAAGGAATAAGTCAAAATGTAATTCATTATATATAAGATACTATGACGATCTCAAGTTTAAGGATTATTAGTACTTCTATCACTATAGGAATTCCTATTGACATGCAAGTAAAACTCCATTAGGTATTCATTAGCGAGTCACGTTCAATGAACTTATTCTCTAATAAGTACCTACATACTTGCTTTAGTGTCTCTACATAAATGATCATGAGATCAATCATTCTCATCCAATAAGCAAAAAACGTACGTATCAATCTATCCGGATTCACTAATCCCATTTTTAGTAATCCATTGATTGAGAATATTTTAGTTTTAAGCTATCTAAAAATTTAGATCTCATTAGCATGATCTCATCATGATTCTGAAAGCATTTCTTAAAACTATGGGTTTATCACATATTATTAAAACAGTACCATGTAGATAATAAGATGTCTTTAATAAATAATTCTTTTATTAATAAATAAATAAGATTAATTAAAAAGTATATGCTTTATCATCATACATGATTGGCTTGTATGCATACTACTTTCAATCTCCCACTTGGACTAAAGTCAATCGCCGTGGTGTCTCATACCCATATTCTCTAAGTGACGATCGAACTGATGTTATGTTAACGCTTTAATAAATGGATCTGCAATATTATCTTGAGAGTTCACATGCTCCAAGGTGAAATCTCCTCTTTCAATGATTTTTCTGATCAAATAAAACCGCCACAACACGTGTTTGGATTTCTGATGAGACCTGGGTTCCTTAGCCTGCGCAACAGCTCCGGTGTTGTCACAGAATAAAGGTACTAGTCCTCTAATGCTAGGAACCATACCAAGTTCGATAATGAACTTCTTCATCCAAACAGCCTCCTTTACAGCTTCACTTGCAGCTATGTACTCTGCCTTTATCACTGAATCAACAATTGTTTGTTGTTTGGAACTCTTCCAACTCACTGCGCCACCGTTTAAGGTAAACGCATTCTCCAAAATGGATTTACTATCATCTTGGTCCGTTTGAAAACTTGAGACTGTAAAGCCCTCTAGTTTTAATTCAGACCCACCGTAGACAAGAAACATATCCTTAGCTCTTCTTAAGTACTTTAGGATATTTTTCACTGTCTTCCAGTTTTCTTCTCCTGGATTTGACTTGTGACGCTCCCAAAATATGTCCGCACAACCCATTCTGAGTCGCCGAATACATGGTACAGAAAATAACTACAACTTCATTATTACAATTGTCGTGCAAAATACGACAACACATATGTTGTGAGTTTAAATACAAATATTGTCTTGTAGACAATATCCACACTCAAATAAGTCCTCATTACAATTATTGATACACTATCTTACAAAAATAGTGAGGGCTGTTAAAACAAATTTCTAGAACCATCATTCCATACCCCGACTAGTTCCCATTATATTCTCGCCTCCTGAGAAGAAAAATGGAACAAAAAGGAAAATGGTGAGCTCATCTAGCTCAGTAAAGAATATTATGACTAAGATAATAAACAAAAAATTATCGTTAGCTTCAACAAATCAGATAAAATATAATGGACAATCAGTTTTAGATCAAAATTCACAGCGGAAATAACAATTCATTAGAAGTAGACCTGGCGAAAGAAGCCCATGCCCGCGGGCCGGGCTGGGCTTTTGGCTGCAATTGTTTAGCCCATGAATGTGCGTGCCATTTTATCCCAACCTATTTTTGGCCCGGCCCAGCCCGTGAAGGCCCGGCCCGTGGCCTGTGACCTATATTTTTTAAAATTAAAATGTTGCTACTTGTAGGTTATGAGGCTTGAACACAAGACTTGTAAGTAAATAAATAAGAGTTCAAAACAACTGAGCTATAACAACTATTTGTTTTTAATGCAATCTTCAATATATTTTAACTATAATTAAGATATGTAGTTAATGTAGGTAATTAATTAATAATACTAATTTATAATACTATAAAAATTTTAATTAATTGAGATATGTAGTTAATGTAGGTAATTAATTAATTGTATCTATGTGTATTATTGTTTATTATTAATTATTTTTAATATTTATTATTATTACTATTTTTGGTGTAGCAAGATTTTACACAAAAAAAAAATTAAAAGGAGAAGCCTGCGGGCCGGCCCGACCAAGCCCAACCCGGGCCACGGGCCTCACAATTCTAGCCCACCGAAACCCGGGCCTTTTTTTTGCCCGACCCGCCGATGGCCCACCCCGCCCATTTTCCAGGACTAATTAGAAGAGTTAAGTAGAGAATGAAATCTACTATCATCTATGAATTTAAAAGTCTATCATCAATATTTTATCTCTGTAACGTCAATCAATATACATCTTGAATCAAATTTTCATCTTTGCACTACATGCCAAAGATATTCATTTGTATCACCAGTTAGTCATGTTTATCTCAACACTTGTCCATCTTTGCACTACAGCTCAAAGATATTCGTCAGGTAATCATTCTTCTTTGCACTACAGGCCAAAGATATTAAATTATATCACCATTTAGGACTGCGGATGATGAAAAATATTTTAAAGAAAATGAATCCAGTGAGATAAAAGATCAAAGATTAGGGATTCGTACTTCAGTTTATCCTAGTTCATAAATACTCCATAATAAACCATTGCTGAATAAAATTCAAGAATGAAGATCAAAACATGGATACAATTAAAGATAGTAACCATAATATACATCTTGGACAAAGAAGAGAAAATTTCATTTTTCTGTGAATAGTGCCGTATTCGTGAATAGTGGCGTATATGTGAATAGTACCGTATACGTGAATAGTAACCCGACACAAAAAGGTAGAAATTCTACAAGAAAAATCATACTTCGTGAATAGTACTCGTGAATAGTACCATATTCGCGAATAGTGTCGTATACGTGAATAGTAACCTCGACATGAAAATGTAAAATTTTCATAATAAAATTCATACCAATATTTCGGTATAATGATATTGAAAGAAATAACATCATTTATAAAAAAAATTACATCCCTTACCTCAAAAGAACATTACTTCTGATTGGAATATCAGATAGTGCTGAAGGAAACTTACACTGAATAACAACTCTCAAAGTATCTAAATACTCACAAAATATGCTCGATATTATAGAGAGAGAAAATTTCTGATTCTGGTATGATTTTCAGTTCTAACTAAGCACCCTATTTATAGGAAAATACTTAGAACGTCAAACCCGACTAAATTAATAAAATAATATTTTATAAAAAAAAATTCACCCCAACCACAATTGATCAAATTTGAGCACACCAAAGTGGGGCCCACCAAAAACTAGATTTTTCCACAACAACCAAAAGTGGGACCCACATGTTTTTAATAAAAACATTTATTTCTAAAACTTCAATAATTCATAATAAATAGCTCTTTTATCAGAAAAATTTGAATCTCATGTCTGTTCCATAGAAAATTTAATTCTCTACAACTCTGTAGAAGAAATTTTTTCCAAATTCCAAACAGAAAATGTCCGAAATTCACATACGGATGATTTTTAATACCTTCATTCTGACAAAATACTGATAAAATACCTCAATATTAATTCCTTCATTTATATCTACATAAAAATAAATATTTCTTTATCTTATAAATTAATAACTAATTATTCACAAATAATATTACATAATCACAATTATGACAACCAAGTCATTCCCAGGAAAGAGGGGGCTTTTTGATAAGGATTTCTCCTTACTGGCGCGCAATTAGGTGACCAAACCCATTTCCTAGACAGAACTTCCTTAGACATTGCCAATAATGCTATCTAATAATATTATTCAAATAATATGAATTATTGATCTGATAATGGAAAATACTGTGTAGTGACAATTATTGAATCAACAATAATATAAAATATCAACGTAGTAGTTATTGAATCAATAAAATAAAATATTGAACAGTAATTACTGTAAAAATTATTGAGTTGTGTCGTCTTACGTAAGAATCAATAATCCAAAAATACTATTCATTACCGTGTGCTACTATGCAACCACACGTATTACTGTATTTTAACCACCGAGTATTCCAACAGTGCTAACAGTAGCAACTACACCGTTATTTATAAAAACTCAAACTTGTTGTTTTCTTCATCTGACCGTTTATCGTTATGGGGCCCACAAATGGTTGCGCCATCGTATGAATATTCCATGAGAACAAAAATATTCCACGACCAAACGAATATTTCCCGACAATAATGAATATTTTATAACCACTTGCTTTTTTTTTGCAAAATTTTCGCAGTTCACCGATAACCAAAGCATTATATCAAATCAACATTTTATTATTCACAATAATAATTAGAGGAAATTCAATTTTATTTATAAAAAGTTTGGGTCTTACACGACTGATATCTTCTTGTTACATTAAGTGCATGAGCAACATCCGGTCTAGTACATATCATACCACACATGATAGATCCTATTGCTGAAGCAGGTTTTGATTTTTACTCATAAGTTTAATTTCAAACGATTTCTTCTTACTTTCAAATTTCATAGTTTTTTTTGAAACACTTCAATTAACAAGGCTTAATAAGTTCATAATACAAAAGCTAACTATGATAACCATTAATCACATAATGAAGCTAAATGAACCTTTATTACGCATGCTCACATGAATCCAATTCGTTTGCACATAGTTAGTATAGTCCTCTACTTGAAAACTCATTTTAAATCATGTTTAAAAAATCTATATTACACTTAACTAGTTGAATGCACATATCAATCATGCTTAGAGGCATAAAGAGTCCTATTATGCTTGCACATAAGCTCAGAATGCGAGTATAGTAGTTTTCAACAAAGTTGGTTTTCAAACCTCTAAGTTTTTCTTGAAAATTTAATGTTAAACCAAACTAAAAATGCAAAGGAACTTTGAATCCACATTCCATACTCATTTGTATACACAACTAGGGCACATACACATGCTAACAAGATCAGAAATCACAGGCACAAGGTTTATCAAGTTTGGTTTTTGGACTTCTAAATTTTCTTTCAAAAACGCTATTAAACCAAGCTTTAAGTAAACTAAATCAACGCATGTCATGTAAAGGAAAATAGATTCATATGTAATACCTATTTATATTTATATTAATGTCAACCAAACATGCTCAAAATATCAGAAACAACCAAAAATGGATTTCAAGACTGATAGAAAGCGCGACAACGCCACTTCGATACAACACCAGACTTGCATTTGCTTCTGCAAAACTTAGACCATACAATCTATATACTTAATTTAGCATGCTCAGACTAGCCTTACATTGTCCATAACATACATACAAGCTCAGATAACATCATGGTATCCATTTCCAAACCATTTATCAAGTAATTCATGAAATTTCTAAGAATTTATAAAACTTTGAAATCAAGAACATGCTATAGGATATTACCTCTTTGAAGATGAAATGCTAACTCTGGCTTCAAATTTCAGATTGCTCACTCAATTTGAAACTTACTCTCTTTATGGAACTTATCAGGAAATTAGCAAATTGTATTTAGAAGAGAATAACCCCCATTTATAGAGAATTTATTACCCAAATCATGGCTTTACCCAATGTTTTAATCTAATAGGAAGAAGAAGATGGGCAATGAAGTTTTGGTAGAATAGTTCTGTAATATCCGAGATTTTCTATGTAATTTAAGAATTATCAATAAACGATTTTATATAAAACTTTTGGGTGATTTCATTTATTAGATGTATATGTGTTGTACATATATGTGTTATTTCAAGAGATGTGATAAGATGTACTTAAATGGTTTGTTTAATTTTATTTAACTATTTAAATTGATTAAGTAGGGAATTATTCTATTTATTATGTGGGATAGTATTAAATCATGAGCTGGAGTTGAGTGTGGAATCTAGAGACGTGGACTGCGTATTCGAGTTTGGAACGTCGAAATTAGTCAGGATAGACTGTAATAACAGAAAAGTGTCACGGTTGACTTTTTGGTCAAAGTCAACTATGAATTTTAGAGGTGAGTTTGACTAAACGGATAGTCCCATGACGTTCGGAACGTCGACTTTAGTAAGAATCGATATAAGTTTTGCAACGTTCGGCTACGAAGGGCAAGATGGTCAAAGTAATTTATTAATTGATTATTATAATATTTAATTTAAATAAGTCAGCAGTTGGTTGAACCCTTGTGACTCATGAATTGGGACAAGGGAGGGAGTATACATATATTACATAATAGCTAAGGTGGGAGTACTTTATTTTATTCCTTAAAACCAAAATCTTTTTACTTTCTCTAACTCCCACATTCTTCATATTAATTAACTAAATTATTATATTATTAAGTATTGTGAGTAACTAATAATTTGAGTTGGAGGTTATAGGAGTTGGGGGTTATGGGAATCAAAAGACTCCAACAAGCTATACATATATACACATCACTCAAACACACTTTTCTTTTAAGAAAATTCCACCAAGTGAGTAAACATAGAGAGAAATTGAGAGTGATAGATAGTGTGGTAGTATTCTAGAGTTTTGGGGAGTCTAAACAAGCAAGTGAGGAGGATTTTCATAAGCTAAATAAGAAGAAATTCACATTAAGTAAGCAACTCTTGAACCTTTATATGTTTTTAAGGGAAATAGCTAGAAAATGCCCCTTAGTTGCTAATTTATTCAAATCATGGTAATTTAGTGAGTTTGTTTGTTGTAAAATGTTCATATATGTTGGTAGAAGTGATCTGGACAGTAGGAGTCAAGCCCATGTATGCTAGAATCGAAATCACAAAATTTTTCAAAGTTGGTTGAATGTGAAATCTGTGATTTTTGGCTTTTTCGGAGCCTCAGAATCATGGTTTATATGACTCGATTAGAGTATGTAATAATTTTATAAAATAATATGTAGTATGAAGTCTAATCTGGCCTAAATTTCATTTGAATCGGAGTTATAATGATCAAGTTATGAAAATCGTAAGCAAGCATGTTCATAACAAAATCTGCAGAAAATCTAGAATTTCCAGATTTTTTTTCTAAGTATAGAACTAGTGCTGGCACGTATTTCTATAAAGTTGGTTTGTGGTCTTAGCATGCTAGTTTCATGAATTTTATATTTTTGTAAAATACCTTGATGTAAGAAGTGTATTTTGTTCAAGTATCATGGTCATATCATCTGTATATTAGTCGGAATAAAATCTCAAAAGTCGATGCAAGAAACAAAAAAATTAATTTCGTTCTTGGAACTGTTGGATCAGTCTGTTTCGGGGGAATTTTCGTCAATTGTTTTGTACTTCAAAAATTCTGGAAATATTTGGAGTATTACTTTAAGAAGATATGAAGGTCCTATAAAAATTTGAGAACTTTTGGCCATACGGTTTGAGAGTTATGAATTTTACGGTTAAGGACACTATTTGAAAAGATACCTGAATAACTCTCTGTGTCTAAGTCCAAAATTTACAAATTTTTACTAGAAGTACATATGTATAACAGGAGTTAACCCTGAAAATTTCAGAATTTTTAGAGCTAATCTCGATTTATAAAAAATCTGGGAATATTTGGCTATTATGGACTATTTAAAAATAGTAAATGAATTTTAAAAATTCCGGGAAAAATATATGTTCAATGTGGGACTATATTTTACAAAATCACAGAAAAGAAAAATTTTTGAGACTGATTTGGTATTTTTCATATAAATGATGTTATATGGATAAATGAATTTAATTATATATGTGATGTCATAATTATGGAAAATGAGATTTTTTGACTTGAGACCCTTAAGAATATTTTATTCAGATTTTTGATTGAGGTTTTGGTCCGAAAAATGTCACAAATTTATGTTTCCCAGTTTCTTTTATTTAACCACGTGGCCTATACGTAGCAACATGTTATGTAATTGAATTGTATTTGAATACGTGTGAGTTTAATCGCCTTATTAAAATTGAAGGGAACCGTTACACTTCAAAGTGGTGTTCAAGAACCAAATTGCTTAACACGACACATGTTAATAGGTTACGTGAAAGGCTAGTAGATAGCAGTAATTGTAGAAGACGTATCAGGAAAGTTTCCTAACTTTATTCACTTTATTGCAGTGAATGTAAGTTCCCTTAACTTGTACAATTTATCATTGTGTACAAGTCTCATATGTTGCAAGTTATAACTCGTACAAACTTATATATAGTGCAAGTTATATTGATGATTATTCAATTATTAATTAAGTTGTTTATGCCTTAAAGTTCTTAATTATTTATGAACTGCTTCCAAGAATTCGATCTGGCCATTTATTTCGGTTAGATATTATAGATGAGAAATGTTGTATTATTTGAACTATTTCAAATTCATTGAAGCTATTTAAGTCTACCAATCCAAATTGCTTTGGTTCGGTCTCGCATGAAACTAAGATGAACAACTCGGATAACAGGGTAACTGATGTCGAGCATATAGTCCCATTTACGCTTATGCGTTTAAACTTTATACTTGTGCACAATGTAGGGTACGATAGGCTGATCACCTAGAGTACTTGCAGAGACTGTTTACAATCTATTTGATTGTTAAACCATTTGATGATTTTCGATGAAACAAAGTAATGTTCAGTGTATCTAACACCCATTAGTGTGCTATTGAGAATTCCAGAACTCTTATCTTGATATTCCAGTTTATCTCTTGATATTTATTTCAACTGTTGAGAAATATTCATACTAATGCTTTTACTTATAATGTATGTTCTCAAACTATTTTATATACTTGCTAGGCAATTTGTGATCATTCTTGCTTAAACCTTTCAGTTAAGGCTGATAACGCTGAGGGCTCGGGCAAGGACAAGGGAAAGTCTAAGATGAAATGATGAGAGTTATTTATGTAATAATTATATTTCCACAAATGATGTAATGTAGCGATAAACGCTAAGTTTAAG
The DNA here is from genome assembly GCA_020205505.1 of Panax japonicus. Taxonomy (NCBI): domain Eukaryota; kingdom Viridiplantae; phylum Streptophyta; class Magnoliopsida; order Apiales; family Araliaceae; genus Panax; species Panax japonicus. Next base: position 46,324,154 of record CM035091.1, read on the forward strand.
TTTCAGTTTATTAAAGGTTGTAAAGACTTGAGACTTTACTTTGAATAAGTATATAATAGTTAATATTATTATTATTATTATTATTATTATTATTAGAGTTACTTAGATAGATGATGATGTATGTTGTATCATGAGTATCATGTCCTGTAATCGATGTTACACGGATTTGGGAGCGTCACAGGTTGGTATCAAAGCAATAGGTTATAAACCTTAGGTGGGGAACCTTAGACTATAACCTTAGGGAAGTTAGTGGAGAAAATAAAGAGATGAACTCATGTAGAGTTCTAGGGGTTGTGTCAAACCTAAAAAAAATCTATTTTAAAATACTAACCAAGTTATTTTGTCTTGTTTGAAGGATGTCAGGAGAAGAGGAGGTTAAAGATATCCACGTTGTGAGTGAGCAGTTGGTGACAGCTGTACTTGAGCCTATAGCTGAGGCAGCAGCTGACTCAGACCCAGAGGAGTATCCTGAAGAGGGAGAGGAGCTCGAGGAGGACTTGGAAGAAGCACCTAAGGAAACTTTGTTAGATGAGTTGATGGATAGGATTACGGAGTTGGATGATAAGGTCCATGAGTTGGAGGAGATGTATCAGGGGGAGCAGCAAGCTGCAGTATTGCTTGAGGCATTGGTGCACCATCTAATAATTAGGAACAGGGATCTGGCTGACAAGCTGCGGGCATCAGACTAGAAGTCGGATATGTTGGAGGATGAGAAAGAAGCTATTAGGACCCACTTGGGGCATACCATTAATGGGTTAGAATCAAGGATTCAGAGTCTCCAAACTGACAAGAAGATTATTACTACATTTTGGGGAGATGAGAGGAGAGACCGTGTTCGGGCCGAGAAGCTAACTGGTGAGTTAGAAGGAGAGGTGAGAGATAAGAAGGTTAAGATAGACAAGATGAATTACGCATTTATGTTAGCACATGGAAGGTTCCAGAATAGGGTGCATCACTTTCCAAGTGAGGAGCACCGGTCTAGATGTGTTATAAGCCGAGGGCTGGTACTGGAGATAGCTGATGAGGAACATGAAGATGCCATTAGGCGGGGCTTTTAGTTTATTATAATGAACTTTTACTACTAGTGTATAGAACGCTTATCTATGAATAAAAAAGCTTGGTTTTAGTTTTTACCAAGTATTTTGGTTTAAAGTGATGTAAATGGCTTAATGATATAAGACGATGAAATACCTTGGGTGTTATGTTTATAAATAAATATGCTTTTATTTAAGTATTTGATGTGATGATTAAGTTCTCTTCTTATGAATGATATATTCTGTAGAGTAAGTGATAAGATAATAACATTAAGTTCATTTTAAACAGATAGATGGCTAGAGGAAGACGTCGTCAAACACCCGAGGGGTTAGGCGGTAATGTTGGGGATCCACCAAACTCTATGCAGCAGTTTGTAGACATGTTAGTGGGGGCACTTCAGAATCGAACCTCGAATGCCAATAACCCTCCAGCGGCTCAAGTGGTACACTTCAAGGACTTCAAGAGCGCGGGACCTTCTGAGTTCAAATGAACCACTGAACCCATCGAAGCTCAAACTTGGGTCAAGGAAATCGAAAAGGCGTTCGCTATCGCCCGAGTAGGTGATGATCAGAAAATAATCTTCACCACTTACATGTTGAAGGGTGAAGCTAACTTCTGGTGGGAGGCAAACCAGACCAGGGCTGGAGAAGGTGTGATACATTGGGAAGGGTTTAAGAAAATCTTTTTTGAGAACTATTTCCCGGTTAGTATGTAGAGTCGCATGGATAGGCGATTCCTGGAGCTTATGCAAGAAGACATGACGGTACCTCAATATGCCACAAAATTCAATAAGCTGGCGAGGTTATCACCTCACCAGGTCGACACTGAGGAGAGAAAAATGAGGTTTGAGCAGGGTCTCAAACCATGGCTATATAGCAAACTCTCGGTGTTACAGATGAATAGCTTCGCGACTCTCCTGGAGAAAGCTATAATCGCTGAAGGCGAAAGTGAGGCCCTTATGAAATTTAACAAGGAGAAAAAGAAGAAGAATGAAGGAGGAAATCGTGGGGAAGGTAGTAGCAGTGGTGGTGCAAACAAGAGGAAGTGGAACAATAACAACAGTAGCAGCAACAAATTCAATTCGGGAAACTCTGGGGGAAAACCAGGGGAAGCAAAGAAGAGAACTGAGGCATGCAAAGAGTGTGGGAGTAATCACTCTGGGCATGTCTAAAAGGAAAGAATGTCTATTTCAACTACGGGCAGGAGGGGCACATCTCTCCCAATTGCTCTGCACCAAAGAGAAATGGATGCTTCAACTGTGGAACATTGGATCATCAGGCAAGGAATTGCCCAAAGAAGAACACATCAGGAGGAAATGGAGGAAGGGGACCAAGCGGTGGGAATCTCATAATTAATGGACCACCAACTCAGAATCGACCAACAGCAAGGACTTTCAACATGACGGTTCAGGATGCAGTCGCATCCAAGGACGTGGTTTCAGGTATCATTCTGATCAATGATATATCTGCTTACATATTATTTGATTTGGATGCTACTTGTTCCTTTTTATCGTATGAATTCTCGCAACGATTAAACTTACCCCAGGAAGAATTAAAATATCATATGAACATAGAAGTTGCTAATAAGGAAATGATTCCCGTTAGACATGTCTATAGAAATTGTGTTATAGACATCAGAGGATATAAGTTACCCGTGAATTTAATTCCAATTCAATTAGGAGAATTTGATGTAATTCTAGGAATTGATTGGTTATTTAACCATGGAGTGATGATAGATTGCCAAAAGAAGTGTATAAACCTTAGGACTCCAGATCAGTCTAAGGTAGCATTCTATGGAAGTAGGTCGCCGAGACACTCAAGATGTCTGACGATGATGCAAGCGAGGAAGTTACTGAGAAAGGGATGTGTAGGATATTTGGCCCATATCATCAATACGCAGAAAACAGGGATAAAGATGGGACATATACTAGTAGTGAACGAATTTCTGGATGTATTTTCGGAGGAATTGAAAAAATTCTACCTGATCCGGAGGTCGAATTCATTATAGATTTAGTATCGGGAATGACACTGATTTGGAAACCCCTTATAGAATGGCACTGACAGAAATGAAGGAACTGATGGTACAGTTACAGGAGTTATTGGATAGGAAGTATATTCAACCGAGTGTGTCTCCTTGGGGAGCACCAGTTTTATTTGTGAAAAAGAAGGATGGATCGATGAGGCTATGTATCGACTATCGAGAGTTGAACAAGGTGACGATTAAGAACAAGTACCCATTACCTAGGATAGATGATCAGTTCGATCAACTGAAGGGAGAAATATATTTTTCCAAGATTGACTTGAGGACGGGATATCACCAGTTAAAGGTGAGGAAGGAGGATGTACCTAAGACAATGTTCAGGATACGTTACGGTCACTACGAGTTCCTAGTAATGTCGTTCGGGTTAACAAATGCGCCAGCAGCGTTTATGGACATGATGAATCGGGTATTCAAGCAATACTTAGATAAATTCGTAGTTGTGTTCATAGATGATATCCTGATCTATTCCAAGACTCAGGAAGATCATGTTGAGCACTTAAGGTTAGTATTGGGGGCGTTGAGGAAGGATACGTTATATGCAAAATTCTCGAAGTGTGGATTCTGGTTAGAGAAAGTTCAATTTTTGGGACTCGTGATCGACAAGGACAGAATTTCTATGGATCGAGAAAAGGTGGAAGCGGTTCAGAATTGGGAACAACCAAAGTCGCCGACTGAAGTAAGAAGTTTCTTAGGACTAGCAGGCTATTACAGATGGTTTATCCAAGATTTTTCAAAGATAGTTGGAACGTTGAAGTGTAAAGAGAGTTTTAAGGAACTCAAGAAAAGACTGAGTGAAGCACCAATGTTGTCTTTACCTGACGATACAGGTGACTTCGTGATTTTAAGTGATGCGTCACACAAAGGACATGAATGTGTGTTTATGCAATATGGTAAAGTTATTGTATACGCATCGCGTCAATTGAAGGACTACGAGAAGGGATATTGTAATACCCGGTAAAATAAATAATATTTAAATTCATATTTTAATTGGGCTTTTCTTATGTTTGGGTCAATTGTATTAAATTTGTGTGAACTATAATAAGTATGTGATTATATTAATTTGGACTTTTATACTAATTGGGTCTATTTTGTATTTGGGTAATATTAAAATCCTTTTAAAATTTGGAGAGTTAATAAATATATTAATTAATAAAATCTATTCTTTTTAAGTGAATAAATAACTAAACCTAATTTTATTTTCCTTATACAATCTGAGGAAAAGAGAGAAAAGTTAAGTCGCTGGTTATTGCTGTAAATCGAGGCAGATCACTTATTGAGATTGTGTTTGTGTTTGTGAGATAGAATTGTATCAGGTTTGTTTTTTTTGTTTTTTTTTCTTTTACTGCTTTCGGTTATAAAATTTTCTTGGTGATTTGATTTATAGAGATGAATAAAATGATGGCAGTCTAGTTTTGGCGTTTTATAAGTTCTTTTACTGGTTCTGACATTTTATATATATATATATATATATATATATATATATATATATAGAGAGAGAGTTTGGTTACAGGATTCTATATATATAATATATGTATATTTACCTAGTTGTTGCAAACAATCATTACGTTATTATTATTATTATTATTATTATTATTATTATTATTATTATTATTATTATTATTATTATTATTATTATTATTATTATTATTATTATTATAGGATTTGATTTATCCATCAACTTGCAGCATTGAGTTTTGGCCAGGAAATTGTATATACGAAATTTAAATATTAATTGAAGTTATATATAGTATTTTGAATTAATTTTACTGGCATAAGTATAAAAGTTTTAATAATAAATTTAATAGTATATTGTTATTAATGATTGGATTGTATTAAAATCTTATTAAATTGTTTAAACTGAACGGAAGGAATTTAAAGAGTTATACTTGGAATATAAATTTTGGAGTATTAATAATTGATATAAGGCGATGATTAAAGGCATATTAAACGGATTATGAATTATTTTGGAATTATTGAATTGGATTGTTTTTAATTTGAGGTGAATATGTTTAGGTTGCAAATAACGTTTCGTATTTGATATCGTTGGCAATTGAGGGTAAAATTTTGTGGAGTGTGCTATAAATGGTTTGGAAGTATCAGGTACGGATTCCGTACTCTTTCAGTGATACCTTTGTTAAATTTGATTTGTTCGTTTTGTTCCTCGTTTCAAATTTCTGTTATTATTTCACATAATTGTTTCTTGTGAAATTGATATATTTATTTTATTTTGGAGTTGACACATTGGACTCGTAATTGTACTCTTTGAATGAGGTTATCATGTCTAATATTTATTTTGATAATTGTAGAGTGGTACATGTTGCTATCTTCTTTTTAAAACCTTGCGACTATAATTTGATTTGGTTCAACATGTACATATAGAACCCTTTTGTTGGTATTATGTCGCATGTGTTGTGACATGATATTTTGTTAGAATATACCGTAGGGTATACCTGAGCTATAACCACCTGTGGGGGTACCACAGGCATGTCGTCTTGGCACGAGAGGCGTGACACTTTCCGTGGCGGTGTGATTAGTCCATGGCGTCTCCGTTTTGGGCTCCGGAAGAAGTGGGTCATTTGGTGTTTTTTTTTTGTGGGAGGTGAATGGGTTAACCCTAGTTTTCTGTTCTGCGGATTGGTGATGTTGTGCCAAACACACCTATCCGATTTGCATACATTTGGATTCGCGGTCTAATGTGTGATTTGCCTGTGTGGCGTTATTTTGACTTGTTTGTGTGGCATGGTTTTGACTTGCCTGTGTGGCATCATTTGACTTGCCTGTGTGGCATGGTTTTAACTTGCCTATGTGGCATTATTTTAACTTGCCTGTGTGGCATTATTTTGACTTGCCTGTGTGGCATTATTTTGACTTGCCTATGTGGCAAGGTATATTTCTGAGCTCTATCGGTATGAAATAACCCCAGCCATTTGTTTCAGCATATTATTTTATTGTATTAGTTGTTGGCTTCTGTTCAGTTCAATTCATCAGATTAGTTACTTCAGTTTGTTATTTCTTTAATCTTCTGTCTGTTTCATTAATTCTGTTGGTTCAAATATATTCTATTCAAATCTTCAGAGATTTTATTTTTGTTAGAGGCAATATTTTGTCTCAGTTGATTTTGTATTTTAGTTGTATATCTTTTGTATCTTTATATGCGTACTGGGCAATTGGCTCATGCTGTGTTTTTCTTCCGGCAGGTTTGCAGGGGTGATTCAGGGCTAGCTAGTGTGATGAGAGAGTTGCCTTTGACCATCTAGGTTGTTTCAAATTTTAAGTTTTGATTATTTTGACTCTATTTGGAGAATTGTATTTAATACGCTATTAATGGATCACAACTATTAATGTTTTGCAGGTTATTGTGCTCTGTTTTCTTATTTTGAGGTTTGTTATGCTTTGCACGTGACCTCCCTTTCCTTTTCGGGAAGGGGTGTTACAGAGATGGTATCAGAGCTTAGGTTATTTCTTGTAGAAAACCTATTTAGGTTTGACCTGTGAGTTGTGGGTAGACCATTGGGTAGACGTAAGAGTTTGATTCGATTTTGTTCTTTGTTTGGTTGGTCTCTATTTTGGCTAACTGTCGATTTCTTTTGATTTGTAGTTGATTTGAGGATAGTGGAATAATTTAGTAAGGTGATTAAGCAATGATATTGGTTAAGAATTGTGATTTAATCATTGAGGTGAATAAAGTTATACTTTGTATAGATAAGAAGTGATCTTATATGGGATGCGATTATGATGTGAGTATTTGTATCGACAAGTATTTAATTTTGGAAAATTATTTGTTAATCATTTTTTTTGTGGCAATTATTATGATCGTTAAATTGAGGATTTGATTCGAGTTAGGTTTTGATTTATGTTAAGATTGTGGATAATTTTTAGTTTCTGTATTGATGGCATATTATGATAAAGTGAAAACTATTAAGTATCGAGAATTTCTTGTAATTTGAGTGTTGATATTCGAGGTAATTAGATTAATCATTTGGAGTTAATGATCAATTTTGTGGCTATTTTCTAGTGGGATATTGGAGTTATGTCTTATGAAGTTTCTTTGTGATACTATAGGGAGACACTGAAATTTATTTGATTAAGGTTTGCACTAAGAGAATGACTGATTTATTGAATGATTAGATAGTAAGTGATGAATCTTTAAGAGATTTTGAATGCTATAGTTTGCTGATTCAGATAGTAGGATATATGATTTGGAGTTTGGTATGGTGATGAAAAGATCTTAGGGTAATATATTTTGGTATTATTATATTTGAGAACTAATTTGATTTGAGGTTATGATACTTTGAAATTCTTGAGGGCTTAGTGAGAGTTGGTGATATAATTTAAGTTGTTTTGTTTATCTGATGCTTTTAAAGTTTTGCATGAATATATGTAAAATTAAATAAAAATAATTTGTTAATAATTTTTTTTGTCATGTGGGGAACATAAACGTTTTACGAATTAAAAATAATTTTAAATATTTTGGGTATTCGAATCGTATTTAGATGAAGAGAATTTTTTTGTGATTTTGAATTATTTTCCGAAGAGTACGTTTACAAGAATGAAACTCAAATATATTAGTGACGGCCCGCACCAACGGTGGATCATGTGATCTATTTTGATGCAACACGACGATAGCTGACGAATCTTTTACGAGTACATTGATAATTGTGTGGACTGATGACTTATTCGCATTGATCGTTACAAATAGTGGCGGCGCGACGCTACGTCGTAACTAATTTTTCTTGTAGCTTATTTAAATTCCGAGGACGGAATTATTTTTAAGGGGTGAAAAATGTAATAACCCATTTTTTTAATAATTAAATATTAATTAATTTTATCCGATACAATTGTGTTTAAATTGAAAAGGTAAATGATTTTGTTTTCTTCTCTTCTTCCTTGTCTTGTTTAAAAAAAATTAAATTCGTTTAGTAGATAATTAAATAACTGATTAAATTAAAATTGAGGAAGATAATTCCTTTATTTAAAGTCTTGTGCTAAAATCATTCGGAGCGGGAAGCAACTTGGGAGATAGAGGAATATATTCGAGCGGAGTATCCGCATATTTTGATAATTAGGTACGTTCATTCTTTTGATTCCGGGGACGGAATCCTTTTTAAGGGGTAGGTGATGTAATACCCGGTAAAAAAAATAATATTTAAATTCATATTTTAATTGGGCTTTTCTTATGTTTGGGTCAATTGTATTAAATTTGTGTGAACTATAATAAGTATGTGATTATATTAATTTGGACTTTTATACTAATTGGGTATATTTTGTATTTGGGTAATATTAAAATCTTTTTAAAATTTGGAGAGTTAATAAATATATTAATTAATAAAATCTATTCTTTTTAAGTGAATAAATAACTAAACCTAATTTTATTTTCCTTATACAATCTGAGGAAAAAAGAGAGAAGTCAAGTCGCTGGTTATTGTTGTAAATCGAGGCAGATCACTTATTGTGACTGTGTTTGTGTTTGTGTTTGTGTTTGTGTTTGTGAGATAGAATTGTATCAGGTTTGTTTTTTTTGTTTTTTTTTCTTTTACTACTTTCGATTATAAAATTTTCTTGGTGATTTGATTTATAGAGATGAATAAAATGATGGCAGTCTAGTTTTGGCGTTTTATAAGTTCTTTTACTGCTTCTGAAATTTTATATATATATGATATATATATATATAGAGTTTGGTTACAGGATTCTATATATATATATATATAATATATGTATATTTACCTAGTTGTTGCAAACAATCATTATGTTGTTGTTGTTATTATTATTATTATTATTATTATTATTATTATTATTATTATTATTATTATTATTATTATTATTATTATTATTATTATTATTATAGGATTTGATTTATCCATCAACTTGCATCATTGAGTTTTGGCCAGGAAATTGTATATACGAAATTTAAATATTAATTGAAGTTATATATAGTATTTTGAATTAATTTTACTGGCATAAGTATAAAAGTTTTAATAATAAATTTAATAGTATATTATTATTAATGATTGGATTGTATTAAAATCTTATTAAATTGTTTAAACTGAACGGAAGGAATTTAAAGAGTTATACTTGGAATATAAATTTTGGAGTATTAATAATTGATATAAGGCGATGATTAAAGGCATATTAAACGGATTATGAATTATTTTGGAATTATTGAATTGGATTATTTTTAATTCTAGGTGAATATGTTTAGGTTGCAAATAACGTTTCGTATTTGATATCGTTGGCAATTGAACGTAAAATTCTTTGGAGTGTGCTATAAATGGTTTGGAAGTATCAGGTACGGATTCCGTACTCTTTCAGCGATACCTTTGTTAAATTTGATTTGTTCGTTTTGTTCCTCGTTTCGAATTTCTGTTATTATTTCACATAATTGTTTCTTGTGAAATTGATATATTTATTTCATTTTGGAGTTGACACATTGGACTCGTAATTGTACTCTTTGAATGAGGTTATCATGTCTAATATTTATTTTGATAATTGTAGAGCGGTACATGTTGCTATCTTCTTTTTGAAACCTTGCGACTATAATTTGATTTGGTTCAACATGTACATATAGAACCCTTTTGTTGGTATAATGTCGCATGTGTTGTGACATGATATTTTGTTAGAATATACCGTAGGGTATACCTGAGCTATAACCACCTATGGGGGTAACACAGGCATGTCATCTTGGCACGAGAGGCATGACACTTTCCGTGGCGATGTGATTAGTCCACGGCGTCTCCGTTTTGGGCTTTGGAAGAAGTGGGCCATTTGGTGGATTTTTGTGGGAGGCGTATGGGTTAACCCTAGTTTTCTGTTCTGCGGATTGGTGATGTTGTGCCAAACACACCTATCCGATTTGCATACATTTGGATTCGCGATCCAATGTGTGATTTGCCTTTGTGGCATTATTTTGACTTGCATGTGTGGCATGGTTTTGACTTGCATGTGTGGCATCATTTGACTTGCCTGTGTTGCATGATTTTGACTTGCCTATGTGGCATTATTTTGACTTGCATGTGTGGCATTATTTTGACTTGCCTATGTGGAAAGGTATATTTCTGAGCTCAATCGGTATGAAATAACCCCAGCCATTTGTTTCAGCCTATTATTTTATTGTATTAGTTGTTGGCTTCTGTTCAGTTCAATTCATCGGATTTGTTACTTCAGTTCGTTATTTCTTTAATCTTCTGTCTGTTTCATTAATTCTGTTGGTTCAAATATATTCTATTCAAATCTTCAGAGATTTTATTTTTGTTAGAGGCAATATTTTGTCTCAGTTGATTTTGTATTTTAGTTGTATATCTTTTGTATCTTTATATCCGTATTGGGCAATTGGCTCATGCTGTGTTTTTCTTCCGGCAGGTTTGCAGGGGTGATTCAGGGCTAGCTAGTGTGATGAGAGAGTTGCCTTTGACCATCTAGGTTGTTTCAAATTTTATGTTTTGATTATTTTGACTCTATTTGGAGAATTGTATTTAGTACGTTATTAATGGATCACCACTATTAATGTTTTGCGGGTTATTAGTGCTCTGTTTTCTTATTTTGAGGTTTGTTGTGCTTTGCACGTGACCTCCCTTTCCTTTTCGGGAAGGGGTGTTACAGATATCCTACCCATGACCTGGAATTGGCGGTGGTAGTATTTGCCCTAAAGATATGGAGGCACTATTTATATGGTGTAAGGTGTGAAATATACATGAACCATAAAAGTCTGAAGTATGATCTTCACGCAAAAGGAGTTGAATATGAGACAAAGAAGATGGTTGGAACTTATAAAGGATTACGATTGCGACATCTTGTATCATCTGGGGAAAGCAAACGTGGTAGCAGATATGCTAAGAAGAAAGGGCAGTGGTAGATTGGCAATGCTAACAGCTCAAGAGGAGTTAATTAAGGAGATGGCTAGATTGGAACTCGAGATAAAAATTCCAAGGGAACCAGAGGGGAAATTGTTCGCAATGGAGGCTCATCCGACTCTATTGGACAAAATCAAGGAAGCATAAGGTAGCGATGAGGAATGTGTGAAAGTGAGGAAAAGAATTTCAGATGGAGAAGAGCTTAAATTAAGTATGGGGGGTGATGGACTATTAAGATTTGAGAAGAGAATTTGGGTGCCAGCGGTGTCTGAATTAAAGGAAGAATCTTGTAGGAAGCTCATAGCTCAAGTTACTCAATCCACCCGGGAAGCACAAAGATGTATCAGGATCTCCGTCAACATTATTGGTGGCCCAATATAAAAAGAGAAGTCGCAGAGTGCGTCAGCAAGTGTTTAACATGCCAGCGAGTTAAGGCGAAGCATCAGAAACTGAGCGGGTTACTTCAACCTTTTGAAATTCTGGAATGGAAGTGGGAGCATATCACAATGAAATTCGTGGTAGGACTTCCAACTACGCAGAAGGGTTACGATGCAGTATGGGTGATCGTTGATCGATTAACCAAGTCAGTGCATTTCTTGACAATCAGGATCAGATATACCTTGGATCAGTTGGCAAAGCTTTATAATTAAGAGATTGTTTCCAGGAACGGGGTACCTGTATCAATTATATCAATTTCTGGAGAAGTTTTCAAGAACGCATGGGAACGCAACTAAGGTTGAGCATGGTGTATCATCCTCAAATAGATGGACAGAGCGAGAGAACTATTCAAATGTTAGAGGACATGCTGAGAGCATGTGTTATGGATTTCAAAGGAAGCTGGGATGACCACCTGCCGTTGGTGGAATTTGCGTACAACAACAGTTATCACGTGAGCATCGGTATATATGCCACCTTATGAAGCTTTATATGGAAGGAAATGTAGAACACCATTGTGCTGGGATGAAGTGGGAGAACGACAATTGATAGGGCCAGATTTGGTACAACAAACTGTAGATGTGATCAAAACAATACGAGCGAGGCTAGTGACGACTCATGATTGACAGAAGAAATATGCAGATCAACATCGGCAACAACGAGACTTCGACGTCGGCACTTATGTGTTTTTGAAAGTGTCGCCTTGGAAAGGGAAAATGAGATTTGGAAAGAAGACAAAACTTAGTCCCAGATTCATAGGACCCTTCGAAGTGTTGAGGCGAGTGGGTGAGGTAGCTTATGAAATAGTTTTACCTCCGGAGTTAGAACATATACACAACGTGTTCCACGTTTCAGTCTTACGAGCCTATAAGCATGATTACAAGCATGTCATAGAGTATAAACCTATTCAGTTTAAAAAGGACTTAACCTATGAAGAGGTCATGTGACAACCCGAGAATTTAGACAATTTATTAAAATCATAAATGATTGATTTAAGGTCAAATAATAGACCTAGACAGGAAATAAGTGTATGGAATTGGCAGTTATGTAATGAAATTCCAAGAATTTCAAAAGTTTTGAACAAAACTTGAATTAGGTGATAAACTGTAAGTGATAGTCTAGTAATAAGGTATAAGATTATGGTGGATTTAAAATTCTTTTGAAGAATTATCAGGAATAAGTATTGAAGCGGATACTAGTCGGTATATTTGGTTACATAAGTGAACCGTAATGATTTGAGATCAAGGATTGATCAGATAAGTTATAACTTTAGCCAAAACCCTAAAGTTATGTTAATCATATGTTTATTAAGTTAGAAAAATCTAACGAACTGTTAGAAACCCTAACAATCGGTTCTGTAAACCCTAGTTTCAGTTCCGGGAGTCCGAAACCCTAATTCGGATATTGAAAACCCTAGATGGGGAATGTAATGTTATGTGCAAGGTTAAACGTCATCAATGTTAAATTAATTAGGGAAAACCCTAATTGAGGTATATAAAATCTTAATTGATTATTTGAAGACCCCAATACCAGATCTGAAAATCCTAGTTTCAGATTCTGATAATCGGAAACCCTAATTTGGGAATTCTAAATGCGAAGTATTAAACCCTAAGGGTTAAAAAGTTGTGTGTAATGAATATGAACATTATGTGATGGTTTATATTTGTTTATTATATAAACAAACAAAATAAACTAGTGTAACCCTAATTATATATTAGGAATGAAGGATTTAATAACCTAAGGGGTTATGGGAAAAGAGAATTTTGGTATTTAGAATATTTACTAATTCTAAGAGATTTATTTTATACATCTCGGTTAATTACTTTTATAACCTAATTATAGCAAGTCTAATTGGGTTAAGGAAATAAATGATCAAGCTATGGAGAAGGAGAAGAAGGAGAGCAAGTAAGCTAAGGTATAAAAAAATTTCTTCTTATGTAGGCTAAGTTTCCTTGGTAACTTGATTTGATTTTTAACAATTTGAAGTTGTGATCTTGAGGTTATAATCCTAGATCTTGGTGTTTAAAGGAGTTCTATGTATGGATCTATCTATTTTATAGATCAAAAGTTAGATTTATAGCATGAATTGGAAGCTAGGTTTTTAAAGTATAGAAAATCTTATTTTTCTTACTCTTGAGTGTGTTTAATCTTGTATTTGATTTTGGTTATTTTGAACCATGAAGTTCATGAACTTGAACATGAGAACTATAGATCTACATGATAAATGACATCTTATGGTTAGATCTTGTCATTTTTGGGTTGATAAGCTTGTATAAAGAAGATTAACCAAAACAGTTTGTTGGTTTTAAATGAGTTAGTGGACTGCTGTCCTAAAAGAGAAATTTCCGGATCTGTTAGGTTGTTCTAAAAATTCTGGACTTGTGATATGTTGTATTACACTCAATAAGCTTTCCATAGACTCCAAAACGGACTACATCCGACATCGGAGGAGAGAGTTATGGAATTTCTCCCAAACTACACAAAACTAAGAAAACTGTTAAAAGGACAGTTTTGAAACAGTCACTTCCTGGCTGAATTCCGGGCACTAAACATGTCCAAAAATGGATTGTGATATATGAAAACTGTAGTTCGGAAAGATACGAACCCAACAAAATTGACGGATCATTAATCGGAGTTACAGAACTCGTTTTATATAAGTTTTAACAAAGGACTCCAAAACTGCCAAACGTCAAAAACAAGCTGCGAAGAATTTTCCGAGGGCTGTTTCGGACATTTAGTTAATGAGAAAAATTCCAGGCTTCTGAGAAATGAAAATATATGGTAATATGTAGCTCGTGTCCAAAAATGAGCTGATTCCGAGTTAAAACGACCAAGTTATGACCGATCGAATTTTTGTGATTTTCCGACGGAAATCGCTATAAACGGAGTTCTACAACTCCGATTGCCACGAAATTTAAAATGGAGTATCACGTTAACATATGTAAGGTTATGCCAAAAGATGGGCATTACTGGAGTTAAGCACGAGGTAGCTAATTTCTTAAGCTACGCACTAGAATTAATTTTTGGAAAATTATCAAAGGAAGTTAAATAATTTTGGAATAAAATAGTTTTAATGTTTTAAAAATCATATAAAAATGATTTAAGTGTTATAAAAATATTTTAAGTTATAAAATATAACTTTTGATATTTTGGCATGGAAATATTAATATATTAATATTAATTATCGGATAATGGATTTAAGTGTTGGAAAATCATATAAAAATGATTTTAAAGTATTAAAAATAATTTGAGATATTATAATTATATTATAATATTATGTAATAATTTTCATTAATATTTTATATTAAATGAATATTAATGATTAAGGAATTATGTGGTATTTAATTTATTTAAATATGGTTTTAAAATGGTAATAAATCATAAGGGATATGATATCGTGATTGAATAATTATCCAAGGATGATAATAATATTGAAGTATTAAGCTGTTATCTAATATCTGATTAAGTATTAGATAGTGTTATGAATAAAGTATGTTTTACTGATTAAAAGATCAATCTTATAACTGATAGGTCTTTCGTGAGAGATTAAATTAAATTGCGTTGCGGTAATCAATGGTTCAAGCAAGTTTTCTATTTACTAAACTCTAATAAGAGTATTGTATTCAAGCTTATGGTTGATCATTGCTGATTTCCATGAAATTTGTATTCTGTACATCTTGCATGTATAAGTCAGGTATGAAAGGCTGATCACCTTCATTACCAGTTGGTTCAAAAATGTTTGTTGATGTAAAATACTTGTTCAGTCAAAATTTTGTTCCTGCTAGTTCACAATTATATTGTTGAATTATAGCTAGCCAATTATTCATACTCTTCAATCATGATATATCGTTATATTGTTGTATGTAAACTTGCTGGGCAATTTTTATACTCATCCTTGCTATATCATGATAAAATATTGCAGATTAAGGCGAATGCGTCGGAAAGAAGGAAATGTCCAAGACAGTTCCAGTTTTAGTAGATGTGTGCAGTTAAATTTGTATTGTATGATATTAATAATGTTATGAGTTAGATAACTTATGAATTATGTAATAAGTTAAGGTTACTCGACCTTGGGGAATAGTGTGTAATGTAATGTATAAACAATTTATGTTTATATCTTCCGCGAACAGTTATAGAATTAGTGAACCGGATCCGCGGCGATTCGGGGCCCGGATTCGGGGTTATCACAGGTCCCATTGCAGATAATCGATAGAAAATAACAAGTGTTAAGAAATAAGATAATACCTTCTGTTAAGGTAGTATGGAGGAACCACAACGCCGATAAGGCTACGTGGGAACTTGAGGAGAAAATGATGAAAAATTATCCTAATCTTTTTGTTTGATGTGTAATGATTCCAGGAACGGAATCCTTAAAAGGGACAGTGAATGTGTAATATCCGAGATTTTTTATGTAATTTAAAAATTATCAATAAATGATTTTATATGAAACTTTTGGGTGATTTAATTTATTAGATGTATATGTGTTGTACATATATGTGTTATTTCAAGAGATGTGATAAGATGTACTTAAATGGTTGGTTTTATTTTATTTAACTATTTAAATTGATTAAGTATGGAATTATTTTATTTATTACGTGGGATGGTATTAAATCATGAGCTGGAGTTGAGAGCGGAATTTAGAGACGCGGACTGCGTATTCAAGTACGGAAGGTCGAAATTAGTCAGGATAGACTGTAATCATGAAAAAGTGTCACGGTTGACTTTTTGGTCAAAGTCAACTAGTTGACTTTTTTGAGAAAAAAGTCAACTGTAATTTTAGAGGTGAATTTGACTAAACAGATAGTCCCATGACGTTCAGAACGTTGACTTTAGTGGGAATCGATATAATTTTCGCAACGTTGGGCTACGAAGGGCAAGATGGTCAAAGTAATTTATTTATTAATTAATTGATTATTATATTATTTTATTTAAACAAGTCAGCAGTTGGTGGAACCCTTGTGACTCACGAATTGGGACAAGGGAGGGAGTATACATATATTACATAATAGCTAAGGTGGGAGTACTTTATTTTATTCCTTAAAACCAAAATCTTTTTACTTTCTCTAACTCCCACATTCTTCATATTAATTAACTAAATTATTATATTATTAAGTATTGTGAGTAACTAATAATCAGAGTTGGGGGTTATGGGAATCAAAAGACTCCAACAAGCTCTGCATATATACACATCACTCAAAAATACTTTTCTTTTAAGAAAATTCTACCAAGTGAGTAAACACGGAGAGAAATTGAGAGTGATAGATAGTGTGGTAGTATTCTAGAGTTTTGCGGAGTCTAAACAAGTAAGTGAGGAGGATTTTCAGAAGCTAAACAAGAAGAAATTCACATCAAGTAAGCAACTCTTGAACCTTTTTATGTTTTCAAGGGAAATAGCTAGAAAATGCCTCTTAGTTACTAATGTATTCAAATCATGGTAATTTAGTGAGTTTGTTTGATGTTAGTAGAAGTGATCTGGACAGTAGGAGTCAAGCCCATGCATGCTAGAATCGAAATCACAAAATTTTTTAAAGTTGGTTAAATGTGAAATCTGTGATTTTTGGCTTTTTCGGAGCCTCTGAATCATGGTTTATATGACTCGATTAACGTATGTAATAATTTTATAAAATAATATGTTGTATGAAGTCTAATCTGGCCCAAATTTCGTTTGAATCGGAGTTATAATGATCAAGTTATGAAAATCGTAAGCAAGCATGTTCATAACAAAATCTGCAGAAAATCTGGATTTTCCAGATTTTTTCTAAGTATAGAACCAGTGCTGGCACATTTTTCTATGCAGTCGGTTTGTGGTCTTAGCATGCTAGTTTCATGAATGTTATATTTTTGTAAAATACCTTGATGTAAGAAGTGTATTTTGTTCAAGTATCATGGTCATATCATCTGTATATTAGTGGGAATAAATTCGCAAAAGTCGATGCAAGAAACAAAAAAATTGATGTCTTTCTTGGAACTGTTGGATCAGTCTGTTTCGGGGGAATTTTCGTCAATTGTTTTGTACTTCAAAAATTCTGGAAATATTTGGAGTATTACTTTAAGAAGATATGAAGGTCTTATAAAAATTTGAGAACTTTTGGCCATACGGTTTGAGAGTTATGAATTTTACGGTTAAGGACACTATTTGAAAAGATATCTGAATAACTCTCTGTGTATAAGTCTAAAATTTATAAATTTTTACTAGAAGTACATATGTATAACAGGAGTTAACCCTGAAAATTTCAGAATTTTTAGAGCTAATCTCGATTTATAAAAAATCTGGGAATATTTGGCTATTATGGACTATTTAAAAATAGTAAATGGATTTTAAAAATTCCGGAAAAAATATATGTTCAATGTGGGTCTATATTCTACAAAATCCCAGAAAAAAAATATTTTTGAGACTGATTTGGTATTTTTCATATAAATGATGTTATATGGATAAATGAATTTAATTATATATGTGATGTCATAAGTATGGAAAATGAGATTTTTTGACTTGAGACCCTTAAGCATATTTTAATCAGATTTTTGATTGAGGTTTTGGTCCGAAAAATGTCACAAATTTATGTTTCCCAGTTTCTTTTATTTAACCACGTGGCCTATACGTAGCAACATGTTATGTAATTGAATTATATTTGAATACGTGTGAGTTTAATCGCCTTATTAAAATTAAAGGGAACTATTACACTTCAAAGTGGTGTTCAAGAACCAAATTGCTTAACATGACACATGTTAATAGGTTACGTGAAAGGCTAGTAGATAGCAGTAATTGTAGAAGACGTATCAGGCAAGTTTCCTAACTTTATTCACTTTATTGCAGTGAATGTAAGTTCCCTTAACTTGTACAATTTATCATTGTGTACAAGTCTCGTATGTTGCAAGTTATAACTCGTACAAACTTATATATAGTGCAAGTTATATCGATGATTACTCAATTATTAATTAAGTTGTTTATGCCTTAAAGTTCTTAATTATTTATGAACTTCTTTCAAGAATGCGATCTGGCCATTTGTTTCGGTTAGATATTATAGATGAGAGATGTTGTATTATTTGAACTATTTCAAATTCATTGTAGCTATTTAAGTCTACCAATCCAAATTGCTTTGGTGCGGTCTCGCATGAAACTAAGATGAAGAACTCGGATAACGGGGTAACTGATGTCGGGCATATAGTCCCATTTACGTTTATACGTTTAAACTTTATACTTCTGCACAATGTAGGGTACGATAGGCTGATCACCTGGAGTACTTACAGAAACTGTTTACAATCTATTTGATTGTTAAACCGTCTGATGATTTTCGATGAAACAAAGTAATGTTCAGGGTATCTGACACCCTTAGTATGCTATTGAGAATTCCAGAACTCTTATCTTGATATTCCAGTTTATCTCTTGATAGTTATTTCAACTGTTGAGAAATATTCATACTAATGCTTTTACTTAGGTTAAATACACTTTTTCCCATTCTACTCGACCTCGGTTTACAAATGAATCATTGAACTGAAATTTTTTTCATTCGACTCACTGAACTACAATTTTTTTACAAACCGTTACAAATTCCGTTAAATTATTTGACTTTGGACGAAAAAATTACAGAAGTTCCCACGTTAGAGAGAGAAACCCATTTTTGTCCGACAATTGTCTGTGTGGCATGCCTAGATGGAAAACTTGTATAAATTTAATGCTAAATTAATCAAAATCAAATAAATAAAATAAAATAAGGCATTCAAAATAAAAGTTCTACAATAAAAATAATTTTTTAAATTTTATTTTATTCATGAATATTTGTATAATTTTAAATAAATTATATAAATTACACAGAATTATATAATTTTCTTTTAATTTAAATAACTAATTAAATCCATTAATTTAATTAATCTCTCTTTAGATAAAACTAAAATTAGTAATAAAACATATAAATGTCTGACACGTTACTGTATTAAGATATATTACATATATTATTAAAATAAAAAAATTGGGTGAATTTTGAATTTGAGTAATGTCTTTAACATTATTCATAAGTATTTTATAATAAGCATAAATTAAAATTTAAAATTTATAAAAATAAATTTAAACTTCAAAAATATAACTAAAATTTTGAAAATTAATTATTATTTTTATTTTTGAAAAATAATATAATTATTATTTATATTATGAAATCATTAAATAAATATTAAATATATTAACAAATATTTAAATTAATTAAAAATATATTAAAAAAATAAAGTAATTAAATTAATTATTATTATTTTTTTATTTTTAAAAATTAATATAATTATTATTTATATTATGAAATCATTAAATCTAGGCTTAAATATAAAACAAATAAATATTAAAACCTTCAAACAACAACCATTATTATTATTATTATTATTATTATTATTATTATTATTATTATTATTATTATATCTCTCTTTTTTCTTAAAAATCAAAACTGTCGTCAACAAACCCACATTCAGTAACAGAGTCCATCATCTTCAAATTCAGTAACACAGAGTTCCGAAGAACACGAAGACCTCCTTCATCAACACAAGATCGTCGCCGCAAACAACCATTCTACGACGGCGGCGCTTGCTGATTTCCCTTCCCACTCCATCGCCGCCTCCATTAAGACCAAGAAAAAGAAGGCCCAACACATATCCCTAGGATCTGGAATTTGCCTAAAGATGGAGGAGAAGAGTAGTGTTGCATCAAGTTGAGAAATTTGATTTTGCAAGTCTAATTTTTGTTCTCCGAGTTGTTTGGCTACAATTTCTTTACATTCGAGTTGTTCCCTTAATTCTGTGTTATCAAAGCCCAAGGTTTCCAATTCATGCTTCAAGATAAATACCTGGCCCTCCAAGTCCTTTATTTGAGTTGTTGTCTCCCTCTTGTGAACCTCATGTGCTTTACTCAGTGACAGAAATTTCTCCATTAAAAAGCTAGATACATTCACGAATTTTTCTTCTGAACTCGGGGTATCCTCATTTTCATTTTTCTTGTGAACCTCTTGTATATCCATCAAAGGTGATACAGATTTCGAATTTGGGGCTTGCTTGAGGTATAGATCTTGTGAATCTGAAACCTAAGTTTCTTATTATGCCCATCCTTAACCTTCTCAAGGCCCCTCCTTTTCAATTGATTGTTCTTAGAAATTAACTCATCATCAGACCTTGCAGAAGAAGTAGAAAAACCATTGCCTTTACTGCCTACGACTCCTGTCCTTACATCACCCTTGAGGTTATCATAAAGACAATAAATACATTTAATTTGGATTTGTGGTGAAGAAATGATGAATTAGATTTGGATTTCGGCTAGTTCCGATTCTGGGTTGTTGGAGTTCTAGAACTTGGTTGCATTGATTTTGATAGAGTTTTAAATTTTTGATTTCGAATTATTTTGGATTTGTAGATAGAGGTCTGTGAAAAAGTTTTTTTTCTTTTATCTGGAAAAAGGAAAATAATAATAATAATAATAATAATAATAATAATAATCCCTCTATTTTAAAATATTAGATAATTTTATATTTTTAAAGTGAAATTAAAATATTTAAAAATTAAAAAATATAAATCTGTTAATTTATTTTATTGTTAATTAATTATTTAATTTAATTATTTTTTGTGTATATTAATTTAATTTATATTTTGATTAACTATTTGTTATAAAATTGAGTATAATTTAATTAGTATTCAACTTAGCTTCTCTCTCCTTGTCATGTGACACATAGATTTGTCACTATTGCCATGTCCTTTTTCTGTTAAATGGTTAACAGACATAGACGTTAAAATCACTTTTTGTAAATAACGTATAGTTCAATGAGTTGACTGTAAAAAAATCAGTTCAGTTATGCATTTGTAAACCGACCCCTAGTAGAGTGATGAAAAGTGTATTTAACCCCTTTTACTTCCGATGTATGTTCTCAAACTACTTTATATACTTGCTAGGTAATTTGTGTTCATTCTTGCTTAAACATTTCAGTTAAGGCTGATAACGCTGAGGGCTCGGGCAAGGACAAGGAAATGTCTAAGATGAAATGATGAGAGTTATTTATGTAATAATTATATTTCCACAAATGATGTAATGTAGCGATAAACGCTAAGTTTAAGTTTCAGTTTATTAAAGGTTGTAAAGACTTGATACTTTATTTTGAATAAGTATGTAATAGTTAATATTATTATTATTATTTGAGTTACTTAGATATATGATGATGTATGTTGTATCGTGAGCACCATGTCCTATAATCGATGTTACACGGATTTGGGGGCGTCACAAGTTCCATTAACACTGATGAACCCCCTCCCCCCTTCATCATCACTAACCTTTGATTTTGGTAAAGTAGGGCTATAGGCCTTTGGTCTAAACACGACTGAGAAGTAATTGCGACATTGAATATGGGACAAGGCTTGTTTACTGCCTTATTTATCAGTAAAGTGGACCTTATTGTGACGCCCCTAAAATAGGTATACATCACCCATTCTGAGTCGTCAAATACATGGTACAAAATACAAATATAATATTTAATATACAACAAGAGTGCTGTGAGTTTTAATACAAATATTATCTTCTAGATAATATCCACTCTCAGAATAAGTCCTCATTATATTTATTGTCACACTATTTAACAGAATACTGAGGACTACTAATACTATCATCTGGTCCATCACTCCATTCCCCGACTCGTCCCAACTATATTCACATTTCCTCAAGAGAACAATGAAAGAAAGGGTGAGCTCAACTAGCCCAGTAAGAAATATTATAACTAAGATAATGTAGAATAAGTTATCATTAGTCTTCAACAATGTTAAACTGATAAAATACAATAGACATCAAGTTTAACTGCAGCAGAATAAGCAATCCATTAAAAGAGTCAAGTAGAGAATAAAATCTACTATCTTTTATAATTTAAAAGATTTTTCATCACTGTTATCGCTGAGACTCAGCTTAATAAATAATCCACATCATCGAATCACCCCTGCACTACGACCGAGGTTATTCTTTAGTATCACGACCACAAATTATCCATGCACTATGGGCCAAGGACATTCGTGTATGCATTAATGGTCATGATCATGCCAACAACTGTCCATCAATGCACTACGGGCCAATGAGGACTTTTACCACATCATTTGTAACGTTACGGTCATGATTACACCGAATAATCCCTGGTCATAATCATACCAACTCCATCTATGCACTACAGGCCACAGATGACTTTCACCAAATATAAACAAGAGGATGATGACAATGATATAAGAATTCAATAAAAACAAGTTCAAGAATTTATTTATTCAGGAACCAATAACGTCCAAATTGTCAACATGATACTTCTTTATAGAGTAAAATTTAAGAATGATCAGAAGAATATTTCCATGAAAGATACTTGATGAAGCGCAAATATCAAGGATATTCCACTAATTTCATGGAATATAAAAAGTCCATGTTTTAACCAACTGAGTATAGTAAAGAATAGAATAACAAAATAAATCACCATGCATGCGATAGACCGCACATGCAGGTTATTCCAACAAAATAATAAATAAAGGAACCAGGTCCGGCGTAAAACGCACAGACAAAATATTCCAACAGAATAATAAAGAATGGAACCAGGTCCAGCGTAAAACGCACAGACAGGATATTCCAACAGAATAATAAAAAATAGAATAACAGAAGAATTTCACCAATTATAGGGTAGCCCGCGTATACAGGTTATTCCAACAGAATAATAATGAATGGAATAACAGAAGTTCTCTTCATGAATACAAAAGAAATAATACCCCTTACCGTAAAAGAAACTGGATATAAGAGTAGTAAAGTAGCATAATACTTTTCTTTTTTCTCTCTATAAATTTCACTCTCTAGAGTTTCAGTGAATTCGTAAGAAATAATGAAGAAATAAGCTTCTATTTATAGAAGAATGGACTGCATAGTAACTAATTACTAAACGATCCAGATTGATTTACTTTTAATCGGACGGTCCATATTTAAAGCAAAATCTTTTAAATATAATAGTGTGTATATATATATATATATATATGTGACATTAGTCACGGGTTATAAACCCCGTGACTCTCCCTGCTAATCATCCAAACCAAGACATATAAATATATAATAATAATAATAATAATAATAATAATAATAATAATTGCACCACCCATGCCACTTTCAAAACATTAATATATATATAATCATTAAAGTTGAAATCCTCCTGCTAACCTTATTCCCCCCAATCAATCAAGCCACCGAAAGTATATATATATATTATATATATAAACTTATATATATATATATATATATATATATATATATATATATATATATATATATATATATATATATACGAAAAGGATCAAGAGCATAATTCTTAAATAACATAACGCCTTAAATAGCATAATTTTATCAAAACGACGTAGTTTTGGAGGGACGCGGTGGCATTTTTGTAAATACCATGCCACCGCGTATTTATAAAAATACCACCGTGTCCCTCCAAAATTACGTCGTTTTGATAAAATTATGCTATTTAAGGATTATGCTCTTGATCCTTCCCGTATATATATATATATATATATATATATATATATATATATATATATATATATATATATATATATATAATGAATAACTTTCTACCGGTTATTCTGAAAAAATGGGTAAATGGGGGGGGGGTCCATAAATACTTCATAAAAATCTCCTTAATATTTTTAACAACATTTATCATCATTATTATAATTCACAATATTAATCGACCAGGTCATTCCCAGGAAAGAGGGGGATTTCCAATAAGGATTTTTCCCTATTGGCGTGCAATTAGGTGACCAAACCTCTCATTGACAGAACTTCTAGACATCGTTAATATTACAAATAATAATATTAATAACCTTGTCATCTCAATTATTGATTTAATAATATATAAAATATTAACAATAATTGAATCAAATAACATGAAATACTATGCAGCAATTACTGTAACAATAATTGAACAAAACTGAGTGACTTCTCACGTAAGCATCAATAATCAATACCATGTGCTACTGTAGAACTACACGTATTACTGTACTTTTAACACCGGGTGTTTCATTAGTTAACAGTAAAACTTTTACCGTTATTTTCATAAAGTAATTTTGTCGTTTTTTCAATCCGATAATAATTCCGTTGTGGGGTCCACTAATGATTGTGCCGTTGTACGAATATTACCTGTTAAAACGAATATTCCTCGACCAATCGAATATTATATAACAACTTGCGTACTTTTCAAAATTTATAAATATTATCCACAACTATAACATTATATCAAATTCATTCCATAATATTTAAAAATGATATTTATAGAAAATTCATCTTTATTTATAAAAGTTGGGGTCTTACAACCTCCCCTTCTTATGAAATTTTTCCCTCGAAATTAGGGTACGTACCTGGTATGTCGAAGAGGTAAGGATACCTTGATTTCATTTCAGATTCTAACTCCCAAGTCATTTCCTCAACATCGTGGTTTCTCTACAAAATTTTGACTTGAGGTATAACCTTGGAGCGTAGAATATGTTCCTTCTTATCCAATATTTGAACAGGAACCTCTTCATACGTCAAATCTTCCGCTATTTCGTCCGATTCTAACTCAATAATGTGGTTCGGGTCTTCCACATATTTACGTAACATGGATATGTGAAAAATGTTATGAACACGAGACATACTTGGCGGTAAAGCGAGTCTATAGGCCACAATTCCTACTCGATCGAGGATTAAAAATGGGCCGATGAATCGAGGATTGAGCTTTCTTCTCTTTCCAAATCTCGTAACTCCTTTCCATGGAGCAACACGTAACAACACATGATCTCCTATATCGAATTCCACATCCTTTCGATGAAGATCAGCATAACTCTTTTGTCGATCTTGTGAGGTTTTTATACGTTGCCGAATCGTTTGAATATTTTCCGTAGTCATACGTACCAACTCCGGTCCCAACAACGTTGCTTAACCCACCTCATCCCAGCATACTGAAGAACGACACTTTCTTCCATACAACGCTTCGAATGGAGCCATGCTAGTACTTGCTTGATAACTGTTGTTGTAGGAAAACTCCACCAATGATAAAAACTTGTCCCGACTTCCTTTGAAATCAAGGACACAGAGTCTTAATAGATCTTCAAGAGTTTGAATAGTCCTCTCCAGCTGTCCGTCTGTATGAGGATGATATGACGAGCTAAATCGTAAGTCTATGCCCATAGCTTTTTTCAAACTAACCCAAAATCGTGAAGTGAATCTTGGGTCTCGATCAAAAACTATGGATATTGGCATACCATGCAGCCTTACAATCTCGTTTATGTACATACGAGCAAGACGTTCAATTGTATAAGTTTCTCGTATCGGTAAGAAATGAGCAGACTTGGTCAATCTATCAATAATGACCCAAATCGCATCTATGCCTTGAGAAACCTTAGGAAGACCGGTAACGAAATCCATGGTAATGTTCTCCTACTTCCATTCTGGAATTTCAAGTGGTTGCAATGGACCTTTTGGTACTTGATGCTCCGCTTTAACTCGTTGACAAATTAGACACCTTGAGATAAACAGCGTTATCTCTCTCTTCATATTGCTCCACCAAAATGTATGACGAAGATCATGATACATTTTGGTACTCCCAGGATGGATTACAAACGGTGTGTTGTGCGCCTCCATCACGATTTTATAGTTTAAATCAGGGTCGTTAGGAACACAAAGTCTGGAGTTGACTCGAAGTATTCCTTCTTCATCGATTCTTACTTTCGGCATAGCACCTTCTTGCACTTTCTTCCTCATAAGCATCAGCTCCAGGTCTGTAGCTTGAGCAGCTTTAACTTTATCGATTAAAGTTGGTTCTACTCATATATTTGCCATCATCACATGGGTCCCTGGAGTCTTTAACTCTATCTCCATCCTTTGCAAGTCACACAAAATGGGCCTTTGCGTTGACAATATCGCACTCGTACTTGCATATGATCTTCCACTCAATGTGTCAGCTACCACGTTCGTTTTTCCAGGATGGTATTGGATGGTATGATCATAATCTTTCAACAGTTCAAGCCAACATCATTTTCGCATGTTGAGTTCCTTTTGAGTGAAGAAATATTTGAGGCTTTTATGATCCGTAAAGATTTCCACTTTCTCCCCATACAGGTAATGCCTCCAAATTTTAAGTGCAAAGACAACAGCTGCCAACTCTAGATCATGAGTAAGATAATTCCTCTTATATTCTTTGAGTTGTCTTGAGGCATAGGCTATGACTTTCCCATGTTGCATGAGAACACATCCCAACCCTTTGCTCGAAGCATCACTGTAGATGACAAATCCCTCCGAGCTAGATGGTATTGTCAGAACAGGTGCTGAAATGAGTCTCCTCTTCAGTTCTTGAAAACTCTTCTCACATTCTTCGCTCTAACCGAACTTTGTATCTTTCCGAGTTAGCTGAGTTAATGGAGTAGCGATTTGAGAAAATCCTTCCATGAATCTCCGATAATAACCAGCTAAACCTAGAAAGCTATGTACTTCGGTCACTAATTTAGGTTGCTCCCAGCTTTGAATTGCTTCAATTTTTGCTGGGTCAATAGATATTCCATGACTTGATACTATGTGCCCAAGGAATGCTAATTCCTCAAGCCAGAACTCGCATTTCTTCAACTTGGCATAAAGCTTATATTCACGAAGCTTTTAGAGTACCAGCCTCAAGTGTTGCTCATGATCTTCACGACTTTTGGAATAAATAAGGATGTCATCAATAACGACGATCACAAAGTGATCCAAATATTCCTTGAATACTCGGTTCATCATATCCATGAAGGCAGCAGGAGCATTAGTCAATCCAAAGGACATGACTAGGAATTCATAATGCCCGTACCGAGTTCTGAAAGCCGTCTTTGGAATGTCATCTGTTCTAATCTTCAATTGGTGATATCCGGAACGAAGATCAATCTTTGAAAAGAATTTGGCTCCTTGCAACTGGTCAAACAGGTCATCAATACGTGGCAATGGGTACCTATTTTTGATGGTGACATGATTCAACTCCCGATAATCAATACAAAGTCACATACTCCCATCTTTCTTCTTCACGAATAGAACAGGAGCACCCCAAGGAGAAGTAATAGGATGAATAAAGCCAATGTCTAACAATTCATGCAGTTGGGTCTTTAACTCCTGAAGTTCAATAGGAGCCATTCAATATGGGGCTTTGGAAATGGGTTTTGTACCGGGCTCAAGGTCGATACAAAATTCAATTTCACGCTCTGGGGGTAGGCCAGGAAGTTCTTCAGGGAATACGTCAAGGAATTTATTAACAATAGAAATATCATTCAAAACTGACGTATTTTTGTTTAGATCCGTGACATGAGCTAAGAAAGCTTGACATCCATTTTTCAATAAATGAATAGCTTTATGCTTGAGATGACCGTGATTGATTTTAATGGTTTGGTCGCTTGAATTCGCATAATAGGTTGATTAGGAATATGAAAGCTAACAACTTTACGAAAATAATTAATTTTTGCATGATGAGTAGTTAACCAATCAATCCCTAGAATCGCGTCAAATGCAAGTATTTTCAATGAAATAAGATCGACAGGTAATGTGAGGGTATCGATTTGAACTAAACAAGACTTATAAACAGTGAATGTAATGAAGGTTTCTCCCAATGGAGTTTCCACAGATAAGTCAAAGTCTAATTTCTCCGGAGTCAAATTTAATCGTTGAGCGCAAGTAGGAGAAATAAAAGAATGGGTAGAACCGGTATCAAATAAAGTATAGACTTCACTAGAGTTTATGATAAGCTTACCCGTGATGACCTCATTCAGGTTACTTGCTTTCTGGGAGGTCACAACAAATGCTTTCCCTTGCACTACCGGCTTTGATTTTTCTGGGACGGCCTTGGGTGCCTCCATCCTGGCTGAACTTGTCTTCGGTGAACGACAAAATCGGGCTAAGTGACCTTCTCTTCCACAATTATAACATGCTTTGGACGACATCGCGCAGTTTGGACTGATGTGTCCCTCCCCTCCGCATTTGAAGCATATGATAGGTGGTCGTTCTCCTTCCTTAACAACGGGTGCTGGTGCTGATGTCTTTCCATCATTGTTGAATCTCCTCTTCTTGAAATGTCCACTCTTATTGTTTTGGCCCTGATTACCACCGAAGTGGTTACCATTTCTGGCATGTTGATTCCCTTCATGCTTGTTGTCACCGCTTCGATGACTGGTCTCACTGGTATTATCATTTTGCCGGCTGCTCTCTTTTGGTTACGTTGACTCGTTATTGCGCTCCACTAACAGAGCCCTATTTACAACATCTGAATACAAACAAAGTTTATGAGAAATAAGATGTTGACACATCTCCGGCTTCAAACCTCTTAAAAACATCCACGTCATTCTCTCTTCATTATCCACCAAGTGGGACGCAAACCGGGACAACTCGGCAAACTTTTCTTCGTACTGCGACAAGGTCATATTATTCTGTTCCAACTTGATGAACTCCACCTCCTTCATGTGACGAATACTTTCAGGAAAGTACTTGTCGTTGAATAGTTCTTGGAACTTCTCCCAAGACATTTTCAGTGCGGCAAGTTGAATATGCTTTACCGATTCCCACTAGTAATCTGCCTCTCCTCACAACATAAAGGCGGCAAAGGGAACCTTTTTCTCCTCAGAGCATCCCAAGACATCAAATATGTTAGTGATATGCTTTATCCATGCTTTCACCTTAAGTAGTTTTGGCTCTCCAATAAACTTCGGTGGTCCCAGCTCCTTGAACTGTTTAGCGGTGACCGTCCGAGGGTTTCCAGTGTTTCCATCTACATTTTGGATAGGAGCCACTCTCACCTGCTGTTGCATGAATTGCATAAAGCCTCTGAACATTCCATCATTCATTATTTGGTCAGTGTTGTTGTTTGCATGAGGATTGTCCCCTTTCTGATGCACATTATCCTGATTATTGATATGTGGTGAATCAATGGTTGCCTTTGCTCCATTGCTATTCTCAACATTCTCGGATGTCATTTTCAGATAGTGCCACAAAACAAAAGGTTAATTGACATGTAACATATTATCCCTATATTCTGACCGACCAATTAAATACCTAAAAAAACTTAGGTAGGTCATACTAGCGAAGGAATTCCCCGTCTCTCCCCTCCTAGTTCTATTCTCACATCTTAGCCAGGGATCATATCCCTAAGCTTTGATACCAACTATGACGCCTCCAAAATAGGTATACATCACCTATTCTAAGTCGCCAAATACATGGTACAGAATACAAATACAATCTTTAATATACAACAAGAGAGCTGTGAGTTTTAATACAAATATTGTCTTCTAGACAATATCCACTCTCAGAATAAGTCCTCATTACATTTATCGTCACACTATTTAATAGAATAGTGAGGACTACTAATACTATCATCTGGTCCATCACTCCGTCCCCGACTCGTCCCAGCTATATTCTCATTTCCTGAAAAGAACAGTAAAAGAATGGGTGAGCTCAACTAGCCCAGTAAGAAATATTATGACTAAGATAATGCAGAATAAGTTATCATTAGTCTTCAACAATGTTAAACTGATAAAATACAATAGACATCAAGTTTAACTGCAGCAGAAAAAGCAATCCATTAAAAGAGTCAAGTAGTGAATAAAATCTACTATCTTTTATGATTTAAAAGGTTTTTCATCACTGTTATCGCTGAGACTCAGCTTAATAAATAATCCACATCATCGAATCACCCCTGCACTACGGCCAAGGATATTCTTTAGTATCACAACCACAAATTATCCATGCACTACGGGACAAGGACATTCGTGTATTCATTAATGGTCATGATCATGCCAACAACTGTCCATCAATACACTACGGGCCAATGAGGACTTTTACCACATCATTTGTAACGTTACGATCATGATTACACCGAATAATCCCTGGTCATAATCATACCAAGTCCATCTATGCACTACAGGCCACAGATGACTTTCACCAAATATAAACATGAGGATGATGACAATGATATAATAATTCAATAAAACATGTTCAAGAATTAATTTATCCAGGAACTAATAACGTCCAAATTGTCAACATGATACTTCTTTGTAGAGTAAAATTCAAGAATGCTCAGAAGAATATTTCTATGAAAAGATACTGGATGAAGCGCAAATATCAAGGATATTCCACTAATTTCATGGAATATAAAAAGTCCATGTTTTAACCAAGTGAGTATAGTAAAGAATAGAATAACAAAATAAATCACCATGCATGCGATAGACTGCACAGGCAGGTTATTCCAACTGAATAATAAATAACGGAACTAGGTCCGGCGTAAAACGCACAGACAGGATATTCTAACAGAATAATAAAGACTGGAACTAGGTCCGACGTAAAATGCACAGACAGGATATTCCAACAGAATAATAAAGAATAGAATAACAGAAGAATTTCACCAAGTATAAGGTAGCCCGCCTATTGATAAGTAGGATTTTTACCTACTTATGGAGTACCAATTCATGCGAACTATGCCCATCTCAAGTACATTTTAGTCTGTTTTAGCTGCATTTTATATTAAATTGCATTTCGCATACTTAAAACTCCTTTTGGCGAATAAGTGCAAGAATTAGCTTAACTTGGTGGTGATATCGGGCACGAGGCTAACGAAAGCGTAAGACGAAGCAAAAGATAGGATGTGTATAGGAGTGAGTGGAGCTTGTATGGAAAAGCATGGATAAACATAGGACATGTCAGTATCAGTAGCAACATTGCAGAACCAAGCTAAGGAGCTGAATCAAAAGACAGCAATCGCAAGCCGTGCGACAAAGATAGCTTGGAAGCGCGCGCCCACGCGAGGTTCCAACAAAACCAGGACAACCTACTGCAAGTTGCGCGGCCACGAGAAGGACAAGCCTAGGGAGCGCGCTCCCGCGCGCGAGACCATTCAAACATATAAACCTACTGCAACTCTCGCGGCCGCGAGAGTATCAAGCTAGAAGAGCGCGCGGCCGTGCGCGAAGCCTGAAGCTGCTGATTTGTTTTATTTTATTTCCAAATTTTAAAGGTTGTATTTGATTTAAAATGATTCCTGACTGGTTTCAGGGGTATCACTTGACATATTATTAGTTTTTTACGCATCTTTACATCGGAATTAAGGTTTTACTCTCTATAGAGGATTCCAACGTAGAAGGAGGCCATAACTCTACTTTTCTACTCCTTCTTGGGATTTCTCTATGAGAGCAGATTATTAATATTATTTTTTGCCTGAATCTTATGAGGATTGAATATTGATGCGTATTCAGCAATTGGGTTTGATAGTTTTATCTTTCATCTTTCAATTTTCGTTTATTGATCATGTTTAGATTTGATCCCATAATGGCTTTTGGTTCGGTCATGAACTAAACTCCATTATAGGATTCTAACGGATTTTATTATGTAGTTTAATTGCACGCTTAAATGCTGGGTTATTTTTCATATCATATGGGATGTTTGTCATGATTGTTTTGCATACATGAATGCTTGATCACCATTCATTTTAGTATTTGTATGGAATTGACAATGAACATGCAAATATGGAATGTAATCATGATAGTATACGTATATAGGGGTGTGTTATATGGATATACTGTTTCACCGTATAAGTTAGAATAAGAGCTTGAACTTAAAATCAATATAGTTGCAATTTCACATAGACATATAGTGACGTTGGTCATATTGATGATTACATAGAGTCTATCATCTATGGATGCTGTGTAAGTAGGTCTTAGTGTATTGGAAAATGGCTAATACTCTTTTAGTGCTGTTGACTACTTTCCTGTGATATGTGAACAAGTCATGCATGATAGTGGCGATTGAATGAAATATTAAATAAAGTTATAATCCCATTAGTTCCAATATTATTTATTATATCGTTTTTATTTGTTTTAGTTGTTATTTGTGGTTCAAGAACAAACCAAGTTTAATCCATAGTGTGAGCATATAAATATAGTGATTTAATTAATGAATAGTAGTTTAAGTTAAACAACTTTCTCTGTGGGATCGATACTTTACTTGCTTTGTATTACTTGTTGACGCATGTATGCTTGCATGAATTAGAGCTCTTTTGTTAGTCGTAAAAAAGGGGCAACAAGTTTTTGGCGCCGTTGGCGGGGAAAGGCGTTTAATTTAATATTATTATCATTAGTTTTAAGCTATATTGTATGACTTAGACAATTCTAGTCTTATCTCATTTCAGTTTTTGTTTTTGTTTCAGGAATTTGGATAAATTTTTATGCGCACACGGTCAACCAACCCCAAGTTAACACCTTTTCAGGATAATATAACGGTAGAGGTTGGAAAGCGGGTGTTCGTAGAAATTTACAAGAGCAGTTGGAAAACAAAACTAATATGGCAGCCGAGGCACAAGGAGAAGATCAAAGAGAGGAGCATAGGGCTCTGAAGGAGTATTCCATGCCCAATATTAAAGTACTTCAGTCTAGCATAGTCAGACCAGCGATAGCAGCAAACACATTCGAGATAAAAACTGGAACTATTCAAATGGTGCAGAACACAGTTCAGTTTGGGGGTGCTACTACAGATGATCCGAATGAACATCTATTGAGTTTCATTGAAATTTGTGATACATTCAGATACAACGGTGTGACGAAGGATGCTATTAGACTAAGGTTGTTCCCATTTTCATTGAGGGATAAAGCGAAAAGTTGGCTTCAATCTCTGCCAGCAGGTTCTATAACTACATGGGAGGATTTAGCACAGAAATTCTTAGCTAAGTTTTTCCCAATGGCAAAAACTACCAAGATGAGGACATCTATCTCTCAGTTTGAGCAACAATAGGGCGAATCGTTATATGAAGCATGGGAGAGATACAAATAAATGATGAGAAAGTGCCCACAACACGGTATGCCAGATTGGATGGTAATCAACACATTTTATAATGGATTGGGATGACAGTCGAGACCGATTGTAGATGCAGCTGCAGGAGGGGTATTATGGGAAAAGAACTATGAGGAAGCCTATAATCTTATCGAGACAATGGCATCGAATGATTTTCAGAATCCTACATCCCGAATGCCACAAACCAAAGTTGTAGGTGTATTGGAGGTTGATGCTATTACTCAGCTGTCTGCACAGATGGCAGCCATGGCAAAGAAGATAGATACTTTGGCTGAAGGAAATGTAAAGACGGTTGCCTACGTATATGAGATTTGTGCGGGGTCACTCTCGACTGATCAATGTGCTATCAGCTCAGAATTAGTGCAGTATGTGA
The DNA here is from genome assembly GCA_020205505.1 of Panax japonicus. Taxonomy (NCBI): domain Eukaryota; kingdom Viridiplantae; phylum Streptophyta; class Magnoliopsida; order Apiales; family Araliaceae; genus Panax; species Panax japonicus. Next base: position 46,357,725 of record CM035091.1, read on the forward strand.
GCAATTACAGAAAAGACCAAGGCCAATTTCAGAACACATACCACCCCAATAAAAGAAATCATCCAAATTTTAGTTGGTCAAATAATAAAGGGAATCAGCAGACTCAGTTTCAACCAAACAATCAATTTCAGGCGCAGCCAGCGCAACCGCAGTTTAATCCTAGACCACCCTTTCCGCCAGGATTTTCTCAACAACAACAACAACATCACACTCCAGCTGCACCTCAACAAGAAAAGAAATTAGAAGTGGAGGAGATGATGATGAAATACATGGCAAACACAGAAGTTATGATCAAGAGACAAGTAGTGGCTATAAAGAATCTGGAAACTCAAATGGGGCAGATGGCAAACATGTTTACTAACAGGCCCCAGGGTTCATTGCCAAGTAATACGGAGACAAATCCAAGAAGAGAAGGGAAGGAACAGTGTCAAGCAATCACATTGAGATCAGGGAAAGATTTGTCAGTTACTACAAGTCGCGCGCCCGCCCGAGAATGAACTGAGGAAGGCGCGCGGCCGCGCGAGGCAGATGAACCAGCCAATGAGCAGGAAAATTTGGAGAAATCTGAGGATCGGCAGGAAGAGAAAGACAAAGAAGGCTCAGTGGAGACAGTTAAGAGTCCAGTACCACCAATGCACATTCAGGTTCCATTCCGCAGAGATTAATTAAGAAAAGGGAAGATAAACAGTTCAGCAAATTCTTGGAGGTGTTCAAAAAGCTGCAGATTAACATATCATTCGCCGAGGCATTGGAACAAATGCCCAGCTACGCCAAGTTTATGAAGGGTATATTATCAAGGAAGAGGAGATTAGATGAGTTTGAGACAGTAGACTTGATAGACGAATGCAGTGCAGTGCTTCAACAGAAATTACCTCCAAAGTTGAATGATCCAGGCAGTTTCACAATTCCATGTACCATAGGAAAGTTGAACTTCAGTAAGTGTTTATGTGATCTTGGGGCAAGCATAAATTTGATGCTCTTGTCAGTGTTTAATCAGTTGGGATTGCCGGATCCAAAGCCCACAAACATTGCATTGAAGTTAGCGGACAGATCCATCAAATATCCACGGGGACATGTTGAAGATGTGATGGTTAAGGTAGAAAAGTTTATTTTTCCAGCTGACTTCATCATTCTAGACCACGAGGAGGACAAAAGCATACCAATAATACTGGGGAGACCATTCTTAGCCATAGGCAGAACGTCAATAGATGTGCAGAAAGGTGAACTCACTATGCGTGTCTAGGATCAAGAGATCACTTTTAACGTCTTCAAAGCAATCAGTCTACCAACGAATGAAGAAGAGTGCTTCCTAGTTGGCGTGGTGGATTGGTGCCTACAGGATGAAGTACAGAAATCGAGGGATTATGGACCATTGATATGTGCAGCGGGTGAAAATTCATGTTTTAAAGGAAGAGCCATTGACGAAAGATGAGGTCATGAAATTTCAGGGTGCAGAGGACATGAAGGAAAACACCGCAATTCCATCTGTAACATGAATCTCAGAGACAGTCAAGCTAATTGACTATAACTTAGCGCTGGATGGGAGGCAACCCATTATTATTATTCTCTCCATTAATTTTTTTTCAGTATTTCATTTTAAGTTATTTCAGTAGTTATATCAAACTCCTTTATAATTGGATATTTGATGTTCATGCTTAAAAGTTTAACAAGAATTACTGTGCGAGTAGTTGCATAATATTAGTGTTATGAGACCACTATGTCCTGCCTTAACACGATGCATTAATGTCTATGCAGGTACCATCATTGGAAGGCACCACTGACAAGCAAAGTGAAACTGAAGTGCAGCATTGCAAATATCAGTATCTCGCGGCCGTGCGGAATAGTCAGCATAAAATTGCGCGCCTGCGCGCCAAGCCAAAGCAGACAGTAAGTCATTCTGTAAGTCGCGCGCCCGCGCGACCCATACAGCAACAACTCGCGTACCCGCGCTTCAAGAAAAGAAAACCACCAAACATTCTGCAAGTCTCGCACCCACGCACCCAGCTGAGTAAAAACGCGCGTGGCCGCACGCGACACCGGGTTAAGACAGTGCTGAATAGTTTAAAAATGGAGATGTGGACCATTTGGACTCTCATTTGGGATAGTAACAGAAGCGAAATTCTCTCACTCTCCATAACTCACGTCGCTATCTCTTCTTCAGTTGCAAGTTGTGCCGTACACCTCTCTATCAATTAGCCACGATTCTCTCCTCATCCAAAGTCCACATCTCCTCAACTTCTCTAAGTGCATTATAAAGCTAGGGTTCCAAGTTGGATTGAAGAAATGAGTATTGAGGGTGGAAATTCTTCAAGCTTTTCTTCATTATTCCATCATATAATCTGTGCAACTTCTATCAATCACAAATGGGGCCTAAGCGAGTAAGGTCTATTACATCATCTTCTTCTTCCTCTGCGGGCAATCAAGAGGCTGACATTATGGATCACACAAAATTCCTCAATTTGGAAGCCCAACAAGAATACTATCGCATTATGGCAAAGACATTCATCAAAGAGCGAGGATTTAAGCCGGAGGGGCAGGATAGCCAGTTGTACGCCATGATTCGAGAGAGAGGCTGGGGTGGGCTGACGACTACTCCAATAACCATTTTTATGAGCGTAGTCCGTGAATTCTATGCCAATGCCAAGGTCACTATGAGCGGGATATCTCTGGTTTGTGGTATCGAGGTAGATTACAGACCCCGTGCCATCTGACTAATTTTCAAAATTACTGATGCACCGCCTGGGGGGCTGCTAATTGGATAATCGGCGCTCATTTGGAGACCGACATGGAGCTGATCATTGTAGAGTTATGTGTTCCGGGTACGAAATGGATGTATAAAGTTGGCACAACACAGCCGCGGTTATTCCCTGCTGCATCCCTAAATCGCTATGCAAAAGCGTGGAATTTGTTCATATGCGACAAGCTCATGCCTTCCGCCCATCAGCACGAAATATCAGCGGAGAGGGCACGTCTTCTGTGGGGGATAAACACCGGAAGGTACATCGACATTGGTCATCTCATTCACGAGAATATGCTGTGTTATTTACGGGGAGTAACGATTGGGAGCATTCCAAACGCATTCATGGTAGCCATGCTTTGTGCTAATCAAGGATGCAACTGGGGAAATGAGCAGATGCAATACCCAAGCCAGGACATTACTCATGCCACGATCAAAAAGTTCAAAGACTGGGCAGGTGGTGTACCACATCTACGCGGACTAGGATTCATCCTTCATCCTATTTTTCCAGAACAATAACAACCCCCGCAAATAGACGAGGCGGGCCCATCCACGCACGCACATGCCACCAATGGTGATCGCCAGCTCCCAAGGTTGGAGCGCAAGGTCGATGCCATGTATGACAATTTGGGTATATTTGTAATGGGACTTACAAGGGCTTTGGCCGAAGTATTTGCGCAACAAGGAAAAACACAAGAATGGCCTCACTTTGAAACCGCAGTACCATATCCACCACCAGATTCACCACCCGAGGAGGGTGGCACCACCGATAATTAGGGGAGTTTTCGTACCTTTTAACTTCATTCAATTGGAACATTGAATATTTTAAGTTTGGGGGTATTAGGTAGTAGTTAGTATTTGTTAGTTTTGCATGATTAGTTTAATTTTTATGTGCATGTTTAGATTATATTCTAGCATATAGTTGCATGTTGCATACATCACAGTTCTTACCGTTTAGAAAAAAATTGTCTAGCCAATGATGAGAGTGAAGTTTTTAAATGGTTTCTGAATATTTTGGATAACATGAGCTGAGTTATAACGTTTTATACAACAAAATTCATAATGCTGTTTACATGCTCTCGGTTTGCACAAATGTGTTCACAAGCACTTGTAGGTATAAAAAGTACGTTGTGCATTGCTCGATAGAAAAATGTAGTGTTAAAAAGAGAAATATGTGTAAAGTGATTTTTGGGCTTATAAAACATCGATTTTTAAAATGTGGGAACACAAGGGTATCTATATAAAAAAAAGGGAAAAAGAAAGAAAAGTAGAAATAACATGGCTAGTCTTATTTCGGGGCCCTGACTACTTGAGTAAGTACGCCCGAGGGGATTGTCTCTACACCTAGCGCCCTAAGGTCTTTCATGGTCTGGGAGTCGTTGGTCGAAAGCTCGCTAAGGGGTAGAAGTGTACCTAATGGAGTAAGACATTGCACAGTCATGAAAAAAAAAGAAAAGATAATAGCAATAAACACCGCGAGAGAGTGCAAAATTCGCCCTCGTGAGTAGAATAAAGCAGTTAAGCCCATTATTGAACATTAGTTTATTTTAAGATGTTGAAATAGTCCGAGTCGCATATATATACATAAGTCTTGATTTAAACTATAATATTTCTGGTTTGAGCAAAATAGCATGAGCATTCTACGCCGAAATCAAGTATTGGGCGAACACAACACACACACACATAACATCTGTATAGCATTTGTGAATTATATGATTATATGACGTTATGCCTGCAGTTTGGTTAGAATTTGTATTCTCGAATCTAGAAAAATTTGCTTAGGCAAATTAGACTGAATTTTTGTGATTGTTGGGACAATGTGAGAATTAGTTGCATAATAATATAGTTCCATTTTTATTGCTCATTAGTATGCATTGTTTGAGGGCAAACAATGGTTCAAGTTTGGGTGTATTTGATAAGTAGCATTTTTACCTACTTATGGAGTACCAATTCATGCGAACTATGCCCATCTCAAGTACATTTTAGTCTATTTTTGCTTCATTTTATGTTAAATTGCATTTCGCATACTTAAAACTCCTTTTGGTGAATAAGTGCAGGAATTAGCTTAATTTGGTGGTGATATCGGGCACGAGGCTAACGAAAGCGTAAGGCGAAGCAAAAGATAGGATGTGCATAGGAGTGAGTGGAGCATGGATGGACAAGCATGGATAAACATAGGACATGTCAGTATCAGCAGCAACATTACAGAACCAAGCTAAGGAGCTGAATCAGAAGACATCAATTGCAAGTCGCACGGCCGTGCGACAAAGATAGCTTAGAAGCGTGCGCCCGCGCGAGGTTCCAACAAAACCAGGACAACCTACTGCAAGTTGAGCGGCCGCGAGAAGGACAAGCCTAGGGAGCGCACGCCCGCGCGCGAGACCAGCCAAACATACAAACCTACTGCAAGTCTTGCGGCCGCCAGAGTATCAAGCTGGAAAAGCACGCGGTCGCGAGCGAAGCCTGAAGCTGCTGATTTGTTTTATTTTATTTCCAAATTTTAAAGGTTGTATTTGATTTAAAATGATTCCTGACTGGTGTCAGGGGTATCACTTGACATATTATTAGTTTTTTACGTATCTTTACATCGAAATTAGGGTTTTACTCTCTAGAGAGGATTCTAACGTAGAAGGAAGCCATAATTCTACTTTTCTACTCCTTCTTGGGATTTCTCTATGAGAGCAGATTATTAATATTAATTTTTACTGGAATCTTATGAGGATTGAATATTGATGCGTATTCAGCAATTGGGTTTGATAGTTTTATCTTTCATCTTTCAATTGTGGTTTATTGATCATGTTTAGATTTGATCCCATAATGGCTTTTGGTTCAGTCATGAACTAAACTCCATTATGGGATTCTAATGGATTTTATTATGTAGTTTGATTGCACGCTTAAATGCTGGGCTATTTTGTATATCATATGGTATGTATGTCATAATTGTTTTGCATACATGAATGCTTGATCACCATTCGTTTTAGTATTTGTATGGAATTGACAATGAAATGCAAATATGGAATGTAATCATGATAGTATATGTATATAGGGCTGTGTTATATGACTTATGTATTTCGTGAACCAGATAGACATATATTATTTCACCGTATAAGTTAGAATAAGAGCTTGAACTTAAAATCAATATAGTTGCAATTTCACATAGATATATAGTGACGTTGGTTATATTGATGATTACATAGAGTCTATCATCTGTGGATGATGTGTAAGTAGGTCTTAGTGCATTGGAAAATGGCTAATACTCTTTTAGTGCTCTTGGCTACTTTCCTGTGATATGTGAACAAGTCATGCATGATAGTGGCGATTGAATGAAATATTAAATAAAGTTAGAATCCCATTAGTTCCAATATCATTTATTATATCTTTTTTATTTGTTTTAGTTGTTATTTGTGGTTCAAGAACAAACCAAGTTAATCCATAATGTGAGCATATAAATATAGTGATTTAATTAATGAATAGTAGTTTAAGTTAAATAACTTTCTCTGTGGGATCGATACTTTACTTGCTCTGTATTACTTGTTGACGTATGTATGCTTGCATGAGTTAGAGCTCTTTTGTTAGTCGTAAAAATGGGGCAACAAGTATACAGTTTATTTCAACAGAATAATAAAGAATGGAATAACATAAGTTCTCTTTATAATTACAAAAGAAATAATACCCCTTACCGTAAAAGAAACTGGATATAAAAGTAGTGAAGTAGCAAAATCTTTTTTTTCTTTCTCTCTATAAATTTCTCTCTCTAGAATTTTGGTGAATTTGTAAGAAATAATGAAGGAATGAGCTTCTATTTATAGAAGAATGGACTGCATAGTAATTAATTCCTGAACAGTCCAGATTGATTTACTTTTAATCGGACGGTCCATATTTAAAGCAAAATCTTTTAAATATAATATTATATATATATATATATATATATATATATATATGACATTAGTCACGGGTTATAAACCCTGTGACTCTCCCTGCCAATCATCCAAACCAAGACATATAAATAAATATATATAATAATAATAATAATTGCACCACCCCTGCCACTTTCAAAACATTAATATATATATATATATATATATATATATATATATATATATATATATATATATATATATATATAATGAATAACTTTCTACCAGCATTCTGAAAAAATGGGTAAATGGGGGGTCCATAATTACTTCATAAAATCTTCTCAATATTTTTAACAACATTTATCATCATTATTATAATTCACATTATTAATCGACCAGGTCGTTCCCAGGAAAGAGGGGGCGTTCCAGTAAGGATTTTTACCTATTGGCGCTCAATTAGGTGACCAAATCTCTCCTTGACAGAACTTTTAGACATCGTTAATATTACAAATAATAATAGTAATAACCTTGTCGTCTCAATTATTGATTTAATAATATATAAAATATTGACAATAATTGAATCAAATAACATGAGATACTATGCAGCAATTAATGTAACAGTAATTGAACAAAACTTAGTGATTTCTCACGTAAGCATCTATAATCAATACCATGTGCTACTGTGGAACTACGCGTATTACTGTACTTTTAACATCGGGTGTTTCAACAGTTAACAGTAAAACTTCCGCCGTTATTTTTATAAAGTATTTTTGTCGTTTTCTCAATCCGATAATAATTCCGTTGTGGGGTCCACCAATGATTGTGTCGTTATACGAATATTCCCCGTTAAAACGAATATTCCCAACCAATCGAATATTATATAACAACTTGCGTACTTTGCAAAATTTATAAATATTACCCATAACTATAACATTATATCAAATTCATTCCATAATATTCAAAAATGATATTTATAGAAAATTCATCTTTATTTAAAAAAGTTGGGGTCTTACACTTATACACTAAGGGGCTGTTTGTTTAGAACTTAATGGGTCTGAATGGCTGAATCGGTAAGTGGCTGAATCATTAAGTGCGTTTGTTTAAAAAAAAATCGTCTGAATGGCTGAATCGGTCAGATGCGTTGGCTGAATGGTTAAGGCCAAATTTTTGGTCTGAATGGCTGAATGGTTGGCTGAATGAAGTAAAAAAAATTAAAAATAATAATAAAAATAATAAAAAAATATTAACTATTATATTATGTAATATTAAATAAATTTACAACAACTTTGAATTTTTTCAGAGGGGTAAAATATTAAAAATATGTCATTCAGATCTTTAAGATATGTCAGTTATCAAACAGTTTTTTTCATTCAGATTCAGCTCATTCAGATTCAGATTCAGCTCATTCAGATTCATATTCAGATTCAGATTCAGATTTATTCAATTTTTATCAAACACCCCCTAAGTTTATTTTCTTTTGGGCTCACAAATAAAATTTTAATGACTTAATGCTATTACCTAAGTTTAGTTATAAACGTAATCATATATATATATATATATATATATATATATATATATATATATATATATATATATATATATGTATATTTAGTTAGTTCACATAATATTTGAATTAGGCTAGAATATAATTTAGTTGGGTACTAACAACACATTATTTTCCATAAACTTATTATTTTAATTACATCCAAATAATATAATAATAATTTATATCGAGTATTTATTTCCTTAAAATTTATTTCCTCCCATAAATCAAAATACACACTTTAAATATTCTCCATGTACCGTTATGTCACACAAGGCTCATATATTCAAGTTTAGTAGAATTACATAAATTAAGATTATTACAATATAGTCTCACGAAATAATATTCACAATATAATATTACCCTTAGTATCCCATCTTATATATTATACATGATGTTAGTTTATTTATATGCTCACATAACATGTATAATTGCACATTAAAAATTAACTAATTAAGATAATAATTAATAACACTAATTACTACATCGCATTACTTAACCATTTTTTCATTAAATTATTTAATGAATTACTTAGTTCACAGTTATGCCACACTAGGCATATCACATAAGCTTAATTAAGTTTATCATCATTTTCACCACATTATTTACTCATCACATACTTGATTTAATTCAATTTGAATTATCACATTTCAAGACATAAATATATATGTATTCAACATAAATACTCAAACTTTTATTAATTAAATTATTAATATTATTCATAAAATTCACGGATATTACAAACAATGTATTTAAGAAGGCAGTTAGAGCTCACTCAGTCAAGCATGAAAGAAGTCCATTAATATACAAGAATGAAGCTTTCAAGATTGGTTATAAATACAGTCTTCCTTGTCCATGGAAGATATCTGCTAGTAAGTTGAAGAGGGAAAATAGACTATAAGTTAAGAAGTTGTATGGCCCCCCATACTTTTTCGATAGATGCTAGAAATAAGCATGTTAACTCTAGGTGGCTTGTAGAGATGTATATAAATGAATTTAAAAAAGACAAAGATAAGTGTTGCAACCTTTGTAGAAACTGTTTGGAAGAAAGATTTCTGAAGATATCAGAGGCTCAAGATTATAGAGCAAAAGTCAAAGCAGTAAAGATGATCCAGGGAAACATTAATGAACAATATGTGAAGCTGTGGCAGTATGCTTAAGAGTTGAAGAGGCTAAAACCAGGTAGTACAATTGAATTGGTTACTGAAGAGGGTACACTAGCAACAGGAAAACCAATGTTCAAAAGGATTTATATCTGTTTGGGAAGACTAAAGTAAGGCTTCAAGAATTATAGGCCTATCATTGGGGTTGATGGTACCAATCTAGAGAGTACAAATGGAGGAGTCCTTTTAAGGGCAGTAGGTATTGATCTCAATAACAATATTTTTACATTTTGCATATTTAAATTTGATGATGAATGTGCTTAATGTATATTTGTATAAGTATAATTTGTACAGTCCTTATAATTATTTGAATCAATGTATAAGGATTTAGATTAAAACGATTAAATAATGTTAGGTTGATCTTGTAGAAGCTGATTTGATGTATAGTTTATAAGATTTTCAATATTCGTAAAGATACTCTGCTATTTTGAAAGGAAAAGATGGATCGGAGAGTAAGCGCATGATTGCAATACATCAGATGGATTGCATAGCTACTTGGAGCTATCATAAAGTTCACTACAAATCTTAAAGCATACTTCAGTTTTTAAAGTGGACAAACAAATCTACTAGCCAAGCAAAGCTCGTTGAGAAGAACATGATCATAGAGTAGACAAGTTTGAGAAAATTGACTGACATTGAAGCATTGCAAACTAAAGATCTTGATGTATTCACCAAACATATCCTTGGCTGAAATCGAATATCAGAATATGTGTCTACCAACTAGTTGGTAAAAGTGACACGTTAAGGGTGTTAGGTGAGAAAACAGACCGATGTGATAGGCAAGCTAAAAAGAAGCTTACACCTAGGTTTAAAATGTCCAAATCAAGGATCTTAGAATATCTGAGCATTAAATGCACAAATAGGCAACTAGCAACGAGAAGATTTTTAGCAGATTATAAAAGGCGACAAGGATTCAAACTAAAAAAGATACGAACACTGATAAAAAAGCCTAAACTCTATAAAAGAAAAAGAACGAACTCAATAATCCTAAATATTTAGTTCACGCTACTAAGTACTTGAGAAGAAAAGCTTAACGCCATCTTAGCAACACCTCTTATCAAGAATCAATCAGCAGATCATCAGAGGGTTGAGAGTCCTTGTTTTAGTGACTAAACATCCAAGTCTGCTGAGTTTAAAGAGGTCTTAGTGTCCTTGTCTTTGTGACTAAATATCCAAGTCTGTTGGGCTTTGTGAGGTCCCCGAACCCGGATACTTGAAACCCGAACTCGGTACTTCACGATACCATTTCTATGAGCGGAATACTACTATTAATAATAACATTAATATAAAACTTAAACTTAAATTTATAAATACATCAGAGTCTTTCTCCCAAGTACGTAACCTTTAAACATTCATTACTTGTCATAACATATATAATTATATATATCATAGTCTTCATAATCTAAAACTATTACAAACAGTAGCATAAAGAGTCATTCAGTAACTTTCCCTTTTCCCTTGTTCTTGACAGTTCCTTCTGATCCTTCATACTTAGCTGAAAACATTTAAATTAAGCAAGAATGAGTATTTGAGTGCCCAGCAAGTATTATATATATATAGGCTGAAGGAATTTAAATGTTTTCTTTATAATATTCTTCTACAACTAGTAAGTAGTTGTGAAGTAATCTGTACCAATAATAATAACATAACAACCCTCTTTCAAATTTTTGAAACTACGTATTGACTATACATGGGGTTTCTGTGACATACTATGAACATTGTTTTTCATTTTCGAAAAGGTTTGAACAGAAATTCATCTGTAAACCGTCATGACTTACGGGCATGAAGGGTGATCAGCCCTGTTGTACCCTGTATTGATCAATACTACATGTATAAGAACGATGTTATCGTTCAATCTGTCCGCCTTGGGCGCATAAAAATTTTCCCATTATTGGGATGTTCATACCTGTCGGGTTTTCATAACAAAGGTCTTATATAATTCAGCATATATGTATATCAAAAGGGTATCAACATGCGATTAAGTACAATGATTATCCAAGTGGGGAGACTTGTATGATCATTTTTAGAAATTAACGAACAGAATATATATAACTGAATTATCATATACTAGCATGTTGATAGTCAATGGGCTTATATAATATAAGTTTAACAATCTGTACAATAATAACATTAATTCTGAATTTCTCACTTCTATCCATTGCATAAAGAAAATGCAAAGTTAGGATACTTGCCTGATGCGCTGCTTACACTTACTCAACTTAGATCTACCCTTTTTTTATCACAACCTATCATTAATCAGATCATTTTACTGATTAGTACAACATATCGTACACATAACACTGCTTATTACAGTCAGCACATTTCCTATTCACATTGTCATACAACCTTAATAAACCATTGAATCACAAATAAACAGTTAACTAACTAAAGTATCTAAGTCCATATCAATTTCTGATCTATGTCGGTCTACCGACAGCTTCATTGGTTAAATATCGAGTCTAAGACTCTAATCCGTAGTTCAATATCCTTTGGATAACTTCAACCTCAGTCGCACTATTTTTCATGGCCTTGTAATAATTATTAAATAATTATTATCATTTATCATAATTTTTGAAATATCAGAATCATTATTAAATGATTTAAGTCGTAAACAATTCTATTATCATTAATATTTAATTAGTATTAAACTATTAATGAAACCATTTCCAAAATATTAAAGTTATGTATAATAACTCAAAATATTTATATTACCTTTAATTGATTCTTAAACATTTAAAATCACTATTAAATAATTACCATTAATATTTAAATATTAATGAACTATTTATCCAAATATTAAAAGTCATTAATTATAACTTAAAATATTTTTAAATCATTAATATCCTTTTTAAATGATTTTTAAATAAATAAAACCATTTTTAAACTATTTATTTAATATAATTATTAAATAAATTTAATATCATTAATCATTAATAAATATCATTAATATTAAATTATTAATAAAATTATCCTTTAAATATTAAAAGTTATACTTTATAACTTAAAATATCTTTAAACACTTTATTTTCATTTAAAATGATTATTATAATATTAAAATCATTTTTAAATTAAATTATTTAATGTAATTATTAAATAACTTTATTATCATTAATCATAATTAATTAATGAAATTTACCTTTAAATATTAAAAGTTATATTTTATAACTTAAAATATTTTTAAATACCTTATTATTATTTAAAATGATTTTTAATATAATAAAATCATTTTTAATTCATTTATTTAATTCATTTAATAAATAACTTAATTATCATTAATATTACTTTATGAATAACAATTATCAAATAATATTAAAAGTTATCAAAATAACTCAAAAATATTTTCTAACACAATAATATAATTTTTCATGATTTTTCATGAATTAAAATCATTTTTAAATAATTTATTTAATATTATAATTAAATAAATTAATTACTTTTAATATTCCAAAAATATTAAATATTTATGAAATATATTTAAAATAATTAAAAACTAATTTTCAGAATTTAAAATAATTTTTAATAATTTATTTTGTATTTTTAATAATTAAAAACTATTTTTTTTCTATTTTTTTTATTAATTTCCGAAAATATTAATTAAATCTGTCGCTAAAGGCCTATAGCGACGCTTTCTGTCGCTATAGGTGTTCTTGAGCAACTCCAGAATTTTCCGGCAGCTGCAAGGTCACTAGTTTGACCGGCTTTATCTCACGATCTAGGCATGATCTGGGCTACCTAAAAATTTGGACGTGTAGACAATATGTCACACTACAACATCCAACCAACACTTTGGTTAAACAACATCACAACAAGGAGATCAAAGCCTCCAAAGTTGCTGCCAAACCGTTTCTGGGCAGAAACAGACCTAAGGGGTCACTTTCAAGTTCGATCTAAACTATGTTCTGGCCATTATTTACGTGATCTATCAACTCTAGGTTGTAAACAAAAAATGTATTACTACAACTAGAAAGCATAATAACACACAAACATCAAACCATTAACTAGATATAATCGGTCAAACTTGAACACGGACGCTGGCTCAAATTTTTCTGGGAAAGTGTTCTTGACAGATTCGGTCAACGGGTTTTGACCGTGAATAACTTTTGATCTATAATATATATGGCTTTAATTCGTTTTGTAACTTAAAGACCTCATATCAGGCTACATGTTACAACTTTTAAACATCAAAAACACGTAACACACACGGAGTTATAATATCTGACATTTGACTGAAAATCACAGATTTCCAGTTTTCCAAATTTTGAAAAACACTAAATTCGTGCACTTTGATGTTATGGGTTCATGATTTATCAACCCAGATCATCAATTGACACATTATTACACATATTTGAACAATCAATTGCAACAAATAACAAGGAATCGAAGGATTTCAAAAATTAAAGAAATTATACCTTTCTTGATCGATTTTTGATTTTTGGCTTCCGATATGTTGTTGATCTGTTATGGGTGATGGTGGGGCTTGGATTGGGGACTGAAATGCTTGATAATTTCGCGGGTTTCAAGAGAGAGAGGTCTAGGATGAGTTTGGTGAATAATTGTGCAACAAAAAAAAATATTTTCTCTCTCTCAATCCTTTTTATAGGCCAATTGGATGCATGCATGAGCTGATTTGCTGGCTGGTTGCTGTCAATTAGAGTGGTTAGGAGTTGTTGGTTTGGTGAACCACTTCTCAAATTTGTCAAAACCTAAGGCTAGCTTCATAAATGCCTAAAATAGGCATTTTTGCCATTTCCCTTTTGTTCTTAAAATTTGCTTTAGGGTTTAGGGTTTAGACATTTTAGTGTTTAGGGTTTAACATCTAACCCTTAAAGATTTAGCAACTAGGATTTCAAAAATTTCCAATTTTAGGATTTAGCAATTTAGGGTTTATTACAAAAATAATAACTAAATTTTAGTTTCTAAATTTTGACAATAATTACTTTATTAATTAAAGTAAGTTTGTAATTATCTAACAAATGGACATTAGGGTTTAGATCATATAATTATTGTTGACTTGGCTAATTTAGCAATTAGGGTTTACTCTTTCGGTAATTAGGGTTACCAAATTACAATTAGGGTTCCCATTACTAAATTAGGGTTTAATAATTTAGGGTTTCTAAATTTAATAATTGTAATCATAATACTTGATAATTGATCACATTAATACAATACCCAACAATCTCAAACTCTAATTTTAAATTAGGGTTACTAATTATAGCAATTAGGGTTTCCAGAATTTTTAATTAGGGTTTACCTAATTAATACATTAAATACATGACATAATTAATATTATACACTTATAAAATAACCTTATACTCTAATTTGGATCTCAAATTAGGGTTTAACATGATTACTAGGGTTTGGTCAAAAATACACCGTAATTGACCATCTATTTTCAATACGTACATATCGTACATATACATAGCACTGAAAAATCAAAATATAATTAATATTATATTATTATTCTCATACCTTGACAATAATCCAAAATTAGAATTTGGATTCCATATCTGATTATTCTTTCATATTTAACCTTGATAATTAAGGTAAAATATTTAACTTAATAATCTGTACAAAAATTCATATAATAAAATAATTATTATATTTATTCTAAAAATTACTTCATATATTATTTAAATAATATATGATTATATAATCATGGAAAAGAATTAATCAAAACATTTTTATTTTAAAATTAATTATTATAAAAATATACTTTATAATAAACAATAATTCTAGAATAAATTTACTTGTAAATATTCATGTAATAAATATATTTTTATTTACCACATAGATACATATACACATAATCTTGTACAAATCCTCATCCTTAAAATAATAATAATAAAAAATTATACGCAAAATTTAAGATTTATTTATATTGAAAATATCGGGTTGTCACAGGCTTGAAGAGGACAGAGTGTCCTTATTTGTGTGACTAAATCCTTAATGGAATTCCTACTAGAGAAGTAGAAGAGTGGATTAGGAGTTATTCAGTCTCCGAACCACTTAAAATTTGTAGGTATCTTTACTTTACTATTCTTACCTTTCATCTGTCTGCTTATCTTATTTATCTTGCAAATATTGAGAACTGAGATTTATTTTCAATCTTTAAGGGGATATTCAAAAGATATATTCCACTATGCTTAATCAAACTAATTAATAACCATTTGGTAATATCCTATTAACTAAACAAAAGTTTTAAAAGATCTATTCAACCTTCCTTCTAGATCTATAAGTGCCTTTGGAAAATAACAAGTGGTATAAGAGCAGGTTCTCATGAACACAAAGCTTACATTTTGAGTAGATCCATGAGCCAAAACAAAAATAATTCTAAGAGCTTGGTGGTGGAAGTAAACCACCTCTTCTAAACATAGAAAAAATTGCTAACTGGAAAGTATGTATGCAGGTGTACATGGATACTATTGATGATGATCTGTTCGAGGCTATTCTCATTGGTCCACATTTTCCTACAAAGCTAGCTTCTACAACAAACAATCCTAACAAAGCGGTAGTATAGATGCATGAAGAATGGACATAGAACGAGAAGAAGCGTGTATAATTAGATTAAAAGGCAAAAAATATTCTATTTATGACTTTTGAAGATGAACTCTTCGAGAATGTTTTCAACTACGCTACTGCCAAGAAATTATGGGAAGCCCTATTGGTGATGCACTAGGGTACAAAAAATGTTAGAGAAAACAAGCAATCTCTCCTAACTCAACAATATGAGATGTTCACTCATGTTTCAGGAGAAAACATCACGACAACATATGAAAGATTCAACATCTTTCTCAACTCTCTAAGATCATATGTCAATGTGTATCTAAATAAAGACTTGAATATAAAATTCATGCGAGCACTACCCAACAAGTGGGATGTCAAGACCACAATTATCCGAGAGTCAAAGAATCTGTACGAGATGATTCTGCATAGGCTTTATAATAATCTACTTACCTATGAGCTTGAGTTGAATCAAAGAACAAAAACTCTTTTTGAGAATAAGATAAAGGACAAAGGTATTGCTCTTAAAGCCTCTCAAGATGTATCCATTGCTTCAATCGACTCTGGAAAAGATGATCAAGATGACGTAAATGATGATGATGATGATATAACACTGCTTGCTCGAAGGATAATAAAGTTCATGAGAAAAAGCAGCAACGGTAAATAACGAAGAACTTCAACAAAGGTAGCAACAATTGTAATACCCGTAAATTTGATAAATAATATTAATAATAGAAATAAAAATGTTTGAATATTTATGTTGAATATATATATATATATATATATATATATATATATATGTGTGTGTGTGTGTGTGTGTGTGTGTGTGTGTGTGTGTGTGTGTGTGTGTGTGTGTGTGTGTGTGTGTGTGTGTGTGTGTGTGTGTATTAAAATGTGGTAAATCAATCTAAATTGAATTAAGTATGTGATAGTCGAGAAATGTGGTGGAATTGATAATGAAGCTTAATTAAGCTTATGTGGTATGCCTAATGTGGCATAACAATGGACTAAGTAATTCTTTAATTTAATTAATGAGGAAATGATTAAATAATGTGATGGATTAATTATTGTTATATTATTATAATTATTTATTTATTAGGTGCAAATTATATGTGTGATGTAACCATATGGATACTTAATAAAATTGCATCACACATGAAAGATCAAATGTGATATTAAGAGCAATATTATAATAAGAGAATTAATTTTAAGAAAATAAATGTTTGATATTAATTATCATTATGATATTTGGGTGTAATTAGAATAATAAGTTTTATGAAAAATAATGGGTCTTTAGTACCTAACTAAATTATATTCTAGCCCAATTCATGTGACAACCCGGATTTTAGGAAATTATTAAAATAAGAATTGAATAAATAAAATTCTTGTTATGAGATGTTTTAAGTTTGAGTATGTGTATATATGTGTTATATATTGTGAAATATGTGATTTGGTGTGAATGTAGAAGATATATATATATATATATATATATATATATATATATATATATATATATATATATATATATATATGTGTGTGTGTGTGTGTGTGTGTGTGTGTGTGTGTGTGTGTGTGTGTGTGTGTGTGTGTGTGTATTAAAATGTGGTAAATCAATCTAAATTGAATTAAGTATGTGATAGTCGAGAAATGTGGTGGAATTGATAATGAAGCTTAATTAAGCTTATGTGGTATGCCTAATGTGGCATAACAATGGACTAAGTAATTCTTTAATTTAATTAATGAGAAAATGATTAAATAATGTGATGGATAAATTATTGTTATATTATTATAATTATTTATTTATTAGGTGCAAATTATATGTGTGATGTAACCATATGGATACTTAATAAAATTGCATCATACATGAAAGATCAAATGTGATATTAAGAGCAATATTATAATAAGAGAATTAATTTTAAGAAAATAAATGTTTGATATTAATTATCATTATGATATTTGGGTGTAATTAGAATAATAAGTTTTATGAAAAATAATGGGTCTTTAGTACCTAACTAAATTATATTCTAGCCCAATTCATGTGACAACCCGGATTTTAGGAAATTATTAAAATAAGAATTGAATAAATAAAATTCTTGTTATGAGATGTTTTAAGTTTGAGTATGTGTATATATGTGTTATATATTATGAAATATGTGATTTGGTGTGAATGTAGAAGATATATATATATATATATATATATATATATATATATATATATATATATATATATATATATATAGGATAAGGATCAGGTCCGGACTCCCGAACGGGAGAAAATCCGGACCTGATTTTTTTTTCTTTTTTTTTGTAGAACAACTAAAAAAAAAAAAATTTATGGAACTGAAATTTTTCAATAATACAGTGTTTTGGGTGTGTTTTTAATACCTACACCAACCAATGTATGTACAGTCTGCCCAGACTGTACAGACATGTTTTGTTATAGGCATCCAAATCACGCCCAAAACACTGTATAATGTAAAAATTCCAATTCCAATTTTTTTTTTTTTAGTTGTTTCAAAAAAAAAAAGCAAAAAAAAAAAAAGGTCCGGATTTTAAACCTGTCCGGGAGTCCGGACAGGATCCGGACCCTATATATATATATATATATATATATATATATATATATATATATATATATATTGGGAGAATGAGGCTTAATAGTTAATTTAATTTAACTATTGAAGAATGTAAATGAAATTGTTTGAAAATGGAGTTAAGTTAATTTAATTAAGTTGAAAATTCTATTATTGAATAATATAATTTGATTATTATGCCTTATGGCAATGAATTTATTGTGAATTAAATCTCATAAATAATGTTAGTAATTCACTTAATTAAAATAGTGAATTAATGTAAAATAATGAAAATAAAAATTTAATAGATAAAATTCTTATTATGATGTGTTTTAATAAAATGAGAGAGTAGTGTATGTTACATATAAATGTAATATGTTAATATGTTATGTAAAAGAATATGGTGGAAAAAGGAATTAACTGAATAAATATTGGTTAATTTAAATAGAGTTGTGAATTATATTATAAAATAATATAATTTGATTATCATGCCTTGATTGGCAATTGAATTGTAATGAATTAAATTTCATAAATAAGGCAACTAATTCACTTAATTAAAATAGTGAATTAATGTAAATATATTTATTTTAATAAGATGAGAAAGTAATACATATTACATATAAACGTAATATGTTAATGTAATACGGTTGTGAATCTCATAAATAGTTAAAATATTTATTGAATAAAATAAATATTTTAGTTGGAATATTTATGAAATTTAAAATGAATATCTGATGGAAATCGTTATGGAATAATTTAATGAAAGTGTGATTATATTGATGGAATGAGAATATTCTAATTTAATTAAGTAATTAAATTAGAGATTTAGTAATTTGTTATATTGGCTAAATGAAAATTATAATTATATTGAGGTTTTAATTAATTTAATAATGGTTGTGACAAATAAACTATAAAATAAGGAAGTAATGAAAATAAGTTAAAAGGGATTTTTAGAGAGCTAGCCAAATGTAACCTTGGTTTTTGTAACTGATGGTAGCTCCCTATTTGTATAACTGAAGAAGGAATAAAAACACGTTAAGTGTTTTATCAGTTAGAGAAGTTTATTTGAAAATACAGAGAAGAGAGGAAGAGAGAAAATTTAGAGAAGAAATTCTCTGAAGAAGTTTAAGAATCAAAGAAGGGAGAAGCAAGAAATTGTTCAAGTTTTCAAGCTTTATAGAAACTCAAAGGTAATAGTTTAGTTTTTTTATTTTTAGTTTATGTTTCATGAAGTTTTCTTTTAAGAAAGATTGTTGATGGAATTTTTGATGGTTTAGTTTGGTAAAAGGATGGTATATGTGTTGGTGGATGTTTATAATTTGTTATATGTTATTTATAAATGATTTTGGTTCAGTGTTGGGTAAAATCTAGTTACGCACAACACGCAAATATACGTGGTCAACAAGTAATAAAGTGATAAGTTGATTATCGTTCCCACAGAGACTTATTAGCAAAAATCTCAACTTACAATTACCAATCTTCTATTAATCCTAATTTTATTAAACAAATCAAATTCAATGATTAAAAATAACTATTCTAAATTAAAAAATAATTAAACTATCACAAACCAATCATAAATATCAAAATCTGGAATTTCAAATAATTAATGGAGAATTAGACTTATGATTTCACCCTAAGCTTCACTCTGATTTTAACACTTTTATTCCAATTCAACTCACTATTCCAGTTTATTAATCAAGAACACGAACGTAGTATTAACCACCTCTCGATGCACTAATACCATATTAACGTCAATCCACAATTAAGATAGAAATCCGTTAAACACCTTAAGCAACTAACTCACTATATCTCTATGTGAATTACAATTGAAGAAGGTTGAAAAATAAGTTCTCTATCCGATTACATGCGATGTCAAGCATATCTCTACCTTAACACTCAACAAGTTTAAGCTATTAACAAAATCCTGAACACATGCTATATCAACTAGGTCTAGATTTGAATATCCTCTCTCGATTCCATCCAACTCCACAAAGAATTGTTGATCAGGAAATTCATAGATTCAAGCCTAAATTAATATAGATAAACTGGAAATAGCTTATTAAATTGGAAATCAAAGTTTACAAAACCATAGATTCACTTAAAGATCCATCATAAGCCTAAAAAGTGATTTAGTTCATAATAAACGAAATAAACACTGAATAAATCATGGAAATCATCTTTTCAATTACAAATAATAAACTAAGATGAAGAATATTGAAAAACACCCCTCACGTAGCCTAGAATCGCAATCGTCTCGAAAATCGCCTTGAAATACTCCTCCTATGCTCGCTAGAAAAACTGAGATTTTTCTTCGTAATTTTTCCTCGTGTCTCTTCTAATCTCAAATTTTTATATCCATATATATACTACCTCATGTATTTTGACTATAATTCCATGCATATACAAGTCCCAAGTCATTACCATCTCTAAAACTCCACACTTGTAGCACTAGAAACCAACTAGGAGTCTTGATTTCTGAGTACCCAGCCCCAGCTGGACATTTTCCTTTGCACAAGCCAGCCCCGGCTGGATACCATTCTGATTTTGCTGCCCAGACACCCAGCCCCGGCTGGGTGGTAACGCTTAAAAAGGCCCAGCCCCGGCTGGGTAGTATGCTGTCTATTAATTTTGCTGCTATTACCTCCTCTGCTAAAACTGCCATAACTTTCAAACCGAGAGGAATTACAGGGCCTGCGACCTATTAAATCGAAGCTATCGACGAGATATACAACTTTTGTTCTTTGATCTTTCAGAAATAACAAACAGATGACTATCGAAATCGCATCGGAAGCAGCTGCTACTGTGTAACGACAATCAAAACAACTCAAAACTTCGTCTTTGTTGCTAGAAACCATACTCTCGCATCCGAGCTTCTAATTAAAATGATGTAAGATGTTCCGGGATTGCCAATAAAGAATCTCTTCACATAATCCAAGTTCCACGCCACAAACAAGAAATGCACACAAAATAAACATGAAAACCCGAACTTTAACCGGAATTGCTTTACCTTGCAAATTTTATACCAATAGTCGCTCATGCCGCTTCCAAGCATATAATCTACAAAATGGAAACAAAATGCATGAAAAGTCACTAAGAAACATGAGATTAAGCAAATAATTCAAGTAATAGATGCCGGATAAGTAGGTATAAAACCAACTTATCAAATACCCCCAAACTTAAACATTTGCTTGTCCTCAAGCAAAAACAAAATAAAGATTAAAATGCAACACAATGCAATGGAATGGAATGGAATGCAACTAATATACATGCTTACAAATCCAGCAATATCATAGAATCAAAATTATTTTTTCGGCCTTAGAGAAATCAAGTAAACACTACAACATTTCATATAAAAACTATTCAATAATTCCTTATCAATCCTCAAATCTTAAACCGTTATCACTGGTATAGTGTGTGTGTGTGATCAACATCCATGCTAATTGATACAAATTCAAATTCAATACATAACCAATCTCTTAGGAAGAAACATACAGGGCAAACATCAAAAAATTCAAAAGTAGACGAGTTCCAACTAAAACTAAATAATTACCACTTTCAAGGGTTTACATAGGGTACTTATACTTTATATTAATTTTTTTTATTGCTATCACGGAGGCTTTTTGCTCTTTTTCCGTTTTTTTATAGATATTTTAACATGACTGTGCAATGCCTCATTCCATTAGGCTAACAGTGCTACCCCTTAGCGAGCTTTCAACCAACGACTCCCAGACCATAAAAGACCTTAGGGCGCTAGGTGTTAAGACACCCCTACGGGCGTACTTGCTCAAGTAACAAAGGCCCCGAAACAAAACTAGTCACGATATATAATCATTTTTTTTGTTATTTTTTTTATAAAGCTTATGTACCCCACATTTATCCCCCCAAACTTAGTTCTTGCTTAATTCTTCGTCTTTACTGCCTATCCTTGTCATTTTCTCATTTACACTAGCATTATCCTCTTGAAACTCCTTATGTATCAATTTGAACTAATCAGTCAACATAGGTGTTATTAACGTGCTACCCTTTTTATACCAGTTTCAAACAAGCACAAGATCCAATTCATAACAAGAAATCACATCAAAAGCTCTAATAATCAGCATTATACCTGTCTACTCAATTCCAATCTCATCATTGGCCAAACTAAACTGAACTATCAAACAGCTGAACTCATGCAAGATGAACGTATTAACTAACTATTATTTTTGTATTTGTTTGTATTTTTTTTTTTTGAAATATATGCTAAACAAAAAATGATTGCAACGATTAATAAAACTATTTACATTCCTAAGCTACTATGCAACTACATGATTACTTGAATGCAACACTTAACAATCCTAAACATAAACCATGAACTAACATGTGCAAACCGAACTAATGAAATAAAATATGCAACATGTAACATGCGACTAAATCCCCCAAACTTGAAAATTACAATGTCCACATTGTATAGATAAAGCAATAAATAAGAGAGGACTTCCCTGTAATCGCCTAAGTCTGGGTTGGTGATGGGTGTTGTTCTTCATCGGAATCGCTGGGTGGGAACCTTGGCATTGGTGCTGGTTGTTGGTAAGGGAATTGGGCAGTAGGATTGAAGCTCTGGAGCGTAGTGTTCAATGAGGCGAAAGATACATTCATGGCCTCAAACATGTGGTCCTGCCTTGCTGCAAGTCTCCGCATTTCTCTTCGTGCCTCCTTGGTGTGCTCATCCATTTGTCGTTGAAGGTTGAGGAATTGAGGGCCAGATATTACTCCGGGTTGTTGTGATGTCTCTCCCAACACCTCATTCCCCTAAAACTCATCGTCATCCGAGGTGTCCTCAGCATCAGCCACATCCTCCGAGGCTGAAGGAAATTCAAATCCTACTCCTCTCGGGTGCGATTCGCCTCCGGGCCACACAGCATATCTTGCAATCATTTTTGAGTCAAGTGTCTTCAGCGGCATCTGTGTTATCTCATCATCTGACCAACGCACTCCCGCTTGTATACACAATCCACAGATAAGTGATGGGTGTGGCAATCCGCCAGAGAATGGTCCTCGAAGGCATCTTCGGATTGAAAAGTTAATTACAGCCCCTATGTCCATGATGAAATCTTGTACCATATCATATAATAACACTGCCTTATCCTTAGACACGTCTGACGTGTGTGTAGATGGAAGTAATTTAGCGCACAGGAAGGCGTACCATATTTTCCCATACCGACTGAGATCCTTACTGCGAAAACCAGTGGCACCATTATTTGATTTTTTCCATGAGGTACTCGGCTTTGTCATCTCCTGCATAATAGCCTCATAATCTGGATCATTATCACATAAGTCTTGGTATTGGCAGTGTCTCGGTACTCGTAACTGATAGTACGTGTTGATGGCGTCGGCACTGAAAGGCACCAACCTACCCCGTACAAAAGCATTGTATGGGGCTTTATCCTCGGCGTTAGCGTAGAATTCTTTGACCACACTTACAAATACGGGTTCGGGTTCTGCTGTTAATTTATTCCAACCTTTTTGATATATTTGTTGCATCATTTCGCCATCCTCAGGCTCAGGTGCCAACCCCCGCTCAGGTGTGAGTGCTTTTGTTACCATATAGTTGTAACGGTCGGCGGCGGCACTTATGAATTTTCGCCTATCAAAGGTTCTTGTTGGTTTTGTGGTCCCCGAACTCTCTCCTCGTTGCCTTTTTGATATCGGTTTTGGTGCCATTGATTTTGAATTAAAGAGTTTTTTCCCCCAAACTTTACTTAAGCAATTTGTAGAACACTTGGTGTGCAAGATTTGAAATTCCCACAAACTTGGTTATTTGGCTTGAATTGTGGTGATAGAAGATGAAGAATTAGTAAACCAACTTCTTACTTTCAATATATGTCGAATTTGTTTGTAGAGAATTGTACAAATCCTATCCTTGAACTTCCAATTGGTGTGAATTTAGGTTGTTAGATTGTGTGGTGAATGGGTGGTTTGAAGAAGAGGAATTTATGTGAGTGGGTAGTGGGTGACTAGGTGGGAGGAGTGGGATTGTTGATCGTGGGTGTAGGTTATGAAGGTGTGGACTGATATGAAGATGAAGTATGATGGAATTTGGACAGCAACTGTAGTGCACAATCAGGACATCCAGCCCCAAATCAGGACATCCAGCCCCGGCTGGATAGTCTGCTGCGAAAACAGAAGGGTACCCAGCCCCAGCTGGGTGTTTTATACTTTGCATGTCCAGCCCCGGCTGGGTTGTCTTCTGCTAAAACAGAATGGGTGCCAGCCCCGGCGGGGTGGTTAAGGCTGTAAGGGGCCAGCCCCGGCTGGGTAGTATGCTGTGAAAACAGAATGGGTGCCAGCCCCGGCTGGGTAATTTGCATTGAAGAACCCAGCCCCGGCTGGGTTGTCTGTCAAGCCTCTTAGTTGCTGGTGCATTGTTTCTGCTGACTCACTACATGTGCATCATATAGCTTTTTCTTTGCATACCTAAACACATGAAAGCATACCCATCATTAGAATATAGGATAACACACATGCACATATAAACAACATGTACCGTACCGCGGGGGCTTCGCCCCCCGCACCCCCCCCCGCGACCTTTGGGGCAACCCTAATGGGCTAGTGCTTCACTCTGCTCCGCTCGCGCCTTCGGCACGAGCTCCGTTCTGGTCCGCTACGCTCCGCACTAGCCTTTTTTAGCGACTTCTATATTATAAGTCATGGTTACCTATCAGTAAAAACAATGGAGCAACATCAAGCATAGGGCTAAGATTAATTAAAAATTAAGTATAATTTAAATCCTACATAACTATATTCTAGACCAATTATTATTATTTTTTTTTTATTTAAACTACCATTTCACTAGCATGGATAAAATTACTTAAGAAAAGAAAACTGAAAGAAATAAAAATAAGCGTAAAAATAAAATTGGGTTGCCTCCCAATGAGCGCTTGATTTTAAGTCGTTCAGCCTGACTACTCCCTGTTTATGGTGCGTCTGCAAGTGTGATAGCTATGACGTCCGTGTTAGACTCGCCACCCCAATAGTGCTTTAATCTATGACCGTTGACCTTGAAAGTTTCTAAAGGATTCTGACTGTAGATTTCAACGGCGCCATGTGAGAACACCCTTTTTATTGTAAATGGTCCTGGCCATCTTGACTTAAGCTTGCCTGGGAACAATCTCAACCGTGAGTTGAACAAAAGGACTGATTGCCCTAGCTCGAACGTTCTTTGGATAATTTTTTGGTCGTGCCATCTTTTCACCTTTTCCTTGTATAACTTAGAGTTCTCGTAAGCTTGAAGACGGAATTCGTCAAGTTCATTTATCTGAAGTAGTCTCTTTTCACCTACGGCTGTTTGATCGAAATTGAGTTTCTGAATCGCCCAATAAGCTTATTTGTTGTAATTCGACCGGTAAGTGACAAGCCTTTCCGTATAGTAGTTGATATGGTGACATCCCGATCGGTGTTTTATACGCAGTCCGGTATGCCCATAATGCGTCGTCCAACCTGAGCGACAAATCCTTCCGATTCGGATTCACCACTTTTTCCAAGATTCTTTTGATTTCCCTATTCGAGACCTCAGCTTGTCCACTAGTTTGGGGATGATAAGCTGTAGCTACCTTATGGTTGACCTTATACTTTGCCAAGAGAGCTGTGAACGACTTGTTCCAAAAGTGACTACCTTCGTCACTGATAATTGCCCTAGGCGTGCCAAACCTTGTGAAAATGTTCTTTTGTAGGAATTTGAGGACCACCTTGGCATCATTTGTCGGTAAAGCTGAAGCTTCAACCCATTTTGATACATAATCCACTGCAAGTAGAATGTACTGATTGTTCAGAGACGACGGGAATGGCCCCATGAAATCAATGCCCCATACATCAAAAATTTCAACTTCAAGAATCGTTTGTAGAGGCATCTCATTCCGTTTTGAAATATTGCCCACTCTTTGACATCTATCACATGTTTTAACAAAATGGTGGGCGTCCTTAAATAGTGTAGGCCAATAAAACCCAGATTGCAACACCTTTGCAGCTGTCCTCTCACTTCCATAATGTCCGCCATATGCAGATGAGTGACACTCATGCAGGATGTTCTTCACTTCACTGTAAGGCACACACCTTCTAATCATTTTGTCGGCGCACTGTTTGAACAAGTAAGGATCATCCCACATGTACCATTTCACGTCATGAAGAAACTTCTTTTTTTGTTGTCTCGTGAGATCAGGTGGAAGTACGTTGCTCACAAGATAATTCGCATAATCCGCATACCAAGGAAATTCTGCATTTAGTCCAAACAGTTGTTCATCCGGGAATGATTCATTGATTTCACATTTGTCCTCTTTCAATTTCCCTTGATTTTCCAGCCTAGATAAGTGATCGGCTACCTGATTCTCCGTCCCTTTTCTATCTTTTATTTCCAGATCAAACTCTTGAAGTAGGAGAATCCATCGGATAAGGCGTGGCTTAGCATCCTTTTTCGCTATCAAATACCGAATAGCCGCATGATCCGTGTAGACTATAACCTTTGTTCCGATCAAATAGGCCCGGAATTTATCAAATGCATACACTACTACAAGTAATTCTTTTTCTGTAGTTGTGTAGTTCAATTGAGTCTCTGTGAGTGTTTTACTTGCATAGTAAATAACATGAAATATCTTGTCTCGGCATTGATCCAAAACAGCCCCAACTGCATAATCACTTGCATCACACATTAATTCAAACGGCATATTCCAATCCGGAACGACGATCACGAGAGCTGTAGTCAGCTTTTTCTTCAACAACTCGAAGGCCAACTTACACTCCTCATCAAAGTTGAATACCGAATCCTTCTCTTGAAGACTGCACAAAGGTTTTGCCATTTTAGAAAAATCCTTTATGAATCTCCTATAAAACCCAGCATGTCCTAGAAAACTTTTAATTCCTTTGACTGAACTTGGCGAAGGCAACTTCTCAATTGTTTCCAGCTTTGCTTTATCGACCTCCAATCCTTGTGCCGAAACTTTGTGTCCCAAGATTATACCTTCTTCCACCATAAAGTGGCATTTTTCCCAATTAAGGACCAAATTTGTATCGGTGCATCTTTGTAAAACCATTACCAAATTTTCCAAACACGCATCAAAATTATCTCCATAGACAGAGAAATCGTCCATGAAGACTTCCACATTCTTTTCCACCATATCTGAGAAGATGGCCATCATGCACCGTTGAAAAGTCGCAGGTGCATTACACAATCCGAATGACATCCTCTTGAATGCGAACGTACCATATGGGCACGTAAATGTAGTCTTCTCTTGATCCTCAGGAGAGATGACGATTTGATTGTAGCCCGAGTATCCATCCAATAGGCAATAGTACGCATGTCCCGCCAGTCTGTCTAACATTTGATCGATAAACGGTAGAGGGAAGTGATCTTTTCGGGTTGCCTTGTTCAATTTTCTGTAATCCATGTAAACCCTCCACCCGGTCACTGTTCTTGTTGGAATCAGCTCATTGTTTTCGTTCTGAACCACAGTCATTCCTCCCTTTTTCGACACACATTGCACTGGACTAACCCACTTGCTATCTGAAATTGGGTAGATGATACATGCGTCTAACCACTTCAGAATTTCCTTCTTGACTACTTCTTTCATGATTGGATTGAGCCGTCTCTGTTGTTCCACGACTGGTTTAGTATCATCCTCTATCAAAATTTTGTACATGCAAAAGGTTGGACTGATTCCTTTGATGTCCGCTATTGTCCATCCTATTGTCGATTTATGTTCCCGAAGCACTCGCAACAGCTTTTCTTCCTGCAATTCGATTAGTGCAGCAGAAATAATAACAGGTAAAGAATTTAACTGACCTAAATACGCATACCTGAGATGTTTAGGGAGTGGTTTCAACTCAAGAATTGGTGGTTCCTCCAATGATGGTTTCAGTTTTTCTGCGGCTACTTCCTCCACGTGCAATGGTTCAAACGGTGTTCTAAATCTGGAAACTCGTGGAAATGAGTCTAGTATTTGCAAGTACTCCACCAATTCTGGATCATCGACCTCTTCATCCCCCAATAACATTATTTTTAACGGATCGTGAACCAAACTCTTGCTCATATCTTCACCGATGATTTGCTCAATTAAATCCATTCGAAAACATTCTTCCTCATCCGTGGGAAATTTCATGGCCTTAAACACATTGAATTTTACTTCTTGATCTTGGACCCTCATAGTGAGTTCTCCCTTTTGTACGTCTATGAGTGTCCTGCCCGTAGCCAAAAATGGTCTCCCTAGGATAATTGGGATGTTCTTGTCCTCCTCAAAATCAAGAATGATGAAGTCCGTGGGGAATATAAATTTATCCACTTTCACTAGAATGTCCTCTACTATACCTCTCGGATATGTGACTGACCTATCCGCCAATTGCAAAGAAATGTTTGTAGGCTTGGGTGCAGGCAAACCCAATTCTAAGTATACTGACAATGGCATAAGGTTTACACTCGCCCCCAAATCACATAAACACTTGTTGAAATGCATATTCCCAATCGTGCATGGGATAGTAAAGCTCCCCGGATCCTTGAGTTTTGGTGGTAATTTCTGTTGTAATACCGCACTACACTCCTCGGTTAGTGCAACTGTCTCGAAATCTTCCCATTTCTTTTTCCTTGACAAAATCCCTTTCATAAATTTCGCGTAGCTCGACATTTGCTCTAGGGCCTCTGCAAATGGTATATTGATTTGAAGTTTCTTGAAAATTTCCAAAAATTTTGAAAATTGCTTGTCTAATTTCTGTTTTTGGACTCTTTGTTGAAATGGTGGTGGTGGATAAACAATTGGCTTATTGTTCATACTTGTTTCCTCACTTTGTTTATCCTCACCCTTGCTTACTTCAATTTTTCTGCTATTATCAACTTTTTCATTCGGAGTCACTGAATTTTCTGCGTTACTGCCCTCAAGCTGTTTCCCACTCCGTAATGTGACAGCTTGACACTGTTCATGATTACCCTTCAGATTTCTCTCGGTGTCACTTGGTAATGTCCCTTGTGGTCTATTATTCAATGCCAATGCCATTTGTCCTATCTGATTCTCCAAATTCTTGATTGCCGTTGCTTGATTTTTCATGGCCGCTTCATTGCTAGTAATGTATTTTGACACCAACTCCTCTAGATCTGATTTCCTTTCTTGGTATTGGGTTGGTTGTTGCTGGTTCTGAAACCCTGGTGGATATGATTGTCGTGAAGCTTGATTTTTCTTGTTGTTGTTCCATGAGAAATTCAGATGATTTCTATTTCTTTGATTGTATGTATTCTGATATGTATTTTGTGGAATTCTGTTGTAATTGCTGATGAACTGCACATCTGCTGGATTAATCGCACATTGCTCCGTTAGGTGCTCTCCAGCTCACAACTCGCATATTATTGCCATTTTCTGTACTTGATGTGTTTGTTGTGCTTGTGTTGCTTTCACCGACTCCAACATCTTTGAAAGTGTAGATATCTGTGCTTGCATCGCTGTCATGCTATCTACTTCTAATACCCCAGCTGCCTTTGCCTGTGTCATTCTTGCTGTGGGCCACTGGTAGTTATTAGCCGCCATGGTTTCAATCAACTCATACGCTTCCTCGTAACTCTTAGCCATGAATGCTCCGCCTGATGCTGCATCAATACTCGTCCTCAGATTCCCATGTAGTCCATTGTAAAAGGTGTTCATTTGTAGCCACTGGGGTAATCCATGATGCGGGCATTTTCTGAGCAGTTCTTTGTATCTCTCCCAAGCTTCATATAATGATTCCCCATATTGCTGTTCAAACATCGTAATCTCGTTCCTCATCTTCGCAGTTTTTGCCGGTGGAAAGAATTTTGCGAGGAATTTTTGAGTTAAATCCTCCCATGTTGTTATCGAACCGGATGGTAGTGAATGCAACCAACTCTTCGCCTTGTCCCGTAAAGAGAATGGGAACAATCGAAGTCTCACCGCATCATCCAAAACCCCATTGAACCGAAAAGTGTCGCACATTTCCAGAAAGCTGACCAGATGCTCATTCGGATCGTCATTTACAAAACCCCTGAACTGAACTGAATTCTGAATCATTTGTATCATCCCAGGCTTAATTTCAAACGTATTTGCTGCTATTGCTGGCCTAGTGATGCTTGACTGCAGTTCAGTCACCTTGGGTGTTACGAAATCCCTTAATGTTTTTCGATCTTCGGCTGCCATTACTATTACCTCTTCCTTTTCAGATGTTTCGAATTCTTGCCTCGTTTCCTTGATCCACTTGCTCAACCTCTGAAACCTTTTCTCAATGTCGTCTAAAGGTAGCAAAACTGGATTTTTAGACCGAGTTTGCATAAACTGCTTTCACACCTGAAACAGAAGAAACAAAACAAAAAAAATAAAAAATAAAAAAATGTCTAAGTAAAACTGGATTAATTAAACTGATATTGTAAAACTATTAAGATTTATACTAAATAGTCCCCGGCAACGGCGCCAAAAACTTGTTGGGTAAAATCTAGTTACGCACAACACGCAAGTATACGTGGTCAACAAGTAATAAAGTGATAAGTTGAGTATCGTTCCCATAGAGACTTATTAGCAAAAATCTCAACTTACAATTACCAATCTTCTATTAACCCTAATTTTATTAAACAAATCAAATTCAATGATTAAAAATAACTATTCTAAATTAAAAAATAATTAAAATCACAAATATCAAAATCTGGAATTTCAAACAATTAATGGAGAATTAGACTTATGATTTCACCCTAAGCTTCACTCTGATTTTAACACTTTTATTCCAATTCAACTCACTATTCCAATTTATTAATCAAGAACACGAACGTAGTATTAACCACCTCTCGATGCACTAATACCATATTAACGTCAATCCACAATTAAGATAGAAATCCGTTAAACACCTTAAGCAACTAACTCACTATATCTCTATGTGAATTACAATTGAAGAAGGTTGAAGAATAAGTTCTCTATCCGAATACATGCGATGTCAAACATATCTCTACCTTAACACTCATCAAGTTTAAGCTATTAACAAAATCCTGAACACATGCTATATCAACTAGGTCTAGATTTGAATATCCTCTCTCAATTCCATCCAACTCCACAAAGAATTGTTGATCAGGTAATTCATAGATTCAAGCACAAATTAATATAGATAAACTGGAAATAGCTTATTAAATTGGAAATCAAAGTTTACAAAACCTTAGATTCACTTAAAGATCCATCATAAGCCTAAAAAGTGATTTAGTTCATAATAAACGAAATAAACACTGAATAAATCATGGAAATCATCTTTTCAATTACAAATAATAAACTAAGATGAAGAATATTGAAAAACACCCCTCACGTAGCCTAGAATCGCAATCGTCTCGAAAATCGCCTTGAAATACTCCTCCTATGCTCGTTAGAAAAACTGAGATTTTTCTTCGTAATTTTTCCTTGTGTCTCTTCTAATCTCAGAGTTTTATATCCATATATATACTACCTCATGTATTTTGACTATAATTCCATGCATTTACAAGTCCCAAGTCATTACCATCTCTAAAACTCCACA
This sequence comes from Panax japonicus, assembly GCA_020205505.1. Classification (NCBI taxonomy): domain Eukaryota; kingdom Viridiplantae; phylum Streptophyta; class Magnoliopsida; order Apiales; family Araliaceae; genus Panax; species Panax japonicus. Next base: position 46,389,608 of record CM035091.1, read on the forward strand.
CTTGTAGCACTAGAAACCAACTAGGAGTCTTGATTTCCGAGTACCCAGCCCCAGCTGGACATTTTCCTTTGCAAAAGCCAGCCCCGGATGGATACCATTCTGATTTTGCTTCCCAGACACCCAGCCCCGGCTGGGTGGTAACGCTTAAAAAGGCCCAGCCCCGGCTGGGTAGTATGCTGTCTATTAATTTTGCTGCTATTACCTCCTCTGCTAACACTGCCATAACTTTCAAACCGGGAGGAATTACGAGGCCCGCGACCTATCAAATCGAAGCTATTGACGAGATCTACAACTTTAGTTCTTTCATCTTTCAGAAATAACAAACAGATGACTGTCGAAATCGCATCGGAAGCAGCTGCTACTGTGTAACGACAATCAAAACAACTCAAAACTTTGTCTTTGTTGCTAGAAACCATACTCTCGCATCCGAGCTTCTAATTAAAATGATGTAAGATGTTCCGGGATTGCCAATAAAGAATCTCTTCACATAATCCAAGTTCCACGCCACAAACAAGAAATGCACACAAAATAAACATGAAAACCCGAACTTTAACCGGAATTGCTTTTCCTTGCAAATTTTATACCAATAGTCGCTCATGCCGCTTCCAAGCATATAATCTACAAATTGGAAACAAAATGCATGAAAAGTCATTAAGAAACATGAGATTAAGCAAATAATTCAAGTAATAGATGCCGGATAAGTAGGTATAAAACCAACTTATCATTAAGTTAATTCATGAAAGAAGGGTTAAACAAAAAGAAATTGAGTTTTATTGAAATATGTACATTTTACTTTATGTTGGAGTCAAAATTGATGGTTAATTCATGGATATAACCTTAAATTAATGATGGATATTGTAAGAACGTAGAAAAATGAAAAGATCACAACTTGAATGAATCAATTTTGTTAAAAAGAGAATTCGTAGTGAATGAATTCGCTAAACAAGTTAAAACATGAAAATTTAGTATGAACATGAGTTTTGGGTCAAGATTTGGGTTAGTTAATGTTTCTGTAAAATATTGATTCTTTGATATGTTGTATCTCTATGAATTACGAATCCATAAAATCAAAAATGAACTAATTTGGATGAGTATAGCTTGAGTTATGAAGATTAGAAGGAGAAAAAGGTCAAAAATTGCAAGAATAATAAACTACTAATTTTGGTTCTGCTAACGGGTGCAAATGTGTTGTGCCTTAAGTCTATTGGGGCGCAGCTGCCCTCTTGGGTGCAGCTACACTATTTCCAAGACTTAATTGGGCGCAGCTGCGCTCATGGTGTGTCAAGGCCGGACTATATTTAACCTCTTGTAGTAAAATAGCCATAACGTTTTCATACGAACTCGGATTGAGGCGATTCAAGATGATCTGGAATGAGGACGAGTAGACCTACAACTTTTGTTCTTTATGTTTATGAATGTGAGGTCGTGAGAAGGGGTAAAATGGTTATATTTGTGACTGATGTGTATTCGGAGGCAATCAAAGGTCGTCGGGCATGCACGTATGCAATTGTAGTGCTTATGAAGATTAAAGATGTTGTTCTAAGTTATAAAACATGAATATTAGTAAATATAATGATGCTTAACATTAACAAATGATATATTAGATAAGTTGTATAAGCATACTAAGCATACGCACGATAGACAAATCGGGCGTGTGACGAATGAACGTCGAAACGCCGTGACAAGTGTTAATGAATGTAAAATATGTTTCAATTCAATTGAAATGAATATTATAAGATATGGAATTGGGTTAATATAAAACCAATAAGGAGTCTTATCAAGACTTAAACACTTCAATGAACTTCGAGTATGACTAAGAAGAAATATAGTGAGGTATAAGTTGAAAGTTAACACAATCAAATTGAACATTGTGTATTGATTAACATTAAGCATTATGAGATGTAGAGTAAAGTTTATGTTACAACTACTATGTGTTGTTATGTGACTAATAGTTGATGTGCATGATTATATAATTGTGTAGGGCACATGAAGTGCAGATAGCTGTAAGTTGTTAATTGTTATTGTTAAACAACGACCAAGACAAGTCTTTCAGTTCCTATTTGCTATGTGAACTTGATGATTAACTGTTTTAAATTTGTATTACAAAGAGAATGATGTATTATATATGTTGTAAATATGAACTGTTCAAGTGAATTTATGACTACGTTGGTTGAGAAAAGAATGTTGATTGAGTTATGGAACTCAATCTTTATTTGATATGTGATGTACAACATGTATAATGTGTTTAGATAGATGTTTATAATGTATAAGATGAGCATGTTATTTATGTGCTACGTTGCATGAAAATTGTTAGATTTGTTGGGCTGTCGAGCTCAACCTTTCAAATAATCATTTTTGCAGGTTAAGGATTTCAGGTAACACTATGTGCTACTTGAATGATGTGGATTATAAATAATACATGAAGATTAATATTTTATCTAAAGTTGTTATTTCTTTAAACCATGATTAAGGTTTATGAGATGCACTCAATGTTTTATGATGTATATTTTATGTTGAGTTGTAAAGTTAAAGTTTGAGCTATACGATGTATAGAGGATATCGATTTGAGATGTAAGTATATATATTAACTCTGATAAATTGAATCATGGATTATATAAAATTCAAAGATATGTAGATGATACATGTTGTGATTCAAGGAAAATAAAAGAAGAAGATAGAAAAGTTTAAAATATTTCGCATTTTTAGTGATTGTATCATCAAATAATAATGTAAAGTTAGAATAAAGGTGTATTGTTAACGACCAAGGTTGAGAGTTGAATTGTATGGATTTTGGGGTCGTTACAATTCAAATATTATTTAAACTAACCCAATGTATATAGATTATATGATTATATATATTTGTATATGTGCCCATAAATTAACATAATGTAATAATATTAAGTTAACAAATTGACCTTGTGAGCCCAAAAAGAAAACCACATTAATAATGTTGAGGTCCATTTACTAGTGATGTGGAATTAAAATTCTTGTCCCAAAATCATAGTCCCATTTTTGCCTCAGTCGTGTACAGGCCATTGGCCTATTCCTATGTTGCTGAAAATGTTAGCTTAGTGATGATGGCTAAGGGTGTGGGTTGAAGGGGGTTGTTGGGACCTTTTCACAAAATCCTCCTTGCCCAATGGTTTCTCCTTCTTCTTATTAGATTCAATCCTTGAGACAAATTGATTATCTGGGTAAGAGTTTCTTTATAAATATAAGCCTTCCTCTTATCAGACAAGTTACTAGAAAATTTGTTAGTCCAAATTAGAGAATGAGTTTGCTGAATTGAGTGAAAAATCTAAATTTGGGAACAAGGATTAACATCACAACTACATTGAAGTAATGTCATTTAGCAAGATCTTGATTGCAAGTTGAAAAATTCTTGATAATTGGTTTGGAAATAGGTATCATGGTGTCTCTGAGTTGTATGTATGTTTTGAAGTATGATGTTGGCCATTATATGAATGCTTAGTATGTAACGACCCAAAAATTCATACAATTCAACCCTCAACTTTGGTTGTTAACAATACGTCTAACTACAAATTTTACATCATCATTCGATGCTTAAACTAATAAAATGCGAAAAAATTTAAAACTTTTCTGTTTCCATTCTTTACCTTTCCAAAAAATAACCTTTATCATTTACATATCTTTGAATCAAACCTATTAGATGATTTGCTTCAACAAAGTTATTATATACAATTTTACATCTCAACTCGGTATCCTTAATATAACAGATAATTCAAACTTTACCACTTAATACTTATTATACAACTTACAACCAACATGTACATATCTCAGAATTTTAAACATGGTTAAAGAGCAATAACTTCAACTAAATAATTAATCTTCTTGCGTTATATCTGATCCATGTCATTTAAGTAGCACATAGCGTTACCTTGAATCCTTAACCTGCAAAAATGGTTATTTGCAAGATTGAGATAGCCTAACAAATCTAACATTTTTCATGCAGCACGTAGCACATAATAACATGCTCAACATACATCTCATAATCATTTTAGCATTCATATTATACATGCATTGATACTCTAAACAATATCAGTTCACATCATGTATCACATCTATATTGGGTACCATAACCCAATCACTTTAGTCATATATCGACTTTCATTACTCATAAAGGATAACACAATCTTTAGTATAATTAAGAACATTTCGTATAACATCAAGATTTAAAATCACAGAATACAAATGAACTGAAAGACTTTCCTTGATCGTTTATTACCAACAACATACTAACAACTTATAGCTATCTGCACCTCACATATCCTACAAAATATATAATCATGCACATCATTTATTAGTCACATAACAAAGCTTAGTAATTGTTTACTCTACTTTACGATCTACTATCATCTTCTTTAGGTTTGATACATAATGTTCAATTTATGTGGTTAAGTCTTGTTAGGGCTCCTCATTGTCCATTCGATTTATTTACGTTATACTTCCTTTTACTTCTCATTATGTTCCACTTTAATACACTTATCATTTAGTTAAGTCTTAAACATTGTCTTTACATCACATTAGATGTATAACGTTTGTTAACATTCATTAAGTTAACCTTCGTTTCATATTTCTTTATACTTCTCTTTTAATTGACACTTAACGTTTGGTTAAGTCGATATAGTTGTCATTGCATCATTGATTAATGTTAAGCATCATTATATTTCATAATATTCATGTTTTAAAGCTTAAAACAACATCTTTTATCGTTAAAAGCACTTCACTTGCATACGTGCATGTCTGACACCCTCCGATTGCCTTTGAATACACATCAGTCCCAAAGATGTCCATTTTTGACCCTGATAACGACCTCAAATTTAAATTTTTTAATGAAAGTTGTAGGTCTACTCTTCCTCATTCCGGATCATCCTTAATCGCCTCAATCGGAGTTCGTATGAAACAGTTATGCTCATTTTACTATAGGAAATTAAAACAATCCTGCCTGGCTACTATTCCGGTGTTGTGACGTCCCAAATAGCCTTGGGGGCAGCGCTATAATGCCCAAGAGAGCAGAATGGGTTACCCAGATTCTGCAGTTCACGATTTCATTGACCTTTTCTCCTTTCGATCTTCATAACTAGAGCTATACACATTCAAATTAGTCCGTTTTTTGATTCTATGGATTCGTAATTAATAGAAATACAACATACCAGAAAATCAACAATTTAAAGAAACAGTAATTAATCCAAATCTTGATCCAAAACTCATGTTCATTCTCTATTTTTCATATTTAAACATGCTTAGCGTAATCAACCACTACGATTATTCAACAAAATTGATTCGTTTAACTTGCGTTGTTTTCATATTTCAACACACTAACAACATCTATCATCAATTTCAGATTATATACATGATTTAACCATCAATTTAAGCCTTAAAATAGACCAAAATATATATACTAAGCCATAAACAAAATTTTTTCTTCTAACACATGTTTCCACGAATTTGATTACATCAAAATAAAAACTTAAACTAGAAACTCAAAAATTTACATTTGATTCTTTTTTAAACTCAGAATATATGATTAGCAAGCTTGGTTTCCTTGATTCTCCAAAATCTCATCTTCTACAATTTCTCAGAGAATCATAATTCTCTCTCAATTTCCTCTCCAAGCTCTCTCTCTCTTCTTTATTTTTTTAAACTTAGGAATAATAGGTGTAAGCCAAATAAACTGAAGAAAATAATCTAACTTGCTTTTACGTGGGTTGTCAGTTAACAAAATAAAAGGATTCATTGGTTTAAAATACAAAGAGCCACTATGCCTTGTTTGGCAAACACCCAAAGAAGCTTCTTTAATCTATTTCCATTTTATTTCATTATTCATTTATATAATATGATACACATGTCACACCCCTTTTAATTAAATTCTAATATTTTAAATTGAATTAAATTAAACTTAATTCCTTAAGAAATAAATTGACCTCATCAGTCAAATTATAATTTATATTCAACCATTATAATTATAACTTTATTTAACAAATTCTCACTCTAATTTAATTATTTAATTAAATTAGAATATCACCATTATACTCGCGTAATAAAATACGCATAAATCCCATCAATTTTATCACACTTAAATAAATTTTTCCATAATAATTTCCATCAAATATTTATTTAATACCATAAATATTTCAACTAAAATATTTATTTTATTCAATAAGTATTTTAACTATTTATAAAATTGGCAATCGTATTACTTTAACATATTACACTCATATGTAATATATTACTTCCTAATTTATTAAAACAAATATGCTTACACTAATTCACTATTTTAATTAAGTAAATTACTCACATTATTTATGAAATTTAATTCATAACAATTCCATCACCAATCAAGGCATGATAATCAAATTATATTATTTCATAATATAATTTTTAACTTAATTAAATTAACTATTAAACATCACTTTCCCAATATATGAATATATATTTCTCTTCAATATTCACACTTAATCTCTTCACACCAAATCACTTATTTTAAAATATATAACAAATATATTTAATTACTCAATCTCAAGACATCTCATAACAATAATTTATTTGTTAAATTCTTATTTTAATAACTTCTGAAAATACGAGTTGTCACATCATTTCCCCTTATAAGGATTCCGTCTTCAGAATTAACGAAACCTCCTTTACTCAGTTTTTATCAAATCTCTTTTAAATATTTATCACTGAATAACTTCAACACATTACCTTAATATATGTTTTATAATTCATATTCCATTCATTTTCTCACTTAAACTAAATTATATTTTGAGTATTATATATTCTTTAACCCTTTTATTTCCTTTTTCCAAGGATCATTGTCTTATATAATTAACATATAAACACTCGGGATATTACATTCACTCCTTCTAAGAATTTCGTCTCTGAAATTTCATCTTACTAATCTTCATTCATTTGATTAATCAAAATATATTTTACGCTAATCTTAATTTTCCATTGGGTTCTATAACCAAATTCTTTCTCTAAAGATCTTTCAAAAATTATTGCATTCTTCACAACTTCCTCTTTTAAGAATTTTATATCCTCCTTAGGTAACTTCATCCATTCTCTTTTCAGAATTTCATTTCTTACTTGCTCAATTTACTCATCATTATTTGTCACATTCTACAACTTACTCATTTCTAAGGATTATCCTCCTTTCCATATTTACATTTCATAATAATAAGAATCTTCAATAATTTTTTAATAATTAGGAAGCGTTATGAATAACTCAGGAATTTAAAAGATTCCAAATCATGATGAGGGGTCACAAGACCTTGAACTCTTCTCCAGGTTTAATAGTGATTCACCACCGTAAACTCGTCTTAACAGAATGTTATAAAATCACATAAACTGAAAAGTCTCTGCTAGAACTCTAGGTGATCAGCCTATCGTAACACTGCGTCGTGCACAACATATTACATTATAACATCGTAACTTGTCTCTGATAACATGTCCCCTATTATATGGTTGTTCACTTCAGCTTCACAATATCTGAATCTGCACCAAAACAATTCGGTTTGGCAAAATCTGTTAAAGAACGATTGAATCGCATAAACATCTTTCAATAATCGTCTATCCGAATCAAATAGCTTAGACTTTTAGTAACAACTTGGACATTAATTGATATATATATTTTGAACTAACTCAATTGGCATACCTTTCTTAATTTAAAGAAAATAAAAAAAAAATCCTTTTTATGATATCACGATACCATACCATCTTAATGGTACATTGAGGATTCTGTCATTATATGACTTTGTCATGCTACATCATACCATAGTGGGCTGACGATCTTATGATCACATCCAACACTAGGTTCAACTTTATTGTTGACTTCCTCAATTATTATTTTTACACCATATCAAATTATGCATATGATCACATAAAATATATTTTGATAATTTTAAATCATTTTTGTCTAGCTGAAAAAATTAGTATAGACACAGGAATAATAACACTGTTTTAAAAACCCATTGATTCAATCATCTGATACAATATTTTTCAAAAACATGGAAGTGCAACATCAACACGAAGTCAATAAATTTCGAGAATCTAACATTGTTAGAAGATTTAGAATATCCATTGTTCCTCCATCAATTTAAATCTTTACTCCACTGCTTCATTACTTAATCATTCTATCAATCTTTAGCACCATCAATGCTCATTATACCAAAAATTCTTAGTTCTTGCTTCATAAATTTTCTATACCCAATATAGTTCATCAAACTTACCACACTTCGTAAGTTCAGGAACTTGCCACAATAATATGAGTTTAGGAACTTGTCCAAGTAGTACGTAGTTCAAGAACTAATTAGGGATTATCTATACGTTTAGGGGTTCAAAAACATACATATGATTATGAGTCACGAACTTACCATAATTATGAGTTTTAAGAACTCACACTTAGTCCTAATAATATATGAATAATCTTAATAATCTCTAAATATCAAATATATACATGAAAAAAGAATCACCTTTCCACTATATATACATTAATAGCGCGACGCCAACATTCCAATGATTATCAATTTGATAAACATAGTGCAAGCACAAAACCCCCACCCATAAAAAGGTTTGTACAACTCTGCCATCACATGAGTTCTCAATTGAAATCTCACCTAATTCAACCTTGCTCTTAACTTAATCTTTGCTCAATACGAATTATCCATATTTCATCACTTATAACTCCCCGTGAGTTTACCTCGTACTATTTCATAGTGTATTCTCTTTATAGCGCTAAGTTATAACTATTTAATCATTATAAATCATCTGTCATTTACAACATAAACTGATCACGTCATGATCTTGTTCTACAGTCACCTTTCTTATGATTCTTTTCTTATTTTATGATCGTTTAGTTTTACGATCCTCATTCCTTCCTCTTTAATACCTAAGTTTCATAACCTACAGCTTTGATACCAACTGTAATGACCCCAAAATTCATACAATTCAACCATCGACTTTGGTCGTTAACAATACGTCTAACTACAGATTTTACATCAATATTTGATGCTTAAACTAATAAAATGCGGAAAAATTTCAAACTTCTATGTTTCCATTCTTTACCTTCCCAAATAATATTCTTTATCATTTACATATTTTTGAATCAAAACCTATTTTATGATTTGCTTCATCAAAGTTATTATACAAAATTTTACATCTCAATTCGGTATCCTTAATATAACGAAAAATTCAAACTTTACCACTCGATACGTATTATACAACTTAAAACCAACAAGTACATATCTCAGATTCTTAAACATGGTTAAAGAGCAATAACTTCAGCTAAATAATTAATATTTTTGCATTATATCTGATCCACGACATTCAAGTAGAACATAGTGTTACCTTGAATCCTTAACTTGTAAAATGGTTATTTGCAAGATTGAGCTCGACAGCCCAACAAATTTAACAGTTTTCATACGCATGTAGCACATGATTGTAACGGGACGGATTAATTGAATCGTAATTTTGAGGATAAAATCCTTTTAAGGAGATAAAGATGTAACGAACTAGATTTTTGTATTTAATTTAAAATATTTATTGAATTAAATAAATATTTTGTTATTGATCTAATTATGGAGTTAAATAAATATTTGATAGAATTATTGTAGATTAATTTAATTAAATGCAATATATTAATTTAATTAATGTTAGATAATTTTATAGTTCGAAGTCTTAATTTAATTGGTATAATTAAATTAAATGAGTCGTTAAATAACTATTATGTTATTCTAATTACATTTAATAATTTATTTGAGATTTAATAAATTATTAAATGAAATTATAATTAATAAATAAGAATTTCAATTATGTGGTAAATTGATTTAATGAGTTGTATTGGCTTTATTTTTATTGAATTTAAATATTAGAATTTGAGTAATTGAGGTGTGACAAGTAAACCATATAATAAGGAGTTAATTAAAATAAATTAGAAATGGACCTTTTATGAGCCAACCAAACATGGCCTTGAGAACATGGGATCAGTTTAAGCCATGATGCCCTTAACTGATACCCATGTTACAACAGTTATATGCATTTTGCCAGTTATATATTATATTATATACGTAATTGTTAGTTCACATATACATAAGTCTGGGAAAACATAAAGAGAAATTGAGAGGAAAGTTTGGAAATCTAAGAAGGAAGAGAAGGAATCAAAGTTATTCTACATTATCTTGCTTAATCTAAACAGAGAAATCAAGGGTAATTTCTTAATCCCAAGCTTTAGTTTACGTTCTTGAGTTTTCTCCATAAAAATTGATTTTTGTTCTCTGTAAATGAATTTTGATGGCTAATTTGTTAAGAAATTGATTATAGATGTTTCTTAGTATGCATAATCTATTTTTATATGATTTGTATTTGATTTAGAATAATCAAATCCATGAGATTATGTTTAAAAATGGAGTTTTTGAGTTTATAGAGAAAAATGTACGAACATGGCTTATATGTATAAAAATTGATGCCTATATTGTATGTTAATGTAATGAACCAAGTCCCACATCTTCTGATTTTGAAACCCTTACCCTTTCCTAAGTCTATAAATAAAAGGGCTTAGCTCTTTTGTTTTATTCACCAACAATAAGGCCTCCAATTTTGAGAAAGCCTTTGTTGTGGGAGGTTTTTTTATTATAAAAATATCCTTTATTAAATTTTGGCTTCGAGTGCGTATACAGTCTGTAGAGCTCTTATTTTTGGGTATGTTTCTTACGTAATTGTTTGTATTGTTAATATGTTAAATATTGTATTTAGTTTGTTAGTAAAAGTGGATATTTTGGTATATTTATTAGTAATTAGTATTTTTCATTGTCGTTATTTTTGTAGTTATAATTATTTCTTTGTATTTAGATGATTAATTAATAGTTTTGGATTAATTTTACTGGTTTTAATTATTATTTTGTATTAAGAATATTATTTTGGCATAATTGTAATATTTGTTTGTAAAAGGATTATATATGGAAAAAAATATTTTGTAAATATACTTATAGTTATAATAATAATAATAAGAAAGCTGTTAAATAATAGAATTATATCATTATGCAATTTAATTATTCTAAATTTATATTGAGGAATTTTTCGGCTAATAAATTTGTGTTCAACGATATCAAGGTAAGTGACTTTCCAAGCTATTTAGTATTTTAAAATTTTCATTTATAATTATGTATGCTTTAGTAATTATTCGGATGCCTAAATGTATTGTTTTAAAAATTGTTATACTTTATTTAAGACTTCCATTTGAATAAAAATGTTACACTATTTTGTTTAAAAACTCGGATCAAGTATCAAAATAGAATTTTAATTTAGATAATGATATTATGTGATTTGGAACTGTGAAATAATTATAATTTTGAACATTGAAAATATTGAGAAATTATTTTTAGAAACCTCAGTCCGACTATGTACAGAAATTTTAGTGTTTACGCTAGTTCCAAAATAATTTAGGACCTACTAAGGCGCATACCTTTAAATATCCTTCGAGGGGGGGGGGGGGGGGGCACTTTTCGGGGCGCGTGCGTAATAAGATACCTTAGTAAGGGGCGTATCATTGACATTATCGAACCATTGGACCGTGTTACAAGGTTGCTGTAACCTTAGTCATCAGGGCTATGGATTAAAAGATACATTGAATATATTGAAATCGTTTATTGGAACATATTGAAATCATTTTCGAATTATGTTTTGTGATTATTGATTTTGGTTTTGAAAGTATATATTGACTATTGTTATCGAACAAGAAAAGATTATTTTCATAAAGTATGTTTATTATTGTTTCAAAAAGTTATTTTGAAAAAGTGTTTTGCAAATTATACTTGATCCACCTAAATAGTAAAGATTGTCATTTGATGGGCTTCATCGCTCACCCTTACATAATTTCTACAGGAAACTTGTTAAGAGCCGAGCATTGTGGCACTTTTGTGGAAGACCGAAATATATTTTTGTTTAAGAAGTTTAGAAATATTTTAAAGTTATGATAAGAATTTTTTTAATGGAGTTATGTCTCCAAAACTATGTTTTCAATATGTAGTTAGTGAATCTTAGTGTAAATTTATTAATGAAAGACTATTTAGTTTCAAGTTAGTTTCATTATTGTGTTTTCGTTTGGGTTGCACTATTGATATTGTTGCCTTGCGGGTCTTTGGGTTTGAGGCGTGTGGCACTCCGAACATGTAGTGGGTTTGGGGTGTTATAGAAGTGGTATTAAAGCAGTGGACCCTCAAAACCGTGTTAGGTTTTAAAACCTATACATTTCATGGGGAGTGATTCTAGGAGTTAACTGTGGGTATAGTCTTGACTAAATTTATGAATTTAGAGTGTGAGATAAAATAAGGTGAAAAATATTTTTATTGTCTTGTTAGTTGTTAGTTTGATTTCCTAAAGGATGTCTAAAAATGGAGTTTTACAAAAACATCGAATTATGGGTATAAATTTGTTGTTTAAGTTGTTAAAGTTGATGAAATCATGTTATGATTGTTATAATATGTTCCTATAAAGTTTAGAACTTATGGCTACACTTAAATTGTAGTATGAACAAAGAAATTGGAGTTTATTGGCCTTGTTCTATGTTATTTGCGAAGTACAGATTCTAAAACTGATGCGTCGCGCTGCAACGCCTCTTAGGAGTCTTAACTACGCGCCACAGCACCGCAGTGCCCGTACCAGGTTGTGGGTAGAGCTGCAGCGTCTGTCTTCAATACTCTAGGCAGCGCTGCAGCACCACTCTGCAGATTTGCCCAGAAAATTTTGATTGTTTGTTCAAGTGCAGAAAATGCAATTGTAACCTAATTTAATGAACATGAAAATATATTAATCATATAGTGAGATGTTAAAACAGATTAGTAACATGTCAACGATGGTTTCTAGTGTTTAAATTGATAAGTTGAATGTGTATTCTAACTTATTATTCGTGAGGTGTAATAATGTGTTTAAAGTTGAGGGTTGTGTATATGGTTAGTATAATCAAATTTTGAGCTAAGTTAAGTTAAAAGAGAATATATGCATGACACTAATTATGTTATAATTAATTGATGTTGTGACTTTAAATGATAAATGTAAGATTTTGAGGAACGTGAATAGTAAACGTATAATCTACGCACGAGGCAAGTTTCCTTACACTATCTTGATTGCAATTATGCAAGTTCCATAACTATAAATTTTCATTGAGCAAGTGCTTAAATCTTATTATTATTGAGCAATTTTCATATTCTTATTTCAAACTGTTCAAAGCTTAATTAATCAAGTTCATTATTCCAAATGAAATGTTCTAACTCTTTTGAAGTATTATTTCTGTTATAAAATGTTCATTCAATTGTATCGTGTGAGACCTCGAATTTTATGAAATAAAAGTATTCAATTTTTCTATTTTGGTAAATAGTTAAATTGATAAAAGTTTAAAGTTAAGGGTAATATGTGAAATTTTTTTGCAAAGTAAACAAGTTGATATAAAATATTCATTTTTTCGGGGAATATTCGTACGACGGTACAATCATTGGTGGACCCCACAATAGAATTATTGTCGGATTGAGAAAATGACAAAAATACTTTATGAAAATAACGGCGAAAATTTTACCGTTAACTGTTGAAACACCCAGTGTTAAAAGTACAGTAATACGCGTGGTTGTATAGTAGTACACGGTATTGATTATTGATGCTTATATGAGAAGTCACTCAATATTGTTCAATCGGGTATTCGGGACACTTTTCGTATCAGAGTACTATTCATGAGTTACTATTCATAAGTTACTATTTATGAGTTACTATTCATGAGTTACTATTCACGAGTTACTATTTATGAGTTACTATTCACGAGTTACTATTCACAGAGTACTATTCACCCGTAAAATATATTTCTTTTCGGTCCAAATTATTTTGGGTACAATATTAGTCCATGAGGAGATGTGCTAATTTTTCAGACCGTTAGTTTAAGATATAATAGTAAATCAATATGGACCGCTGGTGGATAGTTATAATAGTAAATCAATATGGATCGCTAGTCTAAAGTTTTAATAGTAAATCAGTATGGACCGTTACTTTAAGTTTTAATAGTAAACCAATATGGACCGTCCGTTTAAAAGTAAATCAATCTGGACCGTTCATGAATTAGTTACTATGCAGTCCATTCTTCTATAAATAGAAGCTCATTCCTTCATTATTTCTTACGAATTCACTGAAACTCTAGAGAGAGAAATTATAGAGAAACTATAGAAAAGTATTCTGCTACTTCCCTACTCTTATATTCAGTTTCTTTTACGGTGATGAAAATTATCTTTGTCCTAGGTGCAAAGAGTAATTTAGAATCACAATTGTGATTATGAGTTATTCACATGATCGTGGACGGGAATTGTTTATTGATGTTACACGGATAAAACATTATTGGTGGACTTTTAACATAGAAAAGATAATAGACCTTATGGTCTATTTGACTCTTCTAATGGATTGCTTGTTCCGCTGCAACTATAGTTGAAAAGTTTTATTATCTGTCATATGTTCTAAATCTCTGATTTATTATTGATAAAAGCTATTGATAATTTAATTATCTTTAGTCATGATATTCTTTACTTGGTTAGTTGTGCTCCCCCTTCTGTTTCACAATTCCTTTCAGGTAATAAGAGTGTAGCTGGGTCGAACGGGGGTATTAAGTGGATTAGAACGGTAGTCTCTAGCTGTAGAGGTTTTCCCTAAATAGTATAGAAAAGTTTGTTGTATTCTATACATCATTTAGTAGTTATATTTGGTGAATCATATAGGGTGAGATGAACCCAACGTTGGAAGGGTGTTTTGCCACGATCATACAAGATGTCTAATGACATACAACCTAGTGTTATCATAAGACATGGTTGTGCACATCCATTTGCTCAGTATATCTACGAGTACTACCTATATAATCTTGGAGTATTTTTGAAATATAGTTTTCACTTGGAGACAACGGAGATAATTATATATCAAGAAAAGACTTACCATTGGAAAGAAGATGATAGTAATCTTCTTGTTTTTCTTTAGGGACTTTTGGGTCAACCAAAGATAATTTTGTGGACATATGATATCTATCATAACATGGACGCATGACCTCACATGTACGAAGGTTTCCTTGAGCACTTCCCAAAGATTTTAGTTTCTAAAATAGTTTTTGACTGTACTTTTATGTAAAGTACCATTGTAAGGTTGTGGTCGAGGTACAATGAGAGTTACATACATTTGTATTAAAACTCATATTTAACTGTGGTCGTATTCTATACGACAGCTCAACAGTTGTATAAATGAAGTTGTATTTGAATTTTGTACCATGTATCTGACGACTTAGAATGGGTGATGTATACCTAATTTTGGGGGCATCACAGTTGGTATCAGAGCCACAAGTGTGAAGAGCCCCGAGCCTCTCGCTGGTTACTTCCAAGTCCTGGAATGCACCGAAGTCAGACTCTCCGTAGGGGATGCCGTCTTTCTGTGGAAAGCTGATAGGTATCAATGTGAGGTGATATCCAAGTAAAGGGATTAGAGTCACAGTTAGTATCAGAGCTTAGGGATATGGTCGCTGGTGGAGATAAGAGTCTAGAACTAGGAGGGGAGAGACGAGTTATATACTTCGCTAGTGTTTGACTTACCTAAGCTGAAATTGTTTACTTGATAAGTTGACAAATTATGATATGTCAATTAACCTTTGTTTTGAAGCTATATTCTAGAATGATATCTGAAATACAGGAGATGGGAAATGGGAGAATCATGGTAGCGAGGAAATTATCGGGAAGGTACAATCTGAAAAGGAAGCAAGGTATTCTCATCTCTTCGAATATCAGGTACGTACATAAATTTCGAGGGCGAAATTTCATAAGGAGGGGTGATTGTGAGACCCCGAATTTTATGAAATAAAAGTATTCAATTTTTCTATTTTGGTAAATAGTTAAATTGATAAAAGTTTATAGTTAAGGGTAATATGTGAATTTTTTTTTGCAAAGTAAGTAAGTTGATATAAAATATTCGTTTTTCGGGAAATATTCTTTTTTTAGGGAATATTTATACGACGGTGCAATCATTAGTGGACCCCACAACAGAATTATTGTCGGATTAAGAAAATGACAAAAATACTTTATGAAAATAACGGTGGAAATTTTACCGTTAACTATTAAAACATCCGGTGTTAAAAGTACAGTAATATGCGTGGTTGCATAGTAGTACACGGTATTGATTATTGATGCTTATGTAAGAAGTCACTCAGTATTATTCAATCGGGTATTCGGGACACTTTTTGTGTCAGAGTTCTATTTATGAGTTACTATTCATGAGTTACTATTCATGAGTTACTATTCACAAGTTACTATTCACGGAGTACTATTCACCCGTAAAATATATTTCTTTTCGATCCAAATTATTTTGGGTACAATATTAGTCCATGAGGATATGTGCTAATTTTTCAGACCGTTGGTTGAAGATATAATAGTAAATCAATATGGACCGCTGGTGGATAGTTATAATAGTAAATTAATATGGATCGCTGGTTTAAAGTTTTAATAGTAAATCAATATGGACCGTTAATTTAAGTTTTAATAGTAAACCAATATGGACCGTCCGTTTAAAAGTAAATTAATCTGGACCGTTCATGAATTAGTTACTATGCAGTCCATTCTTCTATAAATAGAAGCTCATTCCTTCATTATTTCTTACGAATTCACTGAAACTCTAGAGAGAGAAATTATAGAGAAACCATAGAAAAGTATTCTGCTACTTCCCTACTCTTATATTCAGTTTCTTTTACGGTGATGAAAATTATCTTCGTCCTAGGTGCGAAGAAGAATTTAGAATCACAATTATGATTATGAGTTATTCACATGATCGTGGACGGGAATTGTTGATTGATGTTACACGAATAAAACATTATTAGTGGACTTTTAACATAGAGAAGATAATAGACCTTATGGTCTATTTGACTCTTCAAATGGATTGCTCGTTCCGCTACAACTATGGTTGAAAAGTTTTATTATCTGTCATATGTTCTAAATCTCTGATTTATTATTGATGAAAGCTATTGATAATTTAATTATCTTTAGTCATGATATTCTTTACTTGGTTAGTTGTGCTCCCCCTTCTGCTTCACAATTCTTTTCAGGTAATAAGATTGTAGCTGGGTCGAGCGGGGGTATTAAGAGGATTAGAACGGTGGTCTCTAGCTGTGGAGGTTCTCCCTAAACAGTATAGAAAAGTGTGTTGTATTCTATATATCATTTAGTAGTTATATTTGGTGAATCATATAGGGTAAGGCGAACCCAACGTTGGAAGTGTGTTTTTGCCACTATCATACAAGATATTTAATGACATACATCCTCGTGTTATCATAAGACATGGTTGGGCATATCCACTTGTTGTGTATATCTACGAGCACTACTTATATGATCTTGGAGTATTTTTGAAATATAATTTTCACTTGGAGACAACGGAGATAATTATAGTTCAAGAGAAGACTTACCATTGGAAAGAAGATGATAGTAATCTTCTTGTTTTTCTTTGGGGACTTTTGGGTCAACCAAGTATAATTCTGTGGACATATGATATCTATCATAACCTGAACGCATGGCCTCCCATGTACGAAGGTTTTCTTGAGCACTTCCCAAATATTTTAGTTTCTAAAACAGTTTTTGACTTTACTTTTATGTAAAGTACCATTGTAAGGTTGTGGTCGAGGTACCATGAGAGTTATATATATTTGTATTAAAACTCGTATTTAACTGTGGTCGTATTCTATACGACAGCTCAACTGTTGTATAAATGAAGTTGTATTTGAATTTTGTACCATGTATCTGACGACTTAGAATGGGTGATGTATATCTAATTTTGGGGGCGTCACATATAGAGTTGAGATTCAATCTTTGATTTGAATATCAATTACATTATCATATTGAAACCTTGAATGGTTAGTGAATCCTTATTGATTCGACTAATCCTTAGTTGATGATTATTGAACTCAAAATTACCCTCAAAGTAAATTCAAACTAAACTTCCTTTGGTGCGAACTCTAATGTCAAAGCTGAGATGAACAACCCTATTATAGGGGATTATATTACGCAATAACGTTAAAATATTTGTGCACAATACATTGACGAAGGGTTGATCCCCCAGAGTACCAAATGGATGTTCCATATAGTCTATTTGACTGTTAAAGGTTACAGTAGAGATACTTGTTAACCTAGGACATATTTCATGGTCTTGTGACCCTCAGAAGTACTTTTGAACTTGTTTTCTAATCTTGATTCAAAAACCAAGCTTTCTTTTATTCAGTGTCCATTGATTACTCGTATGTTATTATTATTGTTATTGTTATACTTGTGTGCAATTGTTTGCTCACCCTTGCATAATAACATTGCAGCTAAGGTTGAAAGAAATGACGAGCCTTCCACTAATAAACGCAAGGGCAAGGTGAACAAGTGATGAAGACTTGTTTATTTTTATTTGAAAATGTTTATGTTATAAGACTTATTTAAATTATGTTATGTGTGACACGCCCAAAATAGGTATACATCACCCATTCCGAGTTTCCAAATACATTGTACGGAAACAAATACAACTTCATTAATATAATTGTCGTGCAAAATACGCCAACACATATACTGTGAGTTTAAATACAAATACTGTTTAATAGACAATATACAAACTTAAAAGGAAAAGGGCGAGCTCAACTAGCCTAGTAAGGAATATAGTAGACAACAAGTTTTAGATCAACAACTGCAGCGGAAACAACAATCCATTAGAAGAGTCAAGTAGAGAATGAGTTCTATTATCTTCTAAGATTTAAAAGTCCATCATCAATATTTTATCCCTGTAACATCAATCAATATACATCTTAAATCAAATATTTATCTTTGCACTACAGGCCAAAGATATTCATTTGTATCACTTGTTGGTCATGTTCATCTCAACACATGTACATTTTAGCACTACGGGCCAAATATATTCATCAAAAAATCATTCATCTTTGCACTACAGGCCAAAGATATTCAGTAATATCATCATTTATGACTGAGGATGATGAAAAATATTTTAAAGAAAACGAATCCAGTGAGACAAAAGAACAAATATTTGGGATTCGTTCTTCGGTTTATCCATGTTCAAAAACACCCCATAATATACCATAGTGGAGTAAAATTCAAGAATAAAGATTAAAACATGGATACAATCAAAGACAGTAACAAAATAGACATCTGGGACAAAGAAGAGAAAATTTTATTTTTTGGTGAATAGTGTCGTATTCGTGAATAGTGCCGTATACGTGAATAGTAACTCTGACACAAAAAGATAGAAATTCCACAATAATATTCATATCAATATTTCGGCATAATGATATTAGAAGAAATAATATCATTTATAAAAAAATAACATCCCTTACCTCAAAAGAATAGTACTTCTGGCTGGAATATCAAATATAACGCTGAAGGAAACTTACACCATATAGTAACACTCAAAGTATAAAAATACTCACAATAATACGCTCGATAATATATAGAGAGAAAATTTCAGTTTCTGGTGTGATTTTTAATTCTAACCTAAGCATCCTATTTATAAGAAAATGCTTAGAACACCAAAGCAGAAAATTTTATAAAATAATATTATTTATATTTAAATTTCCTACGTACACCTTACAATCCGAATTCAGCATTTACCACATGCAAGTGTGGTCCACCAAAATGAAAAACTTATTTTAAACATTTTTTGTAACAAATCAATTCAGACCCAATATTCCGGAACTTAAATAATTCATAATAAATATCCATTTTATCAGAAAAATTCAAATCTTATGTCTATTACATAGGAAATTCAATTCTCTACAACTTTGTAGATTTAAGTTTTTCCAAATTCTAAACAGAAATTGACCAAAATTCACAAACGGACGATTTTTAGGCTATAATCAAATTTCAGTCAAAAATAGGGTCCACCAACATGTTTAACATGTTTATAGCATTTATTGTAACAAAAATACTTTTCATCTTCATTTATTCATATATCACACATTCATTGTAAAAATATCACCATTATTATATTATAATATAATAATATATTTAAATAAATTATTTTATCAGAAAAGATAAAATATCAATTTTCAATAATTGTCACTTTTCTAAAAATTCCTCCATTTATATTCACATAAAATAAATATTTTTCTTATTATATAAATCAATAATTAATTATTCATAAATAATATTACAGAATCACAAAACTAACAAGCAGGATGTTCCTAGTAAAGAGGGGGCTTTCCAATAAGGATTTCTCCTCTTTGGTGCGCAATTAGATGACCAAACCTCTCCTTAGAAAGAATCTTCTAGACATTGCCAATAATGTTATCTAGTAATATTATTAAAATAATATGAATTATTGATCTGATAATAGAAAATACTGTGTAGTGACAATAATTGAAACAACAATAATAAAAAATATTAACGTAGCAATTATTGAATCAATAAAATAAAATATTGAACAGTAATTACTGTAACAATTATTGAGTAGTGCCTTCTTACGTAAGAATCAATAATTTGTGTAATACCATGTGATGCAACACCGCGTATTACTGTGTTTTAACCACATGGTATTCCAACAGTGTTAACGGTAACAACTACGCCGTTATATATAAAAACTCGTACTTGTCGTTTTCTTCATCCAATCGCTTACCGTTATAGGGCCCACAAAAGGTTGCGCCGTCGTACGAATATTCCCCGACAGGAAGAATATTTCACGACCAAACGAATATTCCCCGACAACAATTAATATTTTATAACCACTTTCTTATTTAAGATATTTGCGCATTTTACCCATAACTAACCACATTAATAAAATTAACCCCTTACTATTTCAAAATAATAATTAGAGACAATTTAATCTTTATTTATAAAAAGTTGGGGCCTTACATTATGTTTCCGCATTTGATTTATTTAAGGTTAGATGACCTGAGATTTATTTATTTATGATGTTGTAACCCTTTAATTGGAGAATTTCTATTTAAGTTATGAGTTTCATTTATATCCTTGTTTGTGGGTTGTTAGATTTTATTTTGGAAAGTGAACACCAAATTTGTGGGAAATTTGACTACCAAGATTTGGGGGTGTCGCAATAATAACATGCTCAACATGCATCTCATAATCATTCTAGCATTCATACAATATCAGTTCACATCATGTATCACATCTATATTGGGTACCATAACCTAATCAATTTAGTCATATATCGACTTTCATTGCTCATAAAGAATAACACAATCTTTAGCAAAATTAAGAACATTTCGTATAGCATCAAGATTCAAAATCACAGAACACAAAGTAACTGAAAGACTTGCCTTGATCGTTGATTACCAACAACAGACTAACAACTTATAGCTATCTGCACCTCACGTATCCTACACAATATATAATCATGCACATCATTTATTAGTCACAGAGAAACACTTAGTAATCGTTTAAATAACTCTACTTAACGATCCACTATCATCTTCTTTAGGTTTGTTACACAATGTTCAATTTATGTGGTTAAGTCTTGTTAAAACTCCTCACTGTCCATTCGATTCATTTACGTTAAACTTCCTTTTACTTTTCATTACGTTCCGCTTTAATACACTTAACATTTAGTTAAGTCTTAAACCTCGTCTTTACATCACATTAGATGTACAATGTTTGTTAACATTAATTAAGTTAACCTTCATTTCATATTTCTTTGTAATTCTCTTTTATCAGCACTTAACGTTTGGTTAAGTCAATATAGTTGTCATTACAACATTGATTAATGTTAAGCATCATTATATTTCATAATATTCATGTTTTAAAGCTTAGACACAATATCTTTTACCATCGGAAATACTTCACTTGCATACGTGCATGTCCGACACCCTCCGATTGCCTCCGAATACACATAAGTCCCAAAGATATCTATTTTTGACCCTACTACCAACCTTAAATTTAAAAACTTTTTAATTAAAGTTGTAGTTATACTCTTCCTCGTTTCGGATCATCTTAAATAGCCTCAATCGGAGTTTATATGAAAAAGTTATGCTCGTTTTACTATAGGAGGTCAAAACAATCCTACCTGGCTATTATTTTGGTGTTGCGGCGCCCCAAATAGCCTTGGGGTTAGCGTTGCAGCGCCCAGGAGCAGAATAGGTTGCCCAGATTCTGCAATTCGTGATTTTCTTGACCCTTTCTACTTCCGATCTTCATAACTCGAGCTATACACGTCCAAATTAGTTCGTTTTCATTTCTATGGATTCGTAATTCATAGAACTATAACATTCCAGAAAATCAACAATTTACAGAAACATTAAATAACCTAAATCTTGACCTAAAACTCATGTTCATTCTCTATTTTTCATGTTTTAACATTTTAGCGTAATCAACCACTACGAATTCGTTATTCAACCAAATTGATCTGTTTAACCTGCATTGTTTTTGTATATCAATATACTAACAACATCTACCATCATTTTCAGATTATATATGATCTAACCATCAATTTAATCCTTAAAATAGATCAAAATACATATACTAAACTATAAACAAAATTTTCTCTTCTGACACATGTTTCCACGAATTTGATTACATCAAAACCTGTTATAGATTACATATAATAGTTTATACATACCAATTAACATATATGATCAATCTCTTAATAATTTAACCCTCAAAACCAATTACAAAGAAAAATTTTAGAAAATAAAAACTAAAACTAGAAACTCAAAATTTTACATTTGATTCTTCTTTAAACTTAGAATAGATAATTAGCAAGCTTGGTTCCCTTGATTCTTCAAAATCTCATCTTCTACAACTTCTCAGAGAATCTTAATTCTCTCTCAATTTCCTCTCCCAAGTTCTCTCTCTCTCTCTCTCTCTCTTATTTGTTTTCTTAAACTTAGGAATAATAGATGTAAGCCAAATAAACTGAAGAAAACAATCTAACGTGCTTTTACGTGGGTTGTCAGTTAACAAAATAAAAGGATTCGTCAGTTTAAAATACAAAGACCCACTATGCCTTGTTTGACAAACACCCAAATAAGCTTCTGTTATCTATTTTCATTTTATTTCATTATTCATTTATATAATATATTACACATGTCACACCCCTTTTAATTAAATTCTATTATTTTAAATTGAATTAAATTAAAATTAATTCCTTAAGAAATAAAATTGACCTTATCAGTAAAATTATAATTTCTATTCAACCATTATAGATATAACTTTATTTAACAAATTCTCACTCCTCTAATTTAATAATTTAATTAAATTAGAATATCACCATTATACCCGCGTAATAAAATACACATAAATCCCATCAATTTTATCACATTTAATAAATTATCCCATAATAATTTCCATCAAATATTTATTTAATACCATAAATATTCAAACTAAAATATTTATTTTATTCGATAAGTATTTTAACTATTTACAAGATTGACAATCGTATTATTTTAACATATTACACTATATGTAATATATTACTTCCTCATTTATTAAAACAAATATGCTTACACTAATTCGCTATTTTAATTAAGTGAATTACCAACATTATTTATGAAATTTAATTCATAACAATTTAATCGCCAATCAAGGCATGATAATCAAATTATATTATTTCATAATATAAATTTTAACTTAATTAAATTAACTAATATTATTGAGTTAATTTCCTTTCCGTAATAATTTCATTTAATTTCCTCAATAGTTAAATTCACTATTAAACCTCACTTTTCCAATATATGAATATACAGTTAATCTCTTCACACAAAATCACTTATTTCAAAATATATAACAAATATATTTAATTACTCAATCTCAAAACATCTCATAATAAGAATTTTATTTTAATAACTTCTGAAAATTCAAGTTTTCATATCCTTCCCCCTTATAAAGATTCCGTTCTCGGAAGAAGAAATCAACGAAACCTCCCTTATTCGATTTTCATCAAATCTCTTTTAAAAATTTATCGTTGAATAACTTCAAAACATTACGTTAATATAGGTTTTATAATTCTTATTCCATTCATTTTCTCAATAAATTCTTGTAAGCTTTATTTCATAACCTTCACTTAAACTCAATTATATTTTGAGTATTATATATTCTTTAACCCTTTTATTTTCTTTTTCTAAGGATCATTGTCTTATATACTTTGTAAGACCCCAAATTTTTATAAATAAAATTGAATTTCCTCTAATTATTATTTTGAATAATAAGGTGTTAATTTGGTATAATATTTTGGTTATGGGTGAAATGTGCAAATTTTACAAAATAAGCAAGTGGTTATAAAATATTCATTGTTATCGGGGAATATTCGTTTGGTCATGGAATATTCTTGCTGTCGGGGAATATTCGTACGATGGTGCAGCCATTTGTGGGCCCCATAACGAAAAACGGTCGGATGAAAAAAATGACAAGTTTGAGTTTTTACAAATAACGACGTAGTTGTTACCGTTAACACTGTTGGAATACCCGGTGGTTAAAATACAGTAATACGCGTGGTTGCACAGTAGCACACTGTATTGCACAACATTTTTTTGAATTATTGATTCTTACGTAAGAAGGCACTACTCAATAATTGTTACAGTATTTACTGTTCAATATTTTATTTTATTGATTCAATAATTGCTACGTTGATATTTTTATATTATTGTTGTTTCAATAATTATCACTGCACAATATTTCCTATTATCAGATTAATAATTCATATTATTTTGAATAATATTATTAGATAGCATTATTGACAATGTCCAAGGAAGTTCTGTCTAGAAAAGGGGTTTGGTCACCTAATTGCGCGCCGGTAAGGAGAAATCCTTATCGGAAAGCCCCCTCTTTCTTGGAAACGATCTTGTTATCATAATTGTGATTCTGTAATATTATTTGTGAATAATTAATTATTGATTTATATGATAAGAAAATATTTATTTTTATGTGGATATAAATGAAGGAATTAATGTTGAGGTGTTTTATCAGTGTTTTGTGGAAATGAAGGTATTAAAAATCATCTATATGTGGATTTCAGACATTTTTTGATTGGAATTTGAAAAAACTTTCTTCTACAAAGTTGTAGATAATTAAATTTCCTATGCTTTAGACATGAGATTTGAATTTTTCTGATAAAAGGGCTATTTATTATGAATTATTGAAGTTTCGAAAAAAAAATATTTTTATTAAAATTAGGGGTGGACCCACTTTTGTTTTTTATGAAAACATGTGCTGAGAATTTTTCAAAGAAGGCATACTCAGCTTGTTAAAAAGGGGTGTGCGTAGAAGAGAAAAAAATATATTATTTTATTAATTTAGTCTGCTTTGGCGTTCTGGCATTTTCCTATAAATAAATGCTTATGTAAGAATTGAAAATTACACCAGAAACATAAGTTTTCTCTCTCTATATTATCGAGCGTATTTTTCTCAGTATTTTTATACTTTGAGAGTTACTATTCAGTGCAAGTTTCTTTCAACACTATATCCGAAATTCCAGTTAGAAGTACTATTCTTTTGAGGTAAATGATGTTATTTTCTTCAAAAATGATATTATTTCTTTCAATATCATTATGCCGAAATATAATATTGATATGAATTATATTGTGAAATTTCTATATTTTTGTGTCAGAGTTACTATTCACGTATAAGACACTATTTGCGTATACGGCACTATTCACGAATACGACACTATTCACAGAAAAATAAAATTTTCTCTTCTTTGTCCAAGATGTCTATTATGGTTACTATCTTTGATTGTATACATATTTTGATCTTCATTCTTGAATTTTACTCCACTATGGTTTATTATGGAGCATTTTTTGAACTTGGATTATCTAAAGTACAAATCCCTAATCCTTGTCCTTTTATCTCACTGGATTGGTTCCTTTAAAATATTTTTCATCATCCTCAGTCTTAAATAATGATATAACTGTATATCTTTGGCCTGCAGTGAAAAGATGAATGATTACCTGATAAATATCTTTGGCCCGTAGTGCAAAGATGAACAAGTGTTGAGATAAACATGACCAACTGGTGATACAGATGAATATCTTTGGCCCGTAGTACAAAGATGAATATTTGATTCAAGATGTATATTGATTGATGTTACATGGATAAAATATTGATGATGAACTTTTAAATTCATAGATGATAGTAGATTTCATTCTCTACTTAACTCTTCTAATGAATTGTTATTTTCGCTGCGAATATTGATCTAAAACTGGTTGTCCATTATAGTTTATCTGATTTGTTGAAGGCTAACGATAATTTGTTGTTCATTATCTTAGTCATAATATTCTTTACTAGGCTAGTTGAGCTCACCCTTTTCTTTTTTGTTCCATTTTTCTTCTCAGAAGGTGAGAATATAGCAGGAACTAGTCGGGATATGGAGTGATGGTTTTAGAAAGTTATTTTAGCAATGCTTACTATTTTTGTAAAATAGTGTTAAATAATTGTAATGATGACTTATTTGAGTTTGAATACTGTCTAGAAGACAATATTTGTATTTAAACTCACAGTATATGTGTTGTCGTATTTAGCACGACAATTGTAATAATAAAGTTTTAGTTTTTTCTGTACCATGTATTTGACAATTCAAAATGAGTGATGTATACCTATTTTGGGCGCATCACAGTTGGTATCAAAGCTTAGGGATATGGTCTCTGGCGGAGATCGGGGAATAGAACTAGGAAGGGAGAGACGAGTAAATCCTTCACTAGTATGTCCTACCTAAGCTTATTAGTTGGTCGGTCATAATATAGGGGAATTTTGTGGTATGTAAATTTCTTTAATTAACCCTTGTTTAATGGAAGTATTTGAGAATGGCAGTTGAGAATGTTAACAATGGAGTGAATGAGACCGCGTAGACACCTTTAATTACCAACCAGGGGAATGTGCAACATGAAGACAATATTCCTCCTGTAAACAACACTACCAAACAAACGATGAATGATGGAATGTTTAGAAGCTTTTTGTAGTTCATGCAAAATTAGACGAGGGAGACTCGTGTACAAAATACGGGTGGAAATGATAGCAACGCGCGACTTGTCACATCCAACCAGTTCAAAGAGTTGGGACCACCAGAATTTGTGGGAAAGCCGGATCCGATCAAGGCAGAAATGTGGGTTAAACAAATTACCAAGATATTTGATGTCTTGGGATGCACGGAGGAACAAAAGGATCCATTTTCCACCTTTATGTTCCGTGGTGAGGCAGACTACTGGTGGGAGTATGTGAAACATACCCAGCTAGCCGCATTCAATATGTCTTGGGAAATGTTTCAGAAACTGTTCAATAAATGGTACTTTCCTGAAAGTATCCGTCATATAAAGGATGTAGAGTTTATTAGACTGGAACAGAACAACATGACCGTGTCCCAGTACGAGGCTAATTTCGCAGATTTATCTAGTTTTACACCTCGTTTGATAGAGAATGAGGAACATATGACGCATATGTTTTCTTAGAGGTCTGAAACCTGAAATTCTGTAATATCTTATCTATCATAAATTTTCTCTATATTTAGATGTTGTAAACATGGCTCAATTATTAGAGCGAGATAATGAGTATGTTCAACTGAGGGACCACAACCAGGGTCATACCAGTGGCAGTAGTCATCGGAACAATGACAACCAGCGAGGAGGAAAACATTCGGACAAAAGCAGTAACCACTCTAGTGGTAATCGTGGCCACGATAGTAGAAGAAGCGAGTCAGTGGGAGATTTCAAAAAGAGAAGGTACAACAATGATAACGTGAAGACGTCAGCACCAACTTCTTCTAGGGGAGGAGAACGATCATCAGTCGTATGTTATAAATGCGGGAAAGAGGGACACATCAGCCCAAATTGCCCACAACAATCCAAGGTGTGTTATAATTGTGGAAAGGAAGGTCATATAGCTAGAGATTGTCTTGTAGCGAAACCAAATCCAACGGGGATGGTGACTCCAAAGGCTGTCTCGGACAAGTCAAAGTCAGTGACTACCAAAACGCGAGGAACCCGAACGAGGTGATCACGGGTACGCTAATCATAAACTCTTGCGAAGTTTATACCTTATTAGATACCAGTTCTACCCATTCTTTTATCTCTCCTGCTTGTGCTCAACGTTTGAACTTGACTCCGGAGAAATTAGACTTTGACTTATCTGTTGAGACTCTGTTAGGAGAAACTTTTATTACATATACTATTTATAAATCTTGCTTGATTCAAGTTGGA
This sequence comes from Panax japonicus, assembly GCA_020205505.1. NCBI lineage: Eukaryota > Viridiplantae > Streptophyta > Magnoliopsida > Apiales > Araliaceae > Panax > Panax japonicus. The sequence continues at coordinate 46,417,794 of CM035091.1, forward strand.
ACCATCACATTACTGCCGAACTTATTTTGTTGAAAATACTTGTATTTGATGTGATTTTAGGGATTGATTGATTAACCACTCATCATGCTAAAATTTATTATTTTCATAAGGTTGTTAGTTTTAATATTCCTAACCAACCTGTTATGAGAATTCAAGCAAACAAACCACTAAAGTCAATCACTCTCATATCAAGCCATAAAACCATTCGTTTATTGAAAAATGGATGTCAAGATTTCTTAGCACATGTCATGGACTTGAACAAAAACACGTCAGATTTGAATAATATTTCTGTAGTTAGTGAATTTCCTGACGTATTTCCTGAAGAACTTCCATGTCTACCCCCAGAACGTGAATTTGAATTCTTTATTGACCTTGAACCCAGTACAAAACCCATTTCTAAAACCCCATATCGAATGACTCCTATTGAACTTCAAGAGTTAAAGGTCCAACTACAGGAGTTGTTAGACATCAGTTTCATTCGTCCTAGTACATCTCCTTGGGGTTCTCCTGTTTTATTCGTAAAGAAGAAAGACAGGAGTATGCGACTTTGTATTGACTACAAGGAATTGAACCATGTCACCATCAAGAATAGGTATCCACTACCTCACATTGATGACCTGTTCAACCAGTTGCTAGGAGCATAATTCTTTTCAAAGATAGATCTTTGTCCTGGAAATCATCAGATGAAGATTAAAATTGAGGATATTCCAAAGACTACTTTCAGTACTCAGTAACGGCATTATGAATTCTTGGTCATGTCTTTTGGACTGACTAATGCTCATGTTGATTTCATGGATATGATGAACCGTGTGTTCAAAGAATATTTAGATCAGTTCGTTTTCGTCTTTATTGATGACATCCTCATCTATTCCAAAAGCCGTGAGATTATGAGCGCCATTTGAAGCTGGTACTTCAAAGTCTTCTTGATAACAAGCTTTATGCCAAGCTAAAGAAATGCAATTTCTGGCTTGAGGAAGTAGCATTCCTTGGGCACGTAGTGTCAAAAGATGGAGTATCTTTTGACCCGGCGTAAATTGAAGCAATACAAAGTTGGGAGTAACTGAAGACGGTGACCTAAGTACGTAGCTTTCTGGGCTTAGCTGGTTATTATCGAAGATTTGTGGAAGGATTTTCTCGAATCGTTACTCTGTTAACTTTGCTGACTTAGAAAGATAAAAAAACTCATATGGAGTGAAGAATGCGAGAAGAGTTTCCAAGAGCTCAAGAGGAGACTCATTTCGGCACCTGTTCTGATAATACCATCTGGTTCGGATGGATTTGTTATCTACAGCGATGCCTCAGGCAAAGGGTTAGGGTGTGTTCTCATGCAACATGGGAAAGTCATAGCTTATGCCTCGCGACAAATCAAAGAATATGAGAGGAATTATCCTACTCATGATCTAGATTTGGCAACAGCCAGTTTTGCATTGAAGATCTAGAGACACTACTTGTATGGGGAGAAAGTGGAGATCTATATAGATCATAAAAGCCTCAAATAATTTTTCACCCAAAAGGAACTCAACACGTGGCAACGACGTTGGCTCGAGCTATTGAAAGATTATGATCATGCCATCCAATACCATCCTGGAAAAGCAAACGTGGTAGCTGACGCATTGGGTAGAAGATCATATGTGGGTACGAATGCGATGTTGTTAACACAAAGGCTTATTTGGTATGACTTGCAAAGGATGGAGATGGAGTTAAAGACTCCAGGGACCCACGCGATGATGTCAAATATACGAGTAGAACCAACTTTAATCGATAAACTTAAAAGTTGCTCAAGCTACGAACCTGGAGCTGATGCGTATAAAGAAGAAAGTGCAAGAAGGTGTTGTTCCAGAAGCAAGAATCAATGAAGAAGGAATACTTTGAGTCAACTCCAGACTTTGTGTTCCTAACGATTCTGACCTGAAGCATAGAATAATGATAGAGGCACACAACACATAGTTTGCAATCCATCATGGGAGTACCAAAATGTATCATGATCTTCGACATACATTTTGGTGGAGCAATATGAAGAGAGAGATCGCGGATTTTATCTCGAGGTGTTTAACTTGTCAACGTGTAAAGGCAGAGTATTAAGTGCCAAGGGGTCCATTGCAACCATGTGAGAATCCAAAATGGAAGTGGGAACACAATACCATGGATTTTGTTACGGGTCTTCCCAAGGTTTCTCAAGGTATAGATGCGATTTGGGTTATTGTTGATAGATTAACCAAGTCTGCCCATTTCTTGCCTATAAATGAGACTTATTACCTTGAACATCTTGCTCGTATATACGTAAATGAGATTATAAGATTGCATGGCATTCTAGTATCCATAGTTTTTGATCGTGACCCAAGATTCACTTCACGATTTTGGGTTAGCTTACAAAAAGCTATGGGCACTGACATACGATTCTGTTCGACATACCATCCTCAAACGGAAGGGCAATCAGAAAGGACTATTCAAACTCTTGAAGATCTATTAAGACTCTGTGTCCTAGATTTCAAAGGGAGTTGGGATAAGTACCTACCATTGGTGGAATTCTCTTACAACAACAGTTATCAAACAAGTATAGGCATGGCTCCATTCGAGGCATTGTATGGACGAAAGTGTCACTCTCTAGTATGTTGGGATGAGGTGGGAGAAGCAACTTTGTTGGGACCAGAGTTGGTACGTATGACTACAAAGAAGATTCAAATGATCCTACAACGTATACAAACGGCATAGGATCGATAAAAGAGTTATACGGATCTTTATAGAAAGGACGTGGAATTTAATATTGGGGATCATGTATTGTTACGTGTTGCTCCATGGAAGGGAGTTACAAGATTTGGGAATAGAGGAAAGCTCAATCCACGATTTGTTAGGCCATTTGAAATTCTTGACCAAATAGGAAATGTGGCATATAGACTTGCATTACCTCCAAGCATGTCTCGTGTTCATAATGTGTTTCACATATCTGTGCTTCGTAAATATGTGAAAGACCCGAACCACATTATTGAGTTAGAGCTAGACGAGATAGTCGAATATTTAACGTATGAGGAGGTACCTGTCAACATCTTGGATAGGAAAGAACATGTCCTACGCACAAAGGTTATATCTTAAGTCAAAGTTTTATGGAGTAACCATGCTATTAAGGAAATGACCTAGGAGTTGGAATCGGAAATGAAAGCGAGGTACCCTCACCTTTTTGAAACACCAGGTACGTACGTCAATTTTGAGAACAAAATTTCATAAGGAAGGGAGGTTGTAAGACCCCAACTTTTTATAAATAAAATTAAATTTCCTCTAATTATTATTTTAAATAATAAGGTGTTAATTTGGTATAATGTTTTGGTTATGGGGGAAATGTGCAAATTTTACAAAATAAGCAAGTGGTTATAAAATATTCATTGTTGTCAGCGAATATTCATTTGGTCGTGGAGTATTCTTGCTGTCGAGTAATATTTGTACTATGGCGCAGCCATTTGTGGGCCCATAACGGAAAACGGTCAGATAAAGAAAATGACAAGTTTGAGTTTTTACAAATAACGTCGTAGTTGTTACCGTTAACACTATTGGAATACCCGGTGGTTAAAATATAGTAATACGTGTGGTTGCATAGTAGCACACGATATTGCACATTATTTTTTAGAATTATTAATTCTTACGTAAGAAGGCACTACTTAATAATTGTTACAGTATTTATTGTTCAATATTTTATTTTATTGATTCAATAATAACTACGTTGATGTTTTATATTATTGTTCTTTCAATAATTGTCACTGCATAGTATTTCCTATTATTAGATCAATAATTCATATTATTTGAATAATATTATTAGATAGCATTATTGGCAATGTCTAAGGAAGTTCTGTCTATGAAAGGGGTTTGGTCACCTAATTGCGCGCCAGTAAGGAGAAATCCTTATCGAAAAGCCCCCTTTTTCCTGGAATCGACCTGATTGTCATAATTGTGATTCTGTAATATTATTTGTGAATACTTAATTATTAATTTATATGATAAGAAAATATTTATTTTTATGTGGATATAACTGAAGAAATTAATGTTGAGGTATTTTATCAGTATTTTGTGAAAATGAATGTATTAAAAATCATCCGTATGTGGATTTCAGACATTTTCTGATTGAAATTTGGAAAATCTTTCTTCTACAAAGTTGTAGAGAATTAAATTTCTTACGAAATAAATATTAGATTTGAATTTTTTGGATAAAAGAGCTATTTATTATGAATTATTGAAGTTTCGAAAATAAATGTTTTTTTTAAAATTATGGGTGGGACCCACTTTTGTTTTTTGTGAAAACATGTGCTGAGAATTTTTCAAAGAAGGCATGCTCAGCTTGTCCAAAAGAGGTGTGCGTAGAAGAGAAAAAGAAAATATATTATTTTATTAATTTAGTCTGTTTTGGCGTTATGGTATTTTCCTATAAATAGGTGCTTATGTTAGAATTGAAAATCACACCAGAAACATAAGTTTTCTCTCTCTATATTATCGAGCATATTTTTGTGAATATTTTGATACTTTGAGAGTTGCTATTCAGTGCAAGTTTTTTTCAGCACTATATCCAAAATTCCAGTCAGAAGTACTATTTTTTTGAGGTAAGGGATGTTATTTTCTTCGTAAATGATATTATTTCTTTCAATATCATTATGCCGAAATATTGATATGAATTTTATTGTGGAATTTCTACCTTTTTGTGTTGGGGTTACTATTCACGTATACGACACTATTCACATATACGGCACTATTCACAGAAAAATAAAATTTTCTCTTCTTTGTCCAAGATGTCTATTATGGTTACTATCTTTGATTGTATCCATGTTTTGATCTTCATTCTTGAATTTTACTCCACTATGGTTTATTATGGAGCGTTTTTGAACTTGGATTATCTAAAGTACGAATCCCTAGTCCATGTCCTTTTATCTCACTGGATTCGTTCCTTTAAAATATTTTTCACCATCCTCAGTCCTAAATGATGATATAACTGTATATCTTTGGCTTGTAGTGCAAAGATGAATGATTACCTGATGAATTTCTTTGGCCCGTAGTGCAAAGATGAACAGGTGTTGAGATGAATATGACGAACTGGTGATACAGATGAATATCTTTGGCCCGTAGTGCAAAGATGAATATTTGATTCAAGATGTACATTGATTGATATTACAGGGATAAAATATTGATGATGGACTTTTAAATTCATAGATGATAGTAGATTTCATTCTCTACTTAACTCTTCTAATGAATTCTTATTTCCACTGCGAATATTGATCTAAAACTGGTTGTCTATTATATTTTATCTGATTTGTTGAAGGCTAATGATAATTTGTTGTTCATTATCTTAGTCATAATATTCTTTACTGGGCTAGTTGAGCTCACCCTTTTCCTTTTTATTCCATTTTTCTTCTCCAGATGTGAGAATATAGCAGGAACTAGTCGGGGTATGGAGTGATAGTTCTAGAAAGTTGTTTTAGCAGTCCTCACTATTTTTGTAAAATAGTGTTTAATAATTATAATGAGGACTTATTTGAGTTTGAATACTGTCTAGAAGACAATATTTGTATTTAAACTCATAGTATATGTGTTGTCGTATTTTGCACGACAATTGTAATAATGAAGTTTTAGTTGTTTCTGTACCTTGTATTTGACGACTCATAATGGGTGATGTATACCTATTTTGGGGGCATCACATACTTAACTTATAAACACTCGATATATTACATAGTATATTTGAATCATGTGTCCTGTCTAAAATAGAGCCCAAGTCTGATGCTGTGTCAAAGTGGCGTGGCCACACTGGCTGCTAGTGTTTGAAAACTGTTTTAATTTTTTTTGATATTTTGAGCATGTTAGTTTGACTTATATGTATGAAAATAGGTTTGACATGTGATTCATCTTTGCTTTGCATATAATATGTTTTTTAGCTTGGTTTAGTATGTGTTTTTAAAAGAAAACTTAATGTTTTGAAAACTAATATTGATGAGCATTAAGTTGGTTGCATTTTGACCTTATGCATTGACATGCTAGAACACTTTATGCCTCTAAATATGACTGATATGCTCACTCATCTAGTTAGACATGATATGAACTACTCAAACATGATTTACAATAAATTTCAAGAGTAAAGCTAAGTTAACTTTGACTACATGAGTTGAATGACTTTGAGCAGGTGTGTTAAAGGCTTATTAGCCTCATATGTGATTTAATAGTTATCCTAGACAGTCCTTTGTTACATGAAATCGATTAACCTTGTTAGATGGAAATTTCAAAGTAAAACCATAACGTGGAAAAATAAACTTAAAATGAATATAAGAGACAACAAACCTAGTCCAAGACTATTAACATGTGTATATTGTATGTATCATTATCCATGTATGCTAGATATTAAATTGGGATCAGGAAATCTAAAAACTAAATCTGGTCTTGAAAGGGAGTAGCGCGATATCGCCACTCCCAGATAATAATGTTGCGCGACTGCGCCGCATGCCAGTTTTGAATGACTATTTTTGTGACGAACGAGATTTTTATAATTAAATTTAAATATTTATTGAATTAAATAAATATTTTGTTGATTTATTTATTGAGTTAAATAAAGATTTAATGGAATTGTTGTGGATTATATTTATAAAGTGTTATACATTAATTAAATTAATGTTAGATAATTTTATAGTTCAAAGTGTAAATTTAATTAGGATAATTAAATTAAATGAGTTTTTAAATAATTATAATGTTGTTCTAATTAATTTAACAATTAATTAGAGATTTAATGATTTGTTATAATCAATAAATAGGAATTTTAGTTGTGTGATAATTTAATTTAATGAGTAGTATTGGCTTTAATTTAATTGAATTTAAATAATGTAATTTGATTAACTAAGGTGTGACAAATAAACTATATAATAAATGAGTTAATTAAAATAAATGAAAAGGAGCCTTTTATAGCCAAGCTAAACATGACCTTAAGAACATGGGATCAGTTAAGATCGTGATGCGCTTAACTGATACCCATGTTGTGTAAGACCCCAACTTTTATGAATAAAGATTTAATTTTCTCTAAATACCATTTTGAATAATAAGGTGTTGATTTGATTTAATGTTATAGTTGTGAGTAATATTTATAAATTTTACAAAGTAAGCAAGTTATCATAAAATTTTTGTTTCGTCGAGGAATATTCTTTTTATCGGGGAATATCCGTACGACGACACAATCATTGGTGAACCCCACAACGGAATTACTGTCGGATATAGAAAGTGACAGAAATAACATTTTTAAAAAATAACGGCAAAACTTTTACCGTTAACTGTTGAAATACCCGATGATAAAAGTACAGTAATACCCGTAGTTGCACAGTAGCACACGGTATTGTGCAGTTTCTCTGATTATTGATGCTTACGTGAGAAGTCACTCAATTTTATTCAATTATTGCAACAATAGTTGATGCATAGTATCTCATATTATTGATTCAATTTTTGTCACAGTATCATCTGTACAATATTTTATATTATTAAATAAATAATTGAGACGACAAAGTTATTCATATTATTATTTACATTATTGACAATGTCTAGAAAGTTCTGTCGAGGAAAGGGGTTATGTCATCTAATTACACGCCAATAAGGAGAAGTCCTTATCGGAAAGTCCCTCTTTCCTAGGAATGATCTGGTTGTTAATATTGTGAGTTATAATATTAATGATGAAAAAATATTGAAAGATTAAAAATGTGTTTATTCAAGTGAATTGTGATAAATAAAAGGGTTTGTCATGAAGTATTTATTATAAATTTGGCTTATTACATGAACCCCCACTTACTCATTTTTCAAAATCATCGGTAGAAAGTTATCTAAATTTTTGTTTTATATTTCATAATGTTTACATAGTATTGCATAGTGTTTGTATATTACTGCATAATATTGCATAGTACTGCATTGTGTTTGCATAGTGATGCATAGTAAAACTAGACGAATTCGCCGAATTCGTTCGTGATTCCTTACAGTTCACCCGTGATTTTTTCCCCTAAATAGTATCTTGTCATTCTCCTATAAATAGGATGCTTAGTTTAGAAATAAAAATCACATCAGAATCAGAGAATTCTTCTTCTGTAATATTGAGAGTCTATCTTTTGAGTTTAAGGTAACTTTGAGGTAGCAAGTAGTGCAAGTTTTCTTCAAGAATATCCCTACTATACAAGTCAGAAGTACTCTCCTTTTAAGGTAACAGATATTATTTTTGTTCAATATTCGTAAGAAATAATATTTTCTTCCATACTCTTTAGTATGTAAGTAATATTATTTCATTTCAGATTCCTAATTCTACAATTATTTTGATAAGTATTGCTTCTATACTCCTTTAAATTAGTAGAATATCTTTGAAATTTGCGTTTCATCTAGTATCGTTCCACTGAAATATTTTTATAGACATTCTTATTAAATGTAAATATTTTCATGTTGGAGTACTATTCATCGTTATTATTCATACATACGTCACTATTCATACATATAGTACTATTCATATAATACTATTCATGGGGTACTATTCACGAAGTACTAATCATGGGGTACTATTCACTCGGAGTACTATTCATGAAAAAATTGATTTCTTTTATGTCCAAATTATTCTTGATACATGAATATTATTCTTGAATTTTAGTCCACAAAGCAGCTATCATGTTGACAATACTCTGGATAAATTGAATTATAAATCTTTAAAATTTATCCTTGATCTCACTTGATTGAATTCTTATATCATTGTCATCATCCTCATGCTTATATTATGGTGAAATTAATCATCTTTGGCCCGTAGTGCATAGATGGACTATTGATTGGTATGATTATGACTAGGAATTATGTATCGATATAATCATGACCTGTGATATTACAATAATGTGGTAAAAGTCCTCATTGGCCTGTAGTGCATTGATGGACAGTTGTTTGGCATGATCATGATCACTGGTGATAATAACGAATATCCTTGGCCCGTAGTGCATATATAATTCCTGGATGTGATACTAACGAATATCATTGGCCCGTAGTGCATGGATAATTCATGGATGTGATACTAACGAATATCCTTGGCCCGTAGTGTATGGATAATTTGGTGATGTGGATTATTTATTGAGATGTGTTACAGAGATAAAATATTGATGATGAAATTTTAAATCATAAAAGATAGTAGACATCATGCTCTACTTAACTTTTCTAATGGATTGCTTGTTCAGCTGCAGTTAAACTTGTTGTCTATTGTATTATATTAGTTTTTACACTGTTGAAGGTTAAGGATAATTTATTCTACATTATCTTAGTCATAATATTCTTTACTGGGCTAGTTGAGCTCACCGTTTTCTTTCATTGTTCTCTTCAGGAAATGAGAATATAGATGGGACTAGTCGGGGAATGGAGTGATAGTCTAAGATGGTGGCTATAGTAGTCCTCACTATTTTATAAAATAATGTGATAATAATTGTAATGAGACTCCATTTGAGTTTGTATATTGTCTACGAGACAATATTCGTGTTAAAACTCTCAACTTACGTTTTGTCATATTTTACACGACAATTGATAATTGTATAAATTAAGTTTGTATTTAAATTATGTACTATGTATTTGGCGACTAAGAACGAGTTGTATGGACCTATTTTGGGGGAGTCACAGTTGATATCAGAGCTTAGAAATATGATCAATGACGGATATCTGAGGCTATAACTAGGAGGGGAGAGACGGGTAAATCCTTCGTCAGTGTGTCCTACCTAAGCTTATTTGTTATTTTATTGGCCGGTCAGAATATAGGGATAATATGTGGCATGTCAATTAACCCTTATTTTGTGGCATTGTTCGAAAATGGTATCTGAAAATTTTCAGAAAAGCAATGGAGCACATGAGACCATTGAGTCACCTCCAATCAATAACCATGATAATGTGCACCAAGAAGGCAATAATTCTCATGTAAACAATAACACCGACCAAATGATGAGCAATGGGATGTTCAGAAGCTTTCTACAATTCATGCAACACCAAACGAGAGAGATTTTTGTTCAAAATATAGGTGGAATCAATGGCAACTCACTGCTGGTCACTACAAAGTACTTCAAGGAGCTGGGACCACCGGAGTTTTTGGGAAAGCCAGCGCCACTTAAAGCAGAGACGTGGATTTAGCAGATCACCAAGATATTTGATGTCTTAGGATGCTCAGAGGAGCAAAAGGTTCCCTTTGCCACCTTCATGTTGGGAGGAGAGGCAGATTATTAGTGGAAATCTTTAAAACGAACTCATCTTTTCGCACTGAAGATGTCTTGGGAGAAGTTACAAGAATTGTTCAATGACAAGTAATTTCCTGAAAGTATTTATCACATGAAGAAGGTAGAATTTATCAAGATTAGACAAAACAATATGACCGTATCGCAATATGGGGCTAAGTTTACGGAGTTATCCCGGTTTGCATCCCATTTGGTAGATAATGAGGAGCGTATGACGCGAATGTTTCTGTGAGGTTTGAAACCCGAAATTCGTCAATACCTCATTTTCACAAACTTTGTTTATATTCAGATGTTGTGAGTATGGCTCAATTATTAGAGCGAGATAATGAGTCAACCCAACCAAAAGATAATGACCAACAACATGATAATAATCGTACCAGTGGCAACAACCATTGGAACAATGATAACCATTGTGGAAGAAATTATCATGCCAGAAATGGTAACCACTTCGGTGGTAATCACGGCTAAGATAAAAGGAAAGGTGAACTAAGTGGGAACAACTTTAAGAAGAGAAGATTCAACAATGACGGAAAAACATCGACACTAGCACCAACACCCAATTCCAAGGAAGGAGAACGACCACCAGTCGTATGCTACAAATGCGGACAGGAGGGACACATCTGTCTAAACTGTACGCAGTAACCCAAAGTGTGTTTCAATTATGGAAAGGAAGGTCATTTAGCTCAATTTTATCATTAAGCAAAGTCAAGTCCAGTTGGGATGACGACACCAAAGGCTGTCCCAGACAAGTCAAAGTCGGTAGTTTAAGGGAGAGAGTTTTTCATGACTTTCCAAAAAGCGAGGAACCCGAACGAAGTTATCACAGGTAAGCTAATCATAAATTTTTGTGAAGTCTATACCATATTCGATACCGGTTCTAGCCTCTCTTTTATTTTACCTGCTTGTGCTTAACGTTTGGACTTGACTCCTGAGAAATTAGACTTAAACTTATCTTTTGAAACTCCGTTAGGAGAAACCATCATTACATCCACTGTTTATAAATTCAGTTTGACTCAAATCGGCACCTTCCCATTAATTATTGATCTCATCTATTTGAAAATACTTATATTTAATGTGATTTTAGGAATCGACTGGTTAACTACTGTAGACACTCGAGATTTTGTTTTCCTAATACTAATTATGCATGAGGACAAAAACATCTTTTTCACACTCTAGAGATAACCCTGGAGGACCACAACATCAATTCTAACCCCGAAAATAGCCCCGAAAGATCCAGTTTCCAAGCCCGAAGATAATCCTGGGAAATTAGTTTCCAACCCCGGAGATAACTCCAGGGGATCAAGCTTAAAGCCTGAAGATAACCCCAGGAGGTTAAGCCAACCTCAGAGAAAACTGTGAGGACAGTCAAAGTCAACAGCAGGCCAACTTCAGAGATGACCCTGGGAAAAGACTGGTACAACTGTGCGAAAACCGGAGATAACAACTGTGACAATCCAAGATTTTAGTTGATATAATTTAAAATATTTATTAGATGAAATAATATTTTATTGATGTGGTTATTATTAGTAAATATTTATGACTAGATAATATTCTAAATTTAACTAATTTATAATTTATAGAGTTGTAATATAACATGAGATGTTATATGGTTGTTTTAATTTAATAATTTAAGATGGTATGATAAGTTATTAAATAAAAATTATAATGAGATTATAATTTTATGATATTTGTTTAAGTAGAATATTTATTTTTAAATATTGTATGTGTAATTAATTTATTTGATTACTATTGGATATGGAAATCCAAAAAAATAATATGTGATTATAAATTATAAACTAAATTGTTTATTAAAATAAATTAATGGAATTTAATTTAGTTTTTGCCAAACAAGGCTTAAAATATTAAGTCTTTATATTTTAAAGACTTTTTGCCAAACAAAGCCTTATGGCTTTTGGATTTTTAATATTTGAATTATAATAAATAAATAAATAAATATTTATAATTGATGATTTATTAGGATCATTAGTATAAGATCAGTTTTTGGACGTTTGAAACTTTGCGTTGTTTGGAGTTATATTTGGTTTAGCATACTGATTTTTGAGAGAGTTGAGAGAGCTTGAGAGAGAATCAACAGAGAAATTTCTGAGTTCATCAAGTAATTAGCAGTTGATTATCAAGGATTTCTTAAGGAACAAAAGGTATTTTCCATAATCTCCATAGTGTATATATATATATATATATATATGTATATGTATATGCATATATGAGTTACGGTAAAATTTTATTAAGTTCCGTGAAATCAAATTATGGAATTGTGGAGCTATATAGTTGGAAATTGTGATGATACGCGTTTATGATGATAGAATTTATGTTTAGATAGGAAATTGTATGCATATTACAGTTAAAAGGAAGAAAATAATGTCAGTGAATATTTTTTTAAATGGTTCATGAAAAGTACTAATTTTGATGATCAATTCGTATGTTAAACTGCAAATTGAAGCTTGTTTATGATAGTTTATTAAGAAACGAAGATAGCGTAGTTTGAACGAAGTGATTCGGTGTAAAATTGTAATCACAGTGTTGATTTTTGTAGAGGATGTCAAAAATTTGGGTTTTTATATGAAAATGAGAAATTTGAGAAATTAAACTAGGATAATTGTTGTTAAATTATTTTATATTGATATATGTATGTGAGGAAATATTTTTGTAATGGTTTTATATTATTTGTTTTTGTTAATTTCACTGTTTGGTAGGTGAAATTCATATTAGGTTGGCTAAAAATGGCTACTGTTCATGTTGTTTCTGCATCTATCTGTGCACTAGCACAGCTGCACAGGTGCCAAGGAAAAACACTGCGCAACTGCGCTGTATGTGGCGCAGCTGAGCCATACACTGATCTGAGGCAGAGCCTTCTATCGCTGCTGCAGATTTTGGGTAACCTTACCACTTGGTCTAAGGTTATGTTAGTGTGTCACACATGTAGTAAGAAGGTTAAAACAGAACCGTGATATGAAATTGATAAATTCAAAGTTATGAGAATGATTAGTAAGTTACAAACGCGTTATGTGATAACTTAGTATACACAATGAATGTTAGACAAGTGTTGTGAAGTTAACACTTGGAATATCTGAAATGTAAATGGTAATGTAAGACTTGTACCGAAATAACAAGTTTAACTAGAAATGAGTGTTATGTTGGAAAAAGGATGTTAGTATATTGTGTATTGATTAATAAGAAGGGTTGTGAGATGTAGAGTAAAGTTTACATTATAGCTACTATGCATTACTATGTGACTAATAATTAATGTGAATCATGATATAACTGTGTAGGAATATACGAGGTACAGTTAAGCGATAAGCAGTTAAGTCGAAGTTCATAAACTACGAATCAGGAAGCTCTTTCAGTTCCTATTTGCTATATGAACTTGGTGATTAGCTGTTTTAAATCTTTATTGCAAAGAGCATGATGTGTTATATATATGTTGAATGTATGAAATGTTAAAGTCAACTTATGACTACGTTGATTGAGTACAACATGCTGATTGAGTAAGGAACTCAATCTTTATATGTTGAGTAAAGCATGTTGATTGAGTAAAGCATGCTGATTGAGTAAGGAACTTGGTGATTTGCTATATGTTGAATGTATGAAATGTTAAAGTCAACTTAGTCTAATGTTTATGAGATATATGTTGAGCATGTTATTATGTGCTACGTGATGCATGAAAACTATAAGATTTGCTGGGCTGTCGAGCTCAACCTTGTAAATGACCATTTTTACAGGTAAAGGATTGAAGGTAACACTATGTGGTACTTGAAAGACATGAATCAGATGTAATACACAAAGATTATTATTTTAGCTAAAGTTGTTATTTCTTTAAACCATGATTAAGGTTCATGAGATGTACTCAATGTTTTATGTATGTATATTTTATGTTGAGTTATAAAGTTAAAGTTTGAACCGTCCGATGTATAAAGGATATCGATTTGATATGTAAGTATATATATTAACTCTGATGAAGCGAATCATAAGTTAAACTTGATTCAGAGATATATAAATGATAAAGGTTTTGATTCAGGGAATTAAAGTAAGATGACAGAAAAGTTTTAATTATTCCACATTTTATTAAGTTTAACATTGAATAATGATGTAAAATCAGAAGTTAGATGTATTATTAACGACCGAAGTCGATAATTAAATTGTATGAATTTTGGATTCGTTACAGTTGGTATCAGAGCTGTAGGTTATAAACCTTATGTAGGAGTACCGTAGGCTATAAACTTAGAGAAGAGATGTGAAGATAATGAAAGAATAAGCTCAGATAGAGTTTGAACAATAAGAAGTAATTTACAAAACGTATAGAGAAGGGATTAAAACATGCGTGAGAGGATTCAATGAAGAATCTCGCAGAGTTATGGGATTACCCAACTCCAATAATAAGAATGTAAAGTGATAATAAATAGACAATGTCTATAAGAAGAGAATGATAAAGAAGTTAAAAAAAATATTTTAGTATGGTATAATTGTACTCTTTAATGGTTGATGTATGGTATCCGGGCTAAACGATTCATTCTTAGAGCGGAGGTATATACGAACTAGAAACTCGGAACCTAGTTTGTTGGTTGTTTATGGGAAACCACTCAACGTACCATGTTGAAACTATTAGAGACTCGATGTGTACCAAGTATAAAAAATGGATACGTATGATGAAAATGTAGAACTCGAATGAAATGTTGAGCATTGTAAATGAAGTCAAAAATTCTTAAAAGAATAATTGTTATATAAATAAGAAAATTCAAAGAAGAATCTTGAAGAGATATGAAGATAAGAAATGGAAGTTACCTAACTCCAATAGCCAAGATAACAAATAATGATGAATAGACAAAGCCTGCACGATTAAAAGCATAAATGAAATAGTAAATTATGAAAAAGGAAAGAAAGAGGATCGTAAAACAAAACGATCACGAGTTAAGAAAATTTTTTAAGGGAGATGATTATAGAATAAGATCATGACGTGATATGTTTAAAAAAAAGATGGTATGTAATGTTTGAATAATTATAACTTGATTCTATGAAGATAATGTAATACGATATAGTACAAGATAAACTCACGAGGAGTTATAGATAATGTGATACGAGAAATTCGTATTGAGCAAGTTATAAGC
Source organism: Panax japonicus (assembly GCA_020205505.1). NCBI lineage: Eukaryota > Viridiplantae > Streptophyta > Magnoliopsida > Apiales > Araliaceae > Panax > Panax japonicus. The sequence goes on from CM035091.1 coordinate 46,433,149, forward strand.
AAGATAGAGATAGGAGGGATTTCAATTGAGGACTCATGTGATGGCTGAGTTGTACAAACTTTTGTATGGGCGAGGGTTTTGTGCTTGTGCTCGGTTTATCACATTGATAATCATTGGAATGTTGGTGTCGTGCTATCATTGTATATGTGGCAAAAAGGTGATTATTTTCTCATGTATATATTTGATAGTTAGAAACTATTAAGATTAGTCAGATATTATTAGGGTTAGGTATGAGTTCCTAAAACTAATGCATATGGTATGTTCGTGACTCATAATAATATGGTATGTTTAGAACCCCTCAGCGAATGGACGCTTATGGTATGACTAGGATAAGTTCTTAAACTCATATTATTGTGGCAAGTTCCTGAACTTTCAATGTGCAGTAAGTTTGATGATCTGGGGTATATTATAGTGTGAATGGAGTATTGAGGGTGATATGAATAGATAGACCTATTAAGCAATGGATCATTATGGAAAGTAGAGTTGATGGTGGAAACACAGGTATTCCAAATCCTCTAGCTATGCTAGACTTCAAAATTTTGATATCAAGCTAAATTCGCACTATGTGCCTTTTAAAAATAAATTTTACTCTCAACGCATGGTGACAAATGTGTATGGGTGGACTTCAGGACACTAACACATCATTACATGTTGAGATATGATATCACTAAAACTGATTTTTAAAGATTTTTGAACTGTTTAAAGAATAGTCTATGTCAATTGTTTCGGCTAGACAAAAATGATTTGAAAATATCAAAATGTATTTTATATCATTAATGGATCATGTAACCTGGTGCAAAAATGATAAAAACGATGGAGTTATCAATACAGAATTACTTAGTGTTGGATGTGATCATCAGATCGTCAACCCACTATGGTATGATGTAGTATGATTGTAACACCCCAGTCCTACATGGAAAGATATGGGAAAATTTTTTCTGTATATAAGGAAATAAGTTACTACCAATAGTACCTTCAAGTCATGACCTTTTGGGAGCCTGTGGTGGGATAAGATGACCCAAGAAGATACTATTGGGCCAGTGGTTTGAGACCTTGTTTTGATGGATTTAATTCGATTCAAACTTGGGATTTGACCAAAGATTTGTTCCGGACTCAGGATTTGACCCGAGTTGTTTCATATGGTATCAAAGCCGACTCTCGAAAGCTCGGGTTGGGTCATCCGATCGGGTTGCCGGAGGTGGGGACACGAAGGCTGGTGGTATTATCCCACAATGGAGAGATATAGATCCGGAGGTGGGGACACGAAGCTAGCCGGTATTATCCCATAATTGCTAGAGAGGCAAAGATCTTTGGGCTGTGTGTGTGATAAAATTCTGACGGGGACGTCAGAAATTTAAGTGGGGGAGTTTGTAACTCCCCAGTCCCACATCGAAAGATAGGGCAAAATTTTTTTTGTATATAAAGAAATAAGTTACTACCAATAGTACCTTTAAGTCATGACTTTTTGGGAGCCTGTAGTGGGCTAAGTTGACCCAAGAAGATACTATTGGGCCAGTGGTTTGAGGTCTTATTTTGATAAATTTGATTCGATTCGAACTTGGGATTTGTCCCAAGATTTGTTTCGGACTCGGGATTTAACCCGTGTTGTTTCAATGATGAAGTCACAAAATGATGGAATCCTCAACGTACAATTAATACGGTACGGTATCATGACGTCATAAAAAGTTTTTATTTGGTTTTCTTTAAAACTAAGAAAGGTATACTAATTGAGTTGGTAAAAATAATATGGATATATATGTATATATATCAAGATTGATGTCTGAGTTATTGCTAGAAGTCTATGCTACTTGATTCAGCTAGACAAATATTAAAAAATATTCATGAAATTCAAGCGTTCTTTGTCAAACTATACCAAACCAAATTGTTTTGGTGTGGATTCAAATGTTAAGAAGCTAAGGTGAACAACCATGTAAAAGAGGACATGTTATGGGAGACAATGGTTCTGAAAGTAACGCATATAGCCGTTACGATGTTAAGATGTAATACGTTGTGCACGACGTAGGGGTACGATAGGCTGATCACCTAGAGTACTTGCAGAGAGTGTTTTCAGTCTGTGTAATTGCTATACATTCTGTTAATGACGGTTTATAGTGGTGATGCACTATTAAATCTGGGGAAGAGTTCAAGGTCCGTATAGTCTTATGACTGTTAAAGGTTCAAGTTAAGATACTTGATAACCTAGGGACGTAGTCCAAGGTCTTATGACCCCTTAGCATGATTTAGAATCTTTTAAATTCCTGTTAATCATATCGCTTCCCAATTATTAAGCAATTGTGGAGGATTTTTATTATTCTGAAAGGTTAAAGTGGAAATGATGAGAAAATTAAGCAAAACTTAATAATTTCAAGAAAGAAATGAAATTCCAGAAAAGAAGAGAAATGTGAAACTCTTAGATGATGAAGAGGTGAGGAATATGATGATCTTAGAAAGATCCTTAGAGAAAGAATTTTGTTGTAGAACCTAATGAATGAATAAAGTATTAACCTAAAATCTACTTTGATAGATTAAATGAATAAAGATTAATAAAATTTCGAGGATGAAATTCTTAGAAGAATGGGTGAATGTAATATCCCGAGTGTTTATGATAACGATCCTTAGAGAAGGAAATGAATGGGTTAAAGAATATATTATACTCAAAATATAATTAAGTTCAAGTGAAAGTTATGAAATAAAACATAGAATTTGTTGAGGTAATGAATGTTATAGGATATATAAAACCTATATTAAAGTAACGTGTTAAAGATATTCAACGATAAATTTTGAAAAGAGATTTGGTGAAAATCGAGTAAGGGAGGTTTCGTTTATTCCGAGGACGGAATCCTTATAAGGGGGAAGGATTTGACAACCCGAATTTTTTATAAGTTATTAAAATAGGAATTTAATAATTAAAATTCTTATTATGAGATGTTTTGAGTTTGAGTATGTATGTATACATGCTATATTGGGAAAGTGAGGTTTAATAGTACCCTGCGTTATTTGTTTAATCTGTATTTTCGATTCTAGGGACATAATCTTTGTAAGGAGAGAAGAATGTGACAATCCAAGATTTTAGTTGATATAATTTAAAATATTTATTAGATGAAATAAATATTTTATTGATGTGGTTATTATTAGTAAATATTTATGACTAGATAATATTCTAAATTTAATTAATTTATAATTTAGAGAGTTGTAATATAACATGAGATGTTATATGGTTGTTTTAATTTAATATTTTAAGATGGTATGATAAGTTATTAAATAAAAATCATAATGAGATTATAATTTTGTGATATTTGTTTAAGTAGAATATTTATTTTTAAATATTGTATGTGTAATTAATTTATTTGATTACTATTGGATATGGAAATCTAAATAAATAATATGTGATTATAAATTATAAACTAAATTATTTATTAAAATAAATTAATGGAATTTAATTTAGTTTTTGCCAAACAAGGCTTAAAATATTAAGTCTTTATATTTTAAAGACTTTTTACCAAACAAAGCCTTATGGCTTTTGGATTTCTAATATGTGAATTATAATAAATAAATAAATATTTATAACTGATGATTTATTAGGATCATTAGTATAACGTCGGTTTTTGGACGTTTGAAACTTTGCGTTGTCTGGATTTATATTTGGTTTAGCATACTGAGTTTTGAGAGAGTTGAGAGAACTTGAGAGAGAATCAAGAGAGAAAGTTCTGAGTTCATCAAGTAATTAGCAGTTGATTATCAAGGATTTCTTAAGGAGCAAAAGGTATTTTCCATAATCTCCATAGTATATATATATATATATATATATATATATATATATATATACATATATGAGTTACGGTAAAATTTTATTATGTTCTGTGAAATCAAATTGTGGAATTGTGGAGCTATATAGTTGGAAATTGTGATGATACGCGTTTATGATGCTAGAATTTATGTTTAGATAGGAAATTGTATGCGTATTACAGTTAAAAGGATGAAAATAATGTCAGTGAATATTTTTTTATATGGTTCATGAAAAGTACCAATTTTGATGATCAATTCGTATGTTAAACTGCAAATTGAAGCTTATTTATGCTAGTTCATTAAGAAACGAAGATAGCGTAGTTTGAACGTAGTAATTCGGTGTAAAATTGTAATCACAATGTTGATTTTTGTAGAGGATGTCAAAAAATTGAGTTTTTATATGAAAATGAAAAATTTGAGAAATTAAACTAGGATAATTGTTATTAAAATGTTCTATATTGATATATATGTGAGGAAACATGTTTGTAATAGTTTTATATTATTTGTTTGTGTTAATTTCACTGTTTGGTAGGTGAAATTCTTGTTAGTTGGGTTAAAAACGGCTATTGTTCATGTCATTTCTTCCTCTGTCTGTGCACCAGCGCAGCTGCGCTGGTGTCAAGGAAACAAACTGTGTAGTTGCGCTGCGTGTGGCGCAGCTGCGCCATACACCGATCTGAGGCAAAGCCTTCTGCTGCTACTGCAGATTTTAGGTAGCTTTACCACTTGGTCTAAGGTTATGTTAATGTGTCACACATGTAGTAAGAAGGTTAAAACAGAACCGTGATATAAAATTGATAAATTCAAAGTTATGAGAATGATTAGTAAGTTACAAGCGCGTTATGTGATAACTTAGTATACACAATGAATGTTAGACAAGTGTTGCGAAGTTAACAATTGGAATTTATGAAATGTAAATGGTAATGTAAGACTTGTACCGAAATAACAAGTTTAACTAGAAATGAGTGTTATGTTGGAAAAAGGATGTTAGTACATTGTGTATTGATTAATAAGAAGGGTTGTGAGATGTAGAGTAAAGCTTACATTATAGCTACTATGCGTTACTATGTGACTAATAGTTAATGTGAATCATGATATAACTGTGTAGGAATACACAAAGTGCAGATAAGCAATAAGCAGTTAAGTCGTAGTTCATAAACTACGACTCAGGCAAATCTTTCAGTTCCTATTTCCTATGTGAACTTGGTAATTAGCTGTTTTAAATCTTTATTGCAAAGATCATGCTGTGTTATATATATTTTGAATGTATGAAATGTTAAAGTCAACTTATGACTACGTTGATTGAGTAAAACATGCTGATTGAGTAAGGAACTCAATCTTTATACTCGTTATATGAACTGTAGCATGTATGTTTTATTAGTCCAATGTTTATGAGATATATGTTGAGCATGTTATTATGTGCTACGTGATGCATGAAAACTGTTAGATTTGCTGGGCTATCGAGCTCAACCTTGCAAATGACCATTTTTACAGGTAAAGGATTGAAGATAACACTATGTGGTACTTGAAAGACATGAATCAGATGTAATACACAAAGATTATTATTTTAGCTAAAGTTATTATTTCTTTAAACCATGATTAAGGTTCATGAGATGTACTCAATGTTTTATGTATGTATATTTTAAGTTGAGTTATAAATTTAAAGTTTGAACCATCCGATGTATAAAGGATATCGATTTGATATGTAAGTACATATATTAACTCTGATGAAGCGAATCATAAGTTAAACTTGATTCAGAGATATGTAAATGATAGATGTTTTGATTTAGGGAATTAAAGTAAGATGACAAAAAAGTTTTAATTATTCCGCATTTTATTAAGTTTAACATTGAATAATGATGTAAAATTAAAAGTTAGACGTATTATTAACGACCGAAGTCGATAATTAAATTGTATGAATTTTGGAGTCGTTACAACCCAGGGGGGGGGGTAAAATGGTCATTATGCTAACTCAAATTAAATACACTCATTTCAACTCAAATTTCTTCAAAAGAAGTCCCGCAAGAACCATATCTTAACTTTCAGGCACAAACTACGTAAAACAGCTCAACGGACTACCTGACGAGAACCCGAAAATGTCATTTTGGTCATGAACCCATCTTATGGGATTCAAAAAAGGGGAAATCATATGTCATTCCATAGCCCTCAGAAAAATCTTTCTGGAATGGTATGGAACGCTTCCATCGGACTCCCAGATTGAAAGTTATGAAGGTTCGAGCGAACAACGCATTGTCCGAGTGCACGTACTTCGAGATGACAGGACCCACATTGCTCGGGGCACCCCCGATAGCTGCAGGTACACCTTTGGCTGCCGCAAGTACACCTGCGGCTCCCCCTCTATAAATAAAGGGCTTGGGGTGGCCATTTTGTAAGGAAAAAAAAGGCGAAGAAGCCCTGTCCAATTTGCTCTGTACACACTATAAATTGAGTGCTTTCTCATTTTAAACACTTGTGAGCTTATATTTGGCTACTTTTTACCGGTGAAAATCGAGTGTTCATCCATTTAAAGCTATTGAAGTCTTCTTTTACAGTCCATTGTAAGCCTTCTTACATTACTTTAAGCCTTTTCTACACTTCTTGCACACACCGTTATTCACGTTGAGAGTCGTGTTATGTGTGTATGCCCGAACTTCGGTCCGTGGCTTTTTATTTCTTTTGTGTGTATATATATATATATTGTTATCGAACTTTGTTCGGTGAGCCTGAATTTTATATCCGGAGCGTTTACTACTTTTATATATATAAATACTTATATATATATATATATATATATATATATATATATATATATTATCATCAAACTCTGTTTGATTGAGCCTGGATTTAATATCCGGTGCGTTTACTGCTTATATATATACTAGCAACAGTCCCGTGCCTCCGACACTATGGACGTTGGGATTTATTCTAAATTTTGGACGACCCAAATGATTTATTGAGTGAGCGAGAAATTCAAAATTATTTGTATTTTATTAGATAGATGGATGGTGGGATTTATCCCAAACTTTGGACGTCCTAGATGATTTATTGAGTGAGCGGGAAATTCAAAATTATTTGTATTTTATTAGATATAATTAGATATATAGAATATAGATATAGATAGATAGAATTAGATAGATTGTATTTTATTAGATAGATGGATGGTGAGATTTATCCCAAACTTTGGACGGCACAGATGATTTATTGAATGAGCGAAAAATTCAAAATTATTTGTGTTTTATTATATAGATATAAATATATATATATATATATATATATATATATATATATATATATATATATATATATATATATATATATATTATTGCCATTAAACTCTGTTTGATTGAGCCTGAATATAATATCCGGTGCATTTAACGCTTCTATATATATATATATACACACATATTTCTTTCAGGCCCGAGGTTTACTTCATGGCCTTTTACTGCTTTATTTACATTTTTGTCAGGCCTGGAGTTTACTTCGTGGCGTTTTATTGCTTTATTATATTCAGTCCCGCCTGGAGTTTACTTCGTGGCGATTGATCGTCTATATATATATATATATTTACAGCTTTTATACATTTACCCATGAAACGGCCACCTACTTGTTTAAAAGATCCTCAGGACAGGACATTACTAGCTTACCCTCAAGGCTGACTGTGATGATCACGTCAAGAGGTGTTATCAATGCCAAATTCATGGAAATGTCATCCACGCCCCTCCAAGGGAACTCCACAATATGAGTTTGCCCTGGCCCTTCTCAATGTGGGGAATGGACGTGATCGAGCCCAAAGCCAGTAATAGGCATCGTTTTGTATGCACCATGATCGACTACTTCTCCAAATAGAAGCAACCCTCTTCCCCAGGGTCACCAAAGAAGTCATCATTGCTTTCATCAGAAACAATGTCATCTGTCGATATGGACAACCCGAGGTAATTGTGTCAGATAATGCTAAGAACCTCAACAACAAAATGATAGTGGAGTTGTGCAAAAAATTCCACATCAAACACCTTAACTCCATCATCTACCGTCCAAAGATGAATGGTGATGTTGAAGTGGCTAACAAAAATATCAAAAAGATCATGCAGAAGATGTCCGATAACCACAAAGGGTGGCCTGACTTATTACCTCTTACTCTATTAGCCTACAGAACATCAATCCGCACTTCCACTGGGGCAACCCCCTACGCATTAACCTATGGGATGGAAGGAGTGCTACTCGTAGAAGTGGAAATGGAATCCCTTAGAGTGTTGATAGACGCTTAGCTAGATGAAGACCAATGGGTACAAGACATGTATCACCAATTGTCTCTAATAGACGAAAGGCGAACCGTGGCTATCTTCCATGGTCAGTTATATTTACAAAGGATAGCCAGATCCTATAACAAGAAAGTCCCGCTACGACAGTTTAAACAGCATGACTTGGTTTTAAAGAATAACATTGACAATCAAGATCAGTCCAAGGGAAAGTTTGCTCCAAACTGGGAAGGCCCGTTTGTTGTCAAGGAGGTATTGACAGGAGGTGCTCTCAGATTATGGGAAATGGACGGCTATGAATTTCCGCAACTCATCAACTCAGACACCGTGAAACAGTACTCTGTCTGAGGTTACCATCAAGCAAACATCCTGGTTTTGGATCATCAGATCACCAGTCATTCCTATTTTTTAACCCTTCATTCCATATAACTCTTTTTCACACTTTGCCCCTCAAGGAAACATACTCCTCAAGCTAGCAGCCTGGCTTCACTCCATTCATACAACTTCAGTTATCTCACTAGGGATTGAACCTTTCATACTTGCAGTTTGTCCCAATCACGGGATCAAACTTTTCACACCTGTAGTTTATCCTGAACTTAGGATCAAACTTTCTTTTTCCCCGCAGTCTGTCCTGTACATGGGATCAAGCTTTTCATCGACTACAAATCGTCCTGAGGGGCGAACTACGTCGACCTGATCTCCCCGATACCTGGGAGTACATAGGCAATCATTTTATATAGCCCGTTTACAATACAACAAAAACATATCTACACCCTTCTCATTACAAAAACAAAAACAACAAAAACATTCCTACAACCTTTTTTGCCACATACAGCGTTGAACCTTTTACACCAGGTTCGAACTACGTAGACCTGATCTCCTCTTCAATAGGAGTACGTAGGCAGCCATTCATGGTTCGGTCTCACCCCCTACCGAAACACAAAGACTTGTCATCTGGTATTGGGATCATCCTTCAATCCACTACATTTCATCGGCTTCAGACCAAAGGGATAGAACTACCTGAACTCCTCCTAAATAGGAGATTCGGTGACCATCTATGCTGCGGCTATGCCTCGAAGAGCAATACCAATCCATAAGAGATGGAATTAATTAGGCTCCTCCTAAATAGGAGTACTGGCGACCATCTGTGGTGCGATCAATCTCAGAGAGGAAAAGCCACACTCATCTCCACATTTCCACACAGAAACCAGTCCCAAGACACCAAAGAGATGGTAGGGATACACCCAAATCAACGATCCATTCTGAACTATCCAGTGACAACTCAATGTTCATCCATCGAGGAATTTAGAATACATCAAGATCACAAGCCCTGAAGAAGAAGATAAAATATCAAGCAAATATCTAGGCATAACTAAAAGGAAAGTGATCAAAATTATATTTCTCTACTATATATAATGATGTTTGATATATATAATATGAACTATACATGACAAAATGGCTAAGTTAGTCTGTGCTGAAAAATACAAGCCCATCTACAAATCAGTGTATATGCGAGCTATCAAGCTCAACATGGCATTCCTCTCAGCAGAAGGAGACCTCACTGTAGTACTGTCTAAGATGGCTACATCACGGGTAGATATGGGGCTATCCCTCTCAACTGTAACGGCATCTCTGACTGATCTGGCCTCATCCCGCTCAATAACAGTGGCATCTCTACGAGCTAATGCCTCGTCTCTCTCTGACAGAGCTGCATCTCTCCAAGTAAGGAATGTCAACATCAAGGCTCTAGCCTGATCTCTCTCGAAGTTCATTAGATGAAGACTCTTCTCAAAGTACTGTGTTGAATGCTTAATCACAACAGTGCTAGTACTAGGATAATCTAAAAGAACTATTGACAACCCAGTGGATGGCTCCTCCTCGGTGTGGGAATCAATGTCCTTCATTAACTCTCCACCATCTGAATGAATACCTGGCGTTGTGGATACTACCACGGCCGATGAAGTCTCTGTCTTCATCCACTCAGAATACTCTAGCGAACAGCCCAGATGGCTAACAAAAAAAAATCAGCTATCTCACGATGATCCCAAAAAGCATACACCCGGGATCGGTCCTCTGTTGATAGATGGTGGGAAGCTAAACACTGACCTAGCGCCCCCTCAAAAGGATGGAAGTCCTAGAACTGGTCAAACTGTGACATCACGGCCAGTGGGTGGTAGGTAGTCATGCCCCTCAAACCAGCCAGAGGGAGATAATCCCTGCTGATGACTAGGTAATATACCCAGGAATCGGATATACTTGAGCTTAAATTTGTGTATTCTCGAGGCTTTCAGTAGCATTTTTACCGTGTTTATGTTTTGTTTTGCAGATTTGGGAGCTATAGGGGTCATTTCTGGGAATTTCAAGCTTTTAATGGCATGATGGTAAATATTAAGCCTACAGCGCCGGGGCGCTGGGGCGGAACCTCAGTTGACCGAGACGCGAGCATTGACTTTTTGGCTGAATTGATTATTGAAGGTTATTTGAAGCCTAATTGGATTGAGATTGTGGCAAGCTATAAAAAGAGACCAAGTGCTGAAATTAAGGATCTTATCATTCATTTATTCATTCATTCATTGGAGGCTACACAAAGGATTGCTTGAAGACTAAGGATTGGCTACAGAGTTTTCTTCTTTTTCTCCTTATTTTCAATTTGTAATTCTTTAAGGATGATTTGCAAACGATTATTGGTTTTTATTTCCGTTATGAACTAATTCTTTAATTAAGATTTCAATTGAACCTTTTATGGCTATAAATTAGTTATTCAGTTTATTCTAATTATTTATGTTGAAGTGAATTGTTTATCATGCCTTGCATCTATTAAATAATTATTTGGCCAATAATTACCTTGTTACTCTAGAAGGAATTGAAAGATGAATTTTAGGGTTAGAACTGGGCTTGATAATGTGTGACTTATTTATTTGCACAGTGAATAATTATGTTTGTGAATTGAATGGAAATATCTGTTCATCGCATGTAACACATAAGAAATTGGAATTGAAGGAGTTTAATTCACTTGTTTTGCCTAGGAATATAGCAAGATTAATCTGGATTAAATAGAAGTCAGTTGTTTACTTGGAAAAGGACTTTTGACAGTTGAGAATTCCTGTTAACAATTCAGTAGACATAATAATTGGGATAATTGGATAATTGATTTATAGTTCATAATTGGGGATATTGAAGTTTTAATCCTTATTTATCGAAAATCATTCATTTAAATCTTAGTTTATTTAATTGACTATTTTAGAGTAATATCTTTAATTTCTTAATTTAGTTTCAATAGTTCAGAAAATCATAATTTATCATTGTTTAAATAAAATTGAGTTGATATAGTGCTAGTAGTTGGAATTTATTAATTAGAATTCTCTGTGGGATCGACACTCTATTTTATAACTTTATTACTTGTTGACCGTGTATACTTGCACGTATTCTTTGATTGCGAAATCAACCAACAAGTTTTTGGCGCCGTTGCCGGGGATTTAAACGTTACTTATTTGTCTTCTAAATTGGCAGGAATTCTTGTGAGTGTGTGCACACTATATCGAAAGCTAAAAAGGAACTTTTTCCGTATATAGACGATATCGAAAGGAATTTTCGGAAATTACGGTTCAATAGTGAGGTTATACATTTGGAAGAAGAACTGGTAGACCAGGAAATACCCGTGAACATGGCAGGGAACGAACATAAATCACTTTGGGATTACGCCATGCCGAATGTCACGGATATACAGTCGAGTATTAGGAGGTCGGCAATCAATGCGAATAGTTTCGAGATAAAACCGGAAACAATTTAGATGCTACAGAATACATGTCAGTTTGGGGGTAATTCGATAGATGATCCTAATGAGCATATCTTGAGTTTCTTGGAAGTTTGCGACACCTTCAAATTTAACAATGTATCGGAAGATGATACAAGGTTGAGGATGTTCCCGTTTACTTTGAAAGATAAAGCGCGAAGTTGGTTACACTCTTTGCCTCCTGGCTCAATCACCACTTGGGGCGACTTAGCTCAAAAAAATTTAGCTAAGTTCTTTCCACTAGCGAAGTCGGCAAAACTACGGAATGATATTCACACTTTCACACAATTTGATTCAGAGTTGTTATATGAGGCGTGGGAAAGGTTCAAGGATATGCTCTGTAAGTGCCCTCATCATGGAATTTCGCAGTGCATGCAATTAGGGATATTTTGTAATGGTTTGCATGCGTCCAAGAGGTCTAGTATTGATGCAGCAGGAGGAGGAGTGATCATGTCTAAGAGTTTTAATGAGGCATATCAGTTGTTAGAGATAATGGACACCAACAATTATCAGTGGCCCATGACGAGGTCTAATCATCCGAAAGCATCGGGAAAGTATGAAGTGGATGCGATGACAGCATTAACCGCACAAGTGACCGCAATAGCTAAGCATATGGAAATATGGCGTCCACAAGCCACACAACAGGTAGCAATGGTTTGTGAATTGTGTGCTGGGGGTCATGCTATGGATCAATGTGCCATAAATTCTAAATCAGCACAGTTCGTAGGAAGCTATAATCGCTCAACTCAACCGTATCCGACTCAAAATGCATATAATCAGGTTGGAAAAATCATCCAGAGTTTTCATGGAGTAACAATCAAGTTGCAGCTCAAGCACCTATACAACAAAACACCTCCAGATTTCAAAATCAGACTCAACAACAACCAGAGAGGAAATCAAGTTGAGAAGAAGCCTTAGAAAAATTCATTAGAGCGTCTGACAAAAGGAACGAGGAACAAGATAAGAAAATGAATCAAGTAGAGCTGACTTTGCAAAGCCAAGGGGCATCGCTAAAGAATCTGGAAAATCAAGTGGGCAAATAGCACATGCATTGAATAACCGTCCACTAGGAACACTCCCACGTGATACAGAAAAAAATTCGAGCAGAAACGAGCATTGCAAGGCTGTAACTTTAGGCAGTGGGAAGGATTTGCAAGAAACAGTTAAGGATAAGGAAAAGGGGGACAATGCAACAGCTGAAACAGAAGAAGTTGTGGAAACCGGGAAAGATAAAGATGAACTCGTAGAGCAGAATACACCGGAACCAACTATCATAATGCCGCCCATACCGTATCCGCGGAGATTTCAAAAATCCAAGTTAGATAAGTAGTTTTTAAGATTTTTGGATATTTTCAAAAAATTACATATCAACATCCCATTTGCCGAAGCTTTAGAACAAATGTCGAGCTACGCTAAGTTCATGAAGGATGTGTTGCAAAGAAAAGGAAACTAGGTGATTTTGAAACAGTAGCGCTAACCGAAGAATGCAGCGCAATTATCCAGAACAAGTTGCCTCCGAAGTTAAAAGATCCAGGTAGTTTTACTATTCCGTGCGACATTGGTAACCAATTTTTGGGAAGAGCATTATGTGATTTGGGGGCCAGTATTAATTTTATGCCATTATTAGTCTACAGTCAGTTTGGGCTCAAGGCACCAAAATCGACAAATATCAGTTTATTGTTGGTGGGCCGATCAGTTACATATCCCTGAGGTATCATTGAAGACGTATTATTAAGGGTGGATAAATTCATCTTCCCAGCAGATTTCGTTATCTTGGATTGTGAAGCAGATAAGGAAATTCCCATCATTCTCGGGTGACCATTCTTAGCAACGGGGGGAACATTGATCGACGTATAGAAAGGAGAATTGGCGATGCGAGTTGAAGATCAACAAGTCATTTTTAATGTGTTTAAGTCAATGTCTTATCCGAAGGAAAAAGGTGAGTGTTTGCGGGTGGATTTAATGGATGAGTTAGTTAATCACAAGTTCTGCGGAAACTACTCAGAGGACCCGATAGAATCCATGTTGTTCGGAATAGACGACTATAGTATTGAAGAGGACATTGAGAATATCAAATGGTTGGATTTGGCATCATTCTTCAAGAAAAATAATAAACCATTCGACACCCTTGATAAGTCCTAAACGGAAGGTAAAAAGTGTAAACCTTCAATAGAAGAGCCACCAAAGTTGGAATTAAAGCCACTACCGTCTCATCTTGAGTATGATTATCTGGGAAAAGATGTAACTCTACCAGTTATCGTTTCAACGGAGTTAACTAACACGCAAAAGGAGAAACTGCTACGGGTTCTGCGAGAGTTCAAAACAGCAATTGGGTGGACTATAACGGATATTCGAGGTATTAGCCCTTCATTTTGTATGCACAAGATTTTAATGGAAGAGGGGTCAAAACCAACCATTGAGATGCAAAGAAGGCTAAATCCCATTATGAAAGATGTGGTGAAGAAGGAGATTATAAAATGGTTAGATGTCGGTATTATTTACCCAATCTAAGACAGTCCATGGGTAAGTCCTGTACAGTGCGTACCAAAGAAAGTGGGTATGACAGTGGTGAAGAACGACGCTAATGAGCTCATCCTGACTAGAACTGTGTTATAGGCTGGAGAGTATGTATGGATTACCGTAAGCTGAATAAAGCCACACGCAAGGATCACTTTCCTTTGCCGTTCATTGATCAGATGTTGGACAGGTTAGCGGGACATCAATTCTACTGTCTGCTGGATGGATATTCCGGGTATAATCAAATTGCCATAGCTCTGGAAGATCAAGAAAAGACCACGTTCACATGTCCATATGGTACGTTTGCATTCCGGCGTATGTCTTTTGCGTTATGTAATGCGCCGACGACCTTTCAACGATGTATGATGGTGATCTTCTCCGATATGGTTGAACAGAATTTGGAGGTATTTATGGATGAATTTTATGTGTTTGGTGATAGTTTCGACTTATGTTTACAAAATCTGATTTTTAGTGTTGAAACGGTGCGTGGAGACTAACCTAGTGCTTAACTGGGAAAAATGTCACTTTATGGTGCAAGAGGGGATTATTCTTGGGCATAAGGTTTCTGCATCCGGATTAGAGGTGGATAGAGCAAAAATTGAGACAATTGAGAAACTACCTCCTCTATCATCTGTAAAAGGAATTCGGAGCTTCTTGGGACATGCGGGTTTCTACAGACGCTTTATTAAGGACTTCTAAAAAATCTCGAAACCTTTATGTTCCCTCTTGGAGAAAGTTGTACAGTTCAAAATGGATTAGTCATGTATCAAGGCATTTGAGGTATTAAAGAAAAAATTGGTCTCTGCTCCAATATTTGTAGTGCCCGATTGGTCTTTACCATTTAAATTGATGTGCGATGTCAGTGATTATGTGGTCGAAGCAGTGTTGGGTCAACGTCACGACAAGATTTTTCACACTATCTATTACTCTAGCAAGACGTTGACGGATGCTCAGTTGAACTACACAACCACCAAAAAGGAGTTACTTGCAGTTGTGTTTGCCTTCGACAAATTCAGATCATACGTTATTGGGACCAATGTAATTGTCTACACTAATCATTCTGCCATTAAATATCTGATTGAGAAGAAGGATGCCAAACCGCGTTTAATACGGTGGGTACTATTGTTACAAGAATTTGATCTGGAGATCCGGGATAGAAAAGGTACCAAAAATAAGTGGCGGATCATCTTTCTCGGTTGGAAAACACAGAGGTACATAAGGAAGACAACATACTGATTAATGAAAATTTTTTGGATGAACAACTGTTCCGGGTAACCACAATATTGCCTTGGTATGCTGACTATGTGAACTACGTGGTTGCCAAAGTGTTACCACCGGATTTGACTTCACAGCAACGTAAGAAGTTCTTACACGATGTTAAGCAATACTATTGGGACAAACCACTCTTGTTTAAAGCTTGCGCCGATCAAATGATTAGCCGTCGTGTGCCTCATGAAGAAATGGATAGTATATTAGGCCATTGCCACTCTTCAGATTACGAAGGTCATTATCCTTGTGATCGAACAGCAGCAAAAGTGCTACAATTGGGATTTCTCTGGCCTTCTTTATTCAAGGATGCTTACCTCTTTGTGTTGAAATGTGATCGATGCCAGCACGTAGGTAATATCTCCAAGTGCAATGAAATGCCACTCAACACAATTTAGAGGTTGAACTGTTTGACGTTTAGGGAATCGATTTCATGGGACCATTCCCATCATCTTTCAACAATCATTACATCTTGTTAGCGGTCGATTATGTTTCTAAATGGGTAGAAGTCGCAGCTTTACCCACGAATGATGCCAGCGTTGTTCTCAGATTTTTAAATAAAAACGTCTTCACATGATTTGGGTTGCCGAGAACGATAATAAGTGATGAGGGGACTCACTTCTGTAATAAGAAGTTCACTAAATTACTTGTAAAGTATGGGGTTCATCATGAAATTGCTGTCGCATATCATCCCCAAACCAATGGTCAAGCGGAGGTCTCGAATAGGGAGGTCAAGCAAATTCAAGAAAAAGTGGTCAATCCATCACGAAAAGATTGGTCATTGCGTCTTGATGATGCTCTGTGGGTATATCGAACAGCGTACAAAAATCCGATTGGCATGTCACCTTACAGAATGGTATTTGGAAAGGCGTGTCACCTCCCGGTCGAGCTAGAACACAGTGCACACTGGGTCATTCGGAAACTGAACTTTGATCTAGAAGCAGCGGATGAGAAAAGGTTATTGCAGTTGAACGAGATGGACGAATTCTGATTCAATTCCTACGAGAATGAAAAGCTTTACAAGGAGAAAGTCAAAGCCTGGCATGATAAGAAAATTCTCGATCAGACATTTGAACCGGGCCAACAAGTATTACTGTTCAACTTACGCTTGCATTTATTTCATGGGAAATTAAAATCCCGGTGGTCCGGGCCGTTCATGATTATATTTGTCGCTCCACACGGAAACATTGAGGTAGAAGAATCGAATTCAAAACAAAATTTAAGGTAAACAGTCAGCGCCTCAAACATTACAGGAGTGAACCTCTCAAACGTCAAGCTACGGTCATGTACCTCTCCGATCCAGTGACCAATTAAGCAACACGAAAAAGTTGGGCTGACGACTATAAACCAAGCGCTATAGGGAGGCAACCCAAGCATTTTCACATATTTTGATTTACTTCAGTTAAATTAGTTGTTATTAAAAATAATTTCCAAGTTATATTTAGTTGTAAGTCTATACTCGTGCATATCCTTAACATTACACTCCTTGCTCCCAGGTAAGTTGCAATTCCAGAAAAGGGGACAAGCCAAGATTGACGCAAGTGCCCCGACGCTCAACAAGACACAACCATCAGAGCCCTGACGCTAAGCATCAATAGGTGCAATCAACCCTCAGTGCCCCGGCGCTCATCTTTAACCACGCCATAGCGCCCCGGCAGTAGCCCAACATATCAGCCCCTACCACTCAGCGCCCCGACGCTCTCGGACAAGTGTTCCTCAGCACCCCGGCGCTAGAACTCGGCCTCAGGTACTGCATCCCAGCGCCCCGGCACTGGGGGTCAGGTTAAGAGTCCTAAGTTGGTTCCAATTCTGCATAATCCTAGTCTCATATTTGTAATTATCGCACACGTCTAAAATTTAAACTTTTCCCAGTCATCCATTTATAACTTCCGCCTCGTTCGCATTCACATAACCTCAATGATTTATTAGTTACACATTGTTGATATTGCATTGAAATCTCTTCTTGGCGAACTTGATTTCCCACTCCATATCCAAGGTATGTATATGTTTTCCCCGATCTAATTCTACTCCTTCTTCCCTACGTATGACACTACTGAATTTTGAATAACATGTCTATGTCTATCCATGGTAATTGTTGTAGCATCCCCGAATCCGGGCCCCAAATCACCGCGGATTCGGTACACTAATCATTCTATAATTGTTTACAGAAGATATAAACATAAATTGTTTATATATTAAACTTACACATAATCCCTAAGGTCGAGTAACCTTAACTTAATACACATTTCATAACTTTCTAACACATAACATCTTTATCAAACTATACTATTACAAAATAGCCGTACATTTTATCCCAAGCTAAACTTGGCCTTAATCTTTTCATGTATCCGAACGCATTCGCATTATCTGCAATGTTTTATCATGATATAGCAAGGGTGAGCATAAAAGTTGCTCAGCAAGTTTAAGTTCAACAATATAACGATATATCATGATTGAAGAGTATGAATAATAAGCTGGCTATAATTCATCAATATAATTGAGAACTAGCACGAACAAACTTTTGACTGAACAAGTATTAAACATGAACAAACATTTCTGAACCAAATGGTAATGAAGGTGATCAGCCTTTCATACCTGACTTATATATGCAAGATGTACAAAGTACAATTTTCGTGACAATCAGCAATGATTAACCATAAGCTTGAATAAAATACTCATAGTAGAGTTTAGTAAAAAGAAACTTGCCTGAACCGTTGATTACCGCTACGCAATTTATAACGCTTTACCCGAAGACCTAATATTAGTAATATAGATCTCCAATATTAGAATAATATTATCACAATATAATACTGTTATATATATATATACATAGAATAACCTAAACACATAGCACATAACCCTATCAATCTATAACACACATAAAACTTAGTATCAGGTCAAACTATTTCAGTCTGACTTGAAACCGACATAATTCTATCATCCCGACGGTCTAGTCGGACAATACTCGAGTTTAAGTTCAATTAAACTCTACTTAAACGCTTAACAATTATCCCAGATAATTATCTTATCAGTCAAAATAATTTTTAAAGACTTATAATAATTTTAAAATAATTATTATCATTTATCAACATCTTTCGATCATTAAAACCATATTTAATTGAATTAAATATCACATAATTCCTTAATCATTAATATTCATTTAATATAAAATATTAATGAAAATCATAACCGAATATTATAATATAATTATAATATACCAAAGTATTTTTAATACCTTAAAATCATAATTATATGATTTTTAAACACTTAAATCCATTATCCGATAATTGTTATTAATATTAAAATATTAATATTTTCCTGCCAAAATATCAAATGTTATATTTTATAACTTAAAATATTTTTCTAACACTTAAATTATTTTTATATAATTTTTAAAACATTAATACTATTTTTCCTTAATTTATTTAATATATTCATTAAATAAAATAATTATCATTAATATTTATTAATTAATGAATTTCATCACAAAATATTAAAAGTCATCAAAAATAACTTACAATATTTTCTAATATCATAATATAATTTTTCATGATTTTTCATGAATTAAAACTATTTTTAAATAATTTATCTAATATTATAATTAAATAAATAAATATTATTTATATTCCAAAAATATTAAATATTTTTGAAATATACTTCAAATAATTAAAAACTATTTTTCAAGCTTTAAAATAATTTTTAATAATTTAATATGTATTTTTAATAATTAAAAACCATTTATTTCTATTTATTAAATAAAAATAATTAATTTCCAAAAATAATTGTCACTAAAGGGCCATATAGCGACAGAACCGTCGCTATAGGTGTTCTTGGCCAATTTCCAGACCTTCATGTCAGTGCACAAGGGGGGTAGTTTGACCGGGTTTAATTCAGTGCTCTAAATGATTTCTGGGCAGGAATTCATACTAAAGTTGTAGTACTTATGCAATACTACAACAAGAAACCAAGTTCATGGCCAAAAAACACCATATCAGAGAGATCTAGGCTCTCAAATTCGTTGTCAGATCTGTTCTTCGTCTTTCTGGGTTTAACAGAATCAAAGGTACCCATTTTGGATCTTTATACTTTGCGTTCTGAGCTTGTTATGTGTGATATTAAGGTTCATGATTTTAGTACTGATGGTATGGTACAACATCCCATTAACAGATCTGACTAACAACAACAAGAAATGAAATTTTAATCCAGTCAAACTACATGTCAGGTACTGGTTCTTGAAGATTCTGGGTTTTCCAGAATCATCATCAAGGCAGATCGGTCAAGCTAGTTTGACCAAGATTATAAATGATCCTGTTAAATTTCTAAGTGTTATAATGACTTCCATGTGTATATCACATACCAGTTTACAAGATACAACCAACAAATCGACCAAAAACATAAAAACTAGCAAGATTAGAAGCCATGAAATCCTTGTCAGAAATTCTGGGAATTTTCTGGGCTGCCCAGAAAGTAATTTTGTGATCGGTCAACTAGGTTTGACCGTTCATAACTTTTGATCTAGACAAGATCTGGACTTGCTTCGAGTTTCAGAGTAAAGAACAGATAACATACTACCAATACAAATAGTTAAAATACAAAAAACAACTAACAGACACCGATCTATGATGTCTGACATTTGACTGTCAGACAAGAATTTTCCATATTTCCACATTTCATAAAAATACAATTTCGTGTACTTTGATGTTATGGATCTGGGATTTAACAACCCAGATCACTATATGACACCTTATTACACAACTTTAAACAACCAATTACAACATATAACATAGAATCATTGGATTTCTAGGTTTAGGGTTTTTTACCTTCTTAGCTTTAGATCTTGAATCTGGTCCTTTGATCTGATCTTGCACATGTTAAAAGCTGATAATTTCTTTGTTTCTCACCCACTCTCACTCTCTTACACGAAATTCTAGAGAGAGAAGAGGTTGGCAAAAAAAAAATGAAATAGAGAATGAACTTTTCTCTCTTTGTTAGTCTTTTATATCTAATTGATTCAATGTATGTTGCTGATTTGTATGGATTTTTAGTCACATGCTAGGCTAGGGCTAGAGTTAGGGTTGTTGAACAACTCAAGATATATCTAGATTTGCAAGCTACCTTACTAAAAATCCAAAAAGGGCAAATGAGTCATTTAGCATTTTAATTTAATGGCATTCTAGACAATTTGTCAAACCCTTAGGGTTTAGGGTTTGAAGCATTTAGGGTTTAGGATTTAACATTTAACCCTTAAAGATTTAGCAACTTGGATTTTAAAAAATTTCTAATTAGAATTTTAAAAAGGAAATCATAATTTCTAATTTATAATTAGGACTTCCTAATTATATCTTAATTTCCTAATCATAATTCAATCTTTGCTAATTAGGACTAATTTATCCTAATTAAAATTGCTAATTTAGCACTTAGAGTGAAATTTGTACATTAGGTTTCAAAACCACATTTTAGGGTTTTAAATAGAAAAATAATATTTAAATTTTAGAAATTAGATTTCCTAATTAGATTAGGGTTTCTAATAACTTGACAATTAGGATTTATAATTCCTAATTAATATTGCTAATTTGGCAATTAAATCCACCACTGAACAATTAGAGTTCAAAATGATCATTAGGGTTTTCAATCCCACAAATTAGGGTTTCTAATAGAAAATAATTTTCTAAAATAGAAATTAAATATTCGTAATTAGATTAGAGTTTTCTAATTACTTAACTTGAAAATAGAATTAATATATCCTAATTAACATAAAAAGTATTAAATTAACACTTTCGTTTTCCCTAACTATAAAATTAGGGTTTTAAATCCCGAAATTAGGGTTTTCTAAATTTGAAATTAGGGTGTGCTAATAATTAAGTTTTGCCCTAATTAGTAGTATAATTAATACCACATAAGCATTATAATTATCCTTTCTATTCCAGATTAGGGCTTCAATTTATCAGAATCTGAAACTAGGGTTTTCAGATCTGGTATTATGGTTTTCTAATAATCAATTAGGATTTCCAGAAACTCATTAGGGTTTTCCCTAATTAATTTATAATTAATGACGTTTAACCTTATACATATCATTGCATTCCTAATCTAGGGTTTTTAATATCCGAATTAGGGTTTTAGATTCCCGGAACTGACATTAGGGTTTCCAGAACTAGTTTCTAGGATTTCTTATTAATCGCTAGGGTTTTCTAACTGAACATTAAAGTTCTTAATATATAATTAGGGTTTGACACATATATAATTAATCTGGTCAACCCTTGACCCTTAACCACATTCAGCACACATACATAACCATATTCACAGAATTTAATCACATAAATCCTTAATCCTGAATAATTAACCTATATCCTTCATAGAATTTTGAAATCATCAAAATTTCACCCTAATAATATCAAACGCATACACTTATTTTCTGTTTAGGTCTATTATTTGACCTTAAATCAATCATTTAATATTTTAATAAATTATCCAAATTCTTGGGTTGTCACATTCACCCCTCCTTATAAGAATTTCGTCCCCGAAATTAACCTTACACCTTACACCGTGCACCTTACACTATTCACACATATCACATGCTACCCAATACACCTCTCACAAGAGTAAAAGTTTTCAAATTGTACTGAGGGGTCATATGGACCATGAACACATTTAGTTTTAACGCTAGTGATCATACCGCAAAACAATACATTACTTTGTATGTTTACAATCACAAAGAAGGTAAACTACCGTTGCTAGTACTTTAGGTGATCAGCCAATCGTACTCTTACGTCATGCATAACGTATTAATCATTTTTAGCGAATATTTACGCTATTAGATTGGATTATTTATCCAAACATTATCGTTCACCTCAGTCTTATCATAGGATTCCGTACCAAAGCAATTTGGTTCGGGAAATTCTTTCAATAAACACTTGGAGTTTTTATAACATTAGTCTAGCTGAATCAAATAGCATAGACTCATATCGATAATTCAATTCAATCGAATTATTTAGGTGTAGCCAAACCCTGTTGGCAAATTAAATTTTTTTTTTAAAACATTTTTCGAGAATGACATCATGATGCCGTACTGTATTAACAGTCCGTTTGAGGATGCCGTCATTATATGACTTTGTCATAACACATCATACAATAGTGGAACAGCGACTTCAGGTCAAATTCATACTACGTATTCCTGTATTTACAACTCCATCACATTTTTTTCATCTCTGCACCAGGTTACATGGTACATGAGTGATAAATAAAAACAATTTTTGATATTTCAAATCATTTGCGTCTAGCCGAAATAAGTAGCATAGACTATACTTTAAACCGTTTCAAAAATGATTACGAGTCAACATTTTTTTTAAAGGGCACATAGTGCGTATTTAGCTTGATATCAAAAATTTGAAGTTTAGCACAGCTAGGAGTTTAGGAAAACCTAAGTCTCCACTAATGATCATTTGCTTAACAATCTATCTGTTCCTATAATCCTTAACACTCCATTCACACACAACTATACCCAGTTCATAAAACCACACTTATGAGTTCATAACCTGGCCACAATTATATGAGTTTAAGAACTTACTCTAGTCTGACCTTTGGCGTCCGTTCGCTGAGGGGCTCATAAACATTTCATATAACATGAGTCAAGAATGTCACATAAGTATGAGTTCTAAGAATTCGTACCTAATCTTATATTCTCTACCTATGACCTATTTATCTGTATATAATAACTAGTGTGACACAACATTTCAATGATTACCCATGCCACCAACTAAGTAGTTTTTACACCAAGTACAATTTCCCGCTCATACAAGAAATCATACAACTCAGTTGCTAACATGAGTCCTCATTGAAATCCCCACCTAATCTTAACCACCTTTTTCAACACGAATTTTATTTAATCCGTATTCATAATCCATAACTCTTTTATTAGTTTTCATAGTACCATTTCATAGTACAACTGATACACATCATCTTGCTGTAAACTTTTCAATCATCAGATTGATTCTTTTCGGTTGTCATAACCTTAACAGATCACGGGGTGATCTCATCGTATATATTACGATTCAATTCTATGACTTGATCGTTTTGTTTTACGATCTCCTATTCCTGCACTTTCAGTCTTTTAGACTCGATCTATTCACCATTAATGTTCAACTTTATTATCAGAGTTAGGGAACTCTGTATCTTAACAACTTACCGAGATTCGTCTTTGAATCTTACTGACCAACTAACTCTATTTGAGTTAGCACTTATCCTAATAACTGTGGTTATTGGTCTCAGGTATTCCTACCTAAGCTTCATAACCAACAGCTTTGATACCAACTGTAGCATCCCCGAATCCGGGCCCCAAATCACCGCAGATTCGGTACACTAATCATTCTATAATTGTTTGCGGAAGATATAAACATAAATTTTTTATATATTAAACTTACACATAATCCCCAAGGTCGAGTAACCTTAACTTAATACACATTTCATAACTTTTCTAACACATAACATCTTTATCAAACTATACTATTACAAAATAGCCGCACGTTTTATCCCAAGCTGAACTTGGCCTTAACCTTTTCCTGTATCCGAACGCATTCGCATTATCTGCAATGTTTTATCATGATATAGCAAGTGTGAGCATGAAAGTTACTCAGCAAGTTTAAGTTCAACAATATAATGATATATCATGATTGAAGAGTATGAATAATAAGCTGGCTATAATTCATCAATAATTGAGAACTAGCACAGACAAACTTTTGACTGAACAAGTATTAAACATGAACAAACATTTCTGAACCAACTGGTAATGAAGATGATCAGCCTTTCATACCTGACTTATATATGCAAAATGTATAGAGTACAATTTTCGTGGCAATCAGCAATAATTAACCATAAGCTTGAATAAAATACTCTTAGTAGAGTTTAGTAAAAAAAACTTGCCTGAACCTTTGATTACCGCTACGCAATTTATAACGCTTTACTCGAAGACCTAATATTAGTAATATAGATCTCCAATATTAGAATAATATTATCACAGTATAATACTGTTATATATATATATATATATATATATATATATATATATATATATATACATAGAATAACCTAAACACATAGCACATAACCCTATCAATCTATAACACACATAAAACTTAGTATCAGGTCAAACTATTTCAGTCTGACTTGAAACCGACACAATTCTATCACCCTGACGGTCTAGTCGGACAATACTTGAGTTTAAGTTCAATTAAACTCTGCTTAAACACTTAACAATTATCCCAGATAATTATCTTATCAGTCAAAATAATTTTTAAAGACTTATAATAATTTTTAAATAATTATTATCATTTATCAACATTTTTAGATCATTAAAACCATATTTAATTGAATTAAATATCACATAATTCCTTAATCATTAATATTCATTTAATATAAAATATTAATGAAAATCATAACTTAATATTATAATATAATTATAATATACCAAAGTATTTTTAATACCTTAAAATCATAATTATATGATTTTTAAACACTTAAATCCATTATCCGATAATTACTATTAATATTAAAATATTAATATTTTCATGCCAAAATATCAAAAGTTATATTTTATAACTTAAAATATTTTTCTAACACTTAAATCATTTTTATATGATTTTTAAAACATTAATACTATTTTTCCTTAATTTATTTAATATATTCATTAAATAAACTAATTATCATTAATATTGATTAATTAATAAATTTCATCACAAAATATTAAAAGTCATCAAAAATAACTTACAATATTTTCTAATATCATAATATAATTTTTCATGATTTTTCATGAATTAAAACTATTTTTAAATAATGTATCTAATATTATAATTAAATAAATAAATACTATTTATACTCCAAAAATATTAAATATTTTCGAAATATACTTCAAATAATTAAAAACTATTTTTCAAGCTTTAAATAATTTTTAATAATTTAATATGTATTTTTAATAATTAAAAACCATTTATTTCTATTTATTAAATAAAAATAATTATTTTATGAAAATAATTGTCACTAAAGGGCCCTATAGCGACAGAACCGTCGCTATAGGTGTTCTTGGCCAATTTCCAGACCTTCATGTCAGTGCACAAGGGGGGTAGTTTGACCGGGTTTAATTCAGTGCTCTAAATGATTTCTGGGCAGGAATTTATACTAAAGTTGTAGTACTTATGCAATACTACAACAAGAAACCAAGTTCATGGCCAAACAACACCATATCAGAGAGATCTAGGCTCTCAAATTCGTTGTCAGATCTGTTCTTCGTCTTTCTGGGTTTAAGAGAATCAAAGGTACCCACTTTGGATCTTTATACTTTGCGTTCTGAGCTTGTTATGTGTGATATTAAGGTTCATGATTTTAGTACTGATGTCAGGGTACAACATCCCATTAACAGATCTGACTAACAACAACAAGAAATGAGATTTTAATCCAGTCAAACTACATGTCAGGTACTGGTTCTTGAAGATTCTGGGTTTTCCAGAATCTATATCAAGGCAGATCGGTCAAGCTAGTTTGACCAAGATTATAAATGATCCTGTTAAATTTTTAAGTGTTATAATGACTTCCATGTGTATATTACATACCAATTTACAAGATACAACCAACAAATCGACCAAAAACATAAAAACTAGCAAGATCAGAAGCCATGAAATCCTTGTCAGAAATTCTGGGAATTTTCTGGCCTGCCCATAAAGTAATTTTGTGATCGGTCAACTAGGTTTGACCGTTCATAACTTTTGATCTAGACAAGATCTGGACTTTCTACGAGTTTCAGAGTAAAGAACAAATAACATACTACCAATACAAACAGTCAAAACACAAAAAACAACTAACAGACACCGATCTATGATGTCTGACATTTGACTGTCAGACAAGAATTTTCCATATTTCCAGATTTCATAAAAATGCAATTTCATGTACTTTGATGTTATGGATCTGAGATTTAACAACCCAGATCACTATATGACACCTTATTACACAACTTTAAACAACCAATTACAACATATAACATAGAATCATAGGATTTCTAGGTTTTGGGTTTTATACCTTCTTAGCTTTAGATCTTAAATTTGGTCCTTTGATCTGATCTTGCACATGTTAAAAGCTGATAATTTCTTTGTTTCTCACCCACTCTCACTCTTCTACAAGAAATTCTAGAGAGAGAAGAGGTTGGCAAAAAAAATGAAATAGAGAATGAACTTTTCTCTCTCTTTTAGTCTTTTATATCTAATTGATTCAATGCATGTTGCTGATTTGTATGGATTTTTAGTCACATGCTAGGCTAGGGCTAGAGTTAGGGTTGTTGAACAACTCAAGATATATCTAGATTTGCAAGTTACCTTACTAAAAATCCAAAAAGGGCAAATTGGTCATTTGGCATTTTAATTTAATGGCATTCTAGACAATTTGCCAAACCCTTAGGGTTTAGGGTTTGGTTAGGGTTTAGGGTTTGGAGCATTTAAGATTTAGGGTTTAACATTTAACCCTTAAAGATTTAGCAACTTGGATTTTAAAAATTTTCTAATTAGAATTTAAAATAGGAAATCATGATTTCTAATTTATAATTAGGACTTCCTAATTATATCTTAATTTCCTAATCATAATTCAATCTTTGCTAATTAGGACTAATTTATCCTAATTAAAATTGCTAATTTAGCACTTAGGGTCAAATTTGTACATTAGGTTTCAAAACCACATTTTAGGGTTTTAAATAGAAAAATAATATTTAAATTTTAGAAATTAGATTTCCTAATTAGATTAGGGTTTCTAATAACTTAACAATTAGGATTTATAATTCCTAATTAATATTGCTAATTTGGCAATTAAATCCACCACTGAACAATTAGAGTTCAAAATGATCATTAGGGTTTTCAATCCCACAAATTAGGGTTTCTAATAGAAAATAATTTTCTAAAATAGAAATTAAATATTCGTAATTAGATTAGAGTTTTCTAATTACTTAACTTGAAAATAGAATTAATATAACCTAATTAACATAAAAAGTATTAAATTAACACTTTCTTTTCCCTAACTATAAAATTAGGGTTTTAAATCCCAAAATTAGGGTTTTCTAAATTTGAAATTAGGGTTTGCTAATAATTAAGTTTTGCCCTAATTAATAGTATAATTAATACCACATAAGCATTATAATTATCCTTTCTATTCCAGATTAGGGCTTCAATTTATCAGAATCTGAAACTAGGGTTTTCAGATCTAGTATTATGGTTTTCTAATAATCGATTAGGATTTCCAGAAATTCATTAGGGTTTTCCCTAATTAATGACGTTTAACCTTATACATATCATTGCATTCCCAATCTAGGATTTTTAATATCCGAATTAGGGTTTTAGATTCCCGAAACTGACATTAGGGTTTCCAAAACCAGTTTCTAGGATTTCTTATTAATCTCTAGGGTTTTCTAACCGATTGTTAAAGTTCTTAATATATAATTAGGGTTTGACACATATATAATTAATCTGGTCAACCCTTAACCCTTAACCACATTCAGCACACATACATAACCATATTCACAGAATTTAATCACATAAATCCTTAATCCTGAATAATTAACCTATATCCTTCATAGAATTTTGAAATCATCAAAATTTCACCCTAATAGTATCAAACAGATACACTTATTTTCTGTTTAGGTCTATTATTTTCCCTTAAATCAATCATTTAAGATTTTAATAAATTATCCAAATTCTCGGGTTGTCACAATTGCATGTTTTGAGATTTGAATTGTTAGACAATTGTAAGTGTTACACGTACAATAAGAATTGTCCACAAGGTGTTTGAAGTTTTTCCTGACTCAATCCTAATGGCTAAAGTTCAACTTCACACCATATCGTTGCTCTGAATTCACTTGCACACTTACCATCACACTAACAGAAATCTATATTTTTTTCCAACTGGGATATCATAAGAAGGAGAAGTACACTTTTTGGATGCTTACTTAAGGTGTATTTCAACGCGAATTTTGATTTACCAACTATATACATGCATTGCCTATTTGACTGTTACCATGAACTCTTTGACCAATAAGGCTCTGCAGATATAGAATGAGATTACTCGGTACAATTGATGCTTCCATACTATGATGTATCTCACTACACCCACAACCATGAGACAACACGTCCACTTATTGGGACAGTTTGGGGGTAGTCTCACGAGTACGGTTGTCCATATTAGAGTCCTACACAATTCTAATACATGTGCTTGTGAATTTCTTGCAGATTTTTCTACATGGCTTCCAAACGACAACGTGGCGAAGGTTCAGGCACCGCCTCGGCTCCACCCAGATTTGATAGTCGTCGTTTTGTTAGTGCCGCGGCTCAAGAACGCTATAACTGCATGGCTACCCCCTCACTAGTCCCTGAACGTGGTTTGAGGCCCGACCAAACCAAAGATGGGGAAATAGCGGTAATGATTGCTGAAAGAAATTGGTTCTCCCTCACCGAACAACCTGACCCGGCAGTGATCGCAGTCGTGAAAGAATTTTATGCCAACGTTTCAAAACACGATCACTATACAGTGTTTGTGCGGGGAAAAACTGTGGAAATCGGTGAAGAGCACATCAATGGGTGTTACCAACTGAATTTGGAAGAGGTTAACGATGAGTATGCCGGTCTTTTGAGCCAAGGTCCAGACTATGAGAAAATAATCCGAGAGCTGTGTCAACCGGGCACCACATGGACAGTGCATGAACGTGGCAGCATGACCTTCCCCGATTCTAACCTCAGTCTATATGGGAAGGTGTGGTATGCCTTCATCTGTGCCAAACTCATGCCATGCACACTTGTGAGCCATATCACAAAAGAAAGAGCAGTGTTGCTACACTCTATTATTCAAGGCTTGCAAATAGATGTCGGTCACATGATCCAGCAATCCATTCTCTGCGCATCTCGAGGAGGAACCATAAGAGGTTTACCCCATCCACCGTTAATTTGTGTTCTATGTGCGAAGTTTGGGGTAAAATGGAAATCGAATGAGATGATCCAAATTCCTATGCCAGTTTTGGACCATAAGTTGATCAACAGGTATAAAGTGTGGACAGGTGGGGTAAATCACCCTAGGGGATTGGGTTTCATAATTCCCCAAGTTGCACCTACACAAGCCCCACCACCTCAGGCTCCACCTACTTATGGCCCATCTTTAGCAGCTCATCGTGGTGTGGTTCCCGAAGCAGTCCAGAGAGAGATAGACGGCTGGTTTTACAACATGGAGTCCCAGAATGTGCGCTTGTCGGAGCGTCAAGATGTGATTTTCAAATTCTTAGTTGACCAATTTGCTTCACAAAATGAATTAACCGTCCAATTACATCTGGGCGTTCACCTAAGCCAGTTCCAAACTGCTCCTGTTCTGCCAGTATTTCCCCCTTCCGATCAAGAGATGAGCGAGGACGATGATGCTCCACCCGAGGAATAAGCTCTTCAGGGAAGGCCTCTCTTTTATTTTGATATATTTTTCGCATGAGGACATTGCTCTGGATTAGTTTGGGGGTAGTTAAGTTTTATTTCGAAGTTGTAGCTTGTTATTAGTTTATGGATTTGGTTTGTGATTGTTAGTTTAATGTTTCATTTAGGATTGCATGATAATTCCAGCTTTTGATAGTACGTTTATTTGGGGGCCAATGATGAAATTAGAATTGCATGAACAAGTCTAGTAAGGATTGTTGAGCTAGTGATATGATTTTCTTGACATAATTTAAATCTTTATCTGTTTGACACTGATATTATAAGGATAGTACGTTTTGAAAAAATGACCATGTTGACTATGATAGTTTAAATGGATAAATAATAGAGTTCTGAAGGGACAATTTGAATAGCTAGTGAAGACTGAATTTATACATAAACTCGAGTTTGGGGGAAAATATTTGGAATATATAAGCTAAAAAAAGGGTATACATGGTGACTAGTCTTGTTTCGGGGCCTTTGTTACTTGAGCAAGTACGCCCGAGGGGATTGTCTTTACACCTAGGGCCCTAAGGTCTTTTATGGTCTGGGAGTCATTGGTCAAAATCTCGCTAAGGGGTAACACTGTTAGCCTAATGAGATGAGACATTGCACAGTCATTTATGTATATTTAGAAAAAATTTAAGAATAAAGGGGGAAAAGTGCAAAAACGCCCCCGTTATAAAAAAAAGAGAAGAGAAAAGAAAAGAATAAGTATTCCATTTTGACTCTTGAATTCGGGTAATTGTTTGATTTCAGTTGAAACAAGTATATTTGATGAGTTCTCAAATTCACACTATATGATGCTTACTAAGACATTTATTATCTTTCATATTTTTACCTTTCATGGGTTAGCATGGTTGTTGAACACACACTCACAATATCAGTAATAACAGATTTAGATTCACTGATTGTTGGAATCACTACAACAAAGAGGCTTATTTACGACGGAATATTCGGTCGGCACTAAGGTTATTCCGTCGAGGGTAACCTCATTCCCGACGGAATTTTCGATCAGAAGTTTGGTCTTATATAAGCACGTCGAAAATAAGTCCGTCGATTCTTCGGTCGGAAAAACTTACGGTCGACGGAACTATTGGCGACCGAATATTCGGTCCGGGTTAATATATCACCGACTGAAATGTGTCTGTCGAGGATATTCGGTCGATCCTAAACATGCCACGTGGCATCCTGGTAAAAAAGGAAAATTAACTTACGCGCGACGAACTTCTGTCGACTATGTAATTAGTGCGTCGAGGTTATTCGGTCGAGGATATTCAGTCGAGGCTATGTATGCCACACGACAATATATCGAAAATGGGGTGAAACTTAACATCGACGGTTATCCGTCGACACTACCAATATTCTGTCGAGGTTACTATTTTTTTTAAATAAATTTTTTGTTTTTACAATATCCAGGGATTTAACCCACATCTTGTACCTGTACCTGTACCTGTACCTGTTCCTGAACCTGAACCTGAACCTGTTTTCCCAACATCACATACACAAACTAAATTAAGCTAAATGTCAAAAACATCCCATTACTACTTGCATAACCGCAACAAACCAAAGTAATGAAATGTAAGACCGCATTAATCAAAGTAAATTAAACTAGACTGCATTAATCCCATTAGTCTAAACTAACTACAACAAACATCCCATTAAGCTAAATTAAGCTAAGTGTCAAACCGCAACAAAACCAAAGTAATTAATGATAAGGTACTTTAAACTACAATATGTACGTCAAAAGTTATGTAAAATTAATACAAAAGAATTTAAACTACAAAAGAATTTAATCTACAAAAGAATGTAAACTAAGTCAAGCTAATAGAGCCCCCGGTGTGAGAATGATCATCGTCATCCCGCTCGTCTGTCCGCTCATCATCCTGTTGATACAATATAATGTAACTCAGTAGTCCATATATATGATTTAGTAAAGATAACTAAATGAAAATTAAATAACATGCAGAATATATATTTGTATTTAAAACGAAATATACCCGAGCAGTCGAGCTCTGACTCAACATCGGCCCAAACGCGTCCTCGACTAAGGTAACCACCATCCGAACAATCTCGTCATGTATCGCGGCCCACTGCTCTGGAGGGATACCCGTACTCTCGGCGATGGCACCATCTGCAACGTCCTCAAACCTCTCCGACACTGCAGCCATAACACGCTGGAACAAAGCATCATCTAAGCCAGCGCCCGTATGCGATGGTCCCACGGGGGCTCTCGGACGCAGACGCTGGCTAGAGCCTATAAATATAAATATAACATGAATAATATTACAAGTTTACTTTATTCATAAACACGAAATAAACACAAATATTATACCTCGTGGCAGTGTATAGGCTGGTATCCACGGTAACCCCAGCACTCGATACTGGCCGGTAGTACTAGTGGGAGTATCCTGAGGCACGACCCAAAGAGCCATCTCCTCGTCCTGAGATAAATTAATCTCGGGCGGAGGGACGGTGGAATCTAACATCTCAGCATCGCCCCTAGCAGCCTGCAACTCTGCTATACACTGGCTACGGAGCTTCTCAAACTGCTCCTGTAATTTGATATAGAAGTGAGTTATCTTGGTATCATCACATAAATTACGTAATATTATCCTAAATAATATATGTTATAGTAAATGTATTACCCGTATAGCTAGTGCTGCTGGTGATATCGTCGACCCTGAAGTAGAGCCCTTAGGCGTATAGACTCTATCCTAGAACTCGATCATAGTAGGAGGTCGGCCCAAGCAACTCCTCATGGCCTAGATCATATACATTAAATAAAATCACCTTAATTTACTATAGTTGCAATATAAGATTAAACTAAACTAAAGAGAAATACATACTGACTTAACCTCCTGAAACGACTGCGAGCCAGAAGTATGTACAACTCGCAGCTTGCCGCGATTCTTCTTCATCTGCTCCGACTTTGTCTTGAACGCAACATCATCCCAGTACGCACACATCGCAGCCCATGCTGCATCTAATATTGCTCGCGGCTGATAATCTCGCAAAGTAGTCACGGGCATTTCTTCTATCGCCCGGACTGCCCTCTGTCGCATCTCGTACAACCAACTGGCATAATTAGTCAAGATGTTGGCAATGATAACGGCGTCACCATCTGCCTCAGTGATATCGGTCTCGTATCTGTAGTATCTCTATCAAACAGACATAACATACGTATAATTTATTATTTGAACAATATGTAAATAACATGCATGGACCTTGATTTAATATATGTAAGTCGACTTACGTGAAACTCCCGCAACACTGTAGCCATGAAGCCAGCATCGTAGCGCGCATACTGACTAAATCACATGCAGCCAGTAGGGAGATGTGCCAGGCAGATGTCATGTATGGTCGCCTTAGCGATAGGATCCATAATACTAGAATACAAAATTAATTAATCACATGATAATATCATTCTAATTGAACATAAGTGATATATTATAGTTAAAACCTACACAGACGAGCTGACATCAACTGAAACTGTGTCGGGCACTGCCGGTGGACGACCTAATCGACCGAGGTTTGGCCCTCGCGAACGCCGACGTCTAGCATCTGTATGTTGATATATATATATAGTTATGACATTGTCCAAAAATAGTAAATGAATGTGTAATATAGTTATGGAAATAATGTTACTGAGCCAAAAAAGAAATCAACTCACTAGCATCTGAAGATGACCCTCCCTGGGAGCCGTCACCTGATCCGGAGCGGCCGCCAGCACGGCCACCTCCACCGCTATGTCGAGGCATATATAGTTGTACTACTGAAATAACAGACATAGATACGATGAACGATCAAATGGTCATCCTATGTGTGGGAAAATATATATATAATGATTGATTTTAGTTGCATAGTATTCACAAAACACCAATTAGTGAAGAAGTAGTACGTCGTCAAACCCGTCAGAGTCAAAATCATTTTCAGCCTCTAATTCTGTCTCTTCCTCTTCTGTATCAATTTCTTCCTCAATATCATCTTCTACCATCACATACGGACTAACAACCACATCTTCCTCCACTTCGTCAACAACGAATACGTCAACGACATCATCACCCAACACATCGTCATCATATACCACAACGTGGCTAGGATTGCTAACTTGTTCTTGCAACACGTCATCCGTTCTAGAAAAATTAGTACCATCAAATGGCCGATTCTTCGTTGTCACAACTGTATACCAGGTGGTTTTGCTGTGAATGACATTAGGGCCATAATACACTTGAGTTACTTGGCTGGATAACACAAATACATCATCAGACTGTAAAACAGATTTTATATCTACTGTTACGATTCTATTACAATCAACTTTAACACCCTTTTCAGTATCAAACCAGCGACACTTAAATATAACAACCTTTTTAGCCCTTGGATAATTGAGCAAAACCACTTCCTTTAATCTTCCATAGTAATTGGATTCATAATCTCCATAACAACTTCCCAACACGAAAATATCGGAGTTGACTGATGTCAATTCATTCAAGTCATCAACCTTGAATCTATACCCATTCACGATACAACCTGGAAATGAACTAACAAGTTTGTACAGGCCTAAAATGACATCTCTAAAACAATCATACGCGTTCTCTTCGTCGACCCTTCTCTTAAACCACTGGTGAAAATTTGCATTAGTGAATGCTTCCATCTGTGATTCTGTCAACCCCGGGTTAGAAGCATAAGCTTCCAATTCGAATGAACTACGTACAATAATATGGCAAATAATTAATTTTTGATTAAGGATAGATAAATCATTTTCAACTTGTAATAATACATACTTGATGTATGACAATGTTTCAGGCATATTTAGAAGCGTGTATGTAGAGACAATCTTTAAATCTTTATCGGTTAGGTAAGTCTTCGTCTCATGTCCAAATGGTTTAGCTGGATAAGTGAATACAATCAACTCATCATCAGCACGACCAGATAGATCCACGACCTCATTCTGACTTAGACAGTTATGCTTCGTTGCGACTACATCGTCAAAGTACAATGAGCAGAAGTTGACAAGCTCTTCCTTCGTATAGCGTTCAGCAATAGAACCCTCAACGTGTGCTTTGTTTTAACTTTCTGCTTTAATCGACGCATATACCTGTCACATGAAAGTATGTGATATATATTACCTGATAAGTTAAATATAAAGATGACGAATATTACACAATGTATGTGATGTTACCTCTCAAATGGATACATCCATCGATATTGCACCGGTCCTCAAAGCTTAAGTGCATATGGCAGATGAATAGGCAAATGTTCCATGCTGTCAAAGAACCCCGGTGGTAAAATCATTTTGAGCTTGCACATTGTCAACACTATATTTTTCTCCATCTGCTCCACATCACAATACCTTATAACAGTTGAGCAAATATCCCGAAAGAAATTTGAAAGTGCGGTAAAAGTGTCATTAATATTCCTGGGTAACATCTCACGAAATGCAATTGGCATCAACTTCTGCATGAATACATGACAGTCGTGACTTTTGAACCCAATAATTTTTAACTGCTCAACCTTAGTACAACGAGATATGTTAGAAGCATATACATCTGGGAGCTTCAATGCGCTAAGCCACTTGCAAAAGTTTTCAACCTGTTGCTTGGTAAGACAAAATGGAGCTTTTGGTTTTGTGTTGCTAGTTCGGAGCCACAATTCCCGCCTGATATTCATTTCCTCCAAGTCTTTACGTGCTTTATCATTGTCTTTTTTTTACCACTTGTATCTAGTACGGTGTAAAACAAGTTCTCAAATACATTCTTTTCTGTATGCATAACATCTATACAATGACGAAGTGCTAGTGTGACCCAGTATGGCAACTCAAACAAAATTGGCGAGTGAGTCCAGTTATGAGTTTTCCCATATCCTATAGCTCTCAACGTACCATGCTCCTTCCCAAGGGATGGAAATGTTAGATCATTTAGCCAGCCCAATATGTCGCTGCCCGACAAGTGACCAACAACCCCTTTCTTCTCAATCTTTCTGTTGAATTATGTAGACATCTTTTTATAACTGTGCTTAGCAGGCAAGAATCTACGAGCAGTTCCAAAGAAACTAGTTTTCCGGTCATGACGTAGTTGAGTGCCTTGCACATCCCCCATGCAGACTGGACATGACAACTTGCCATGAGTCGACCAACCACTAATCATCCCAAGTGCCGAAAAGTCAGTGATAGTCCACAACAAGGCTGCCTTCATCACAAAATTCTGCCCGACAGATTTATCAAAAGTCTGAACACCTGTTTCCCACAGCATCTTAAGTTCATCGACTAACGGTCTGAGGTACACGTTAATGTCTTTTGTAGGACTCTTATATAAGTAAGGTCCATAAAAGATACGGATCCCGCATGCACATTGACGGTGGAAGATTGTAAGCTACCATAATCACTGGCCAAACAGAATAAAGCTGACTAAAATTATTAAATGGACAGAATCCATCTGTAGCCATCCCAAGCCTGACATTCCTAACTTCTTCGGCAAATTATGGAAAATTGGCATCAAAATTCTTCAATTCATCTCCATCTGTTGGGTGAGTCAGCTAACCAGGCACGACATCCCTTGTTCTATGCCTCACTCATATACTGAGCAGTGTACGCGGACATGAATAGCCATTGCAACCTCGGCGCAAGAGGAAAATACCGTAAAATCTTCTTGGGAACATGTTTCTCCTTCCCTCCACATTTTGTGATCTTGTACCTTGGCGAGTTACAGATATCACACTGCACCTTATCTTTGTCCTCCCCATAATATAACATGCAATCCTGCTCACAAGCATCGATCTTTGCATACCCGAGATTCAACCCCTTAACCATCTTCTTCACCTCATAGTAATTCGCAGGCAACGTATTATCCCTAGGTAAGAAGTTGGTGAGAATATCAAGAAAATCATTGAATCCTCTCTCACTGCAGTCATGCTCATTCTTGAAATGTAAAATATTTGTAACTGCAGAAAGTCTGGTGTGCTTGTCATTTCCAGGATACAATGGAACATCCGATTCAGATAACAACTTGTAGAAAGTAGCTGCTGAATCATTTGGCTTTTGCTGAGAACTGCTTGACGCATGCTCGGTTTCAGTCCAGTCAATATTGGTAGGGCTGTGACGCCCCCAAAATTAGGTATACATCACCCATCTTGGGTCATCAGATACATGGTACAAAATTCAAATACAACTTACTAATACAACTGTCGTGTACAATACGACAAAATATAACTATGAGTTTGAATACAATTATTGTCTACTAGAGATTATACAAACTCAAAAGGAGTCCTCATTAAAATTATTAACACACTATTTCACAGAATAGTGAGGATTACTAATGCTATCCTCTGGACCGTCACTCCGTTCCCCGACTAGTCCCTACTATGTTCTCATTTCCTGAAGAGAACAGTGAAAAAAAGGGTGAGCTCAACTAGTCCAGTAAGAAATATTATGACTAAGATAATGCAGAATAAATTATCGTTAGCCTTCAACAGTGTTAAACTGATAAAATATAACAACATCAAATTTAACTGCAGCGGAATAAACAATCCATTAAAAGAGTCAAGTAGAGAATAAAATCTACTATCTTTTATGATATAAAAGGTTTTTCATGACTTTTATCGCTGGGACTCAGCTTAATAAATAATCCACATCATTGAATCACCCATGCACTACGGCCAAGGATATTCTTTAGTATCACGACCACAAATTATCCATGAACTACAGCCAAGGACATTCGTGTATTCATTAATGGTCATGATCATGCCAACAACTGTCCATCAACGCACTACGGGCCAATGATAACTTTTACCACATCATTTGTAACATTACGGTTATGATTACACCGAATAATCCCTGGTCATAATCATACCAAGTCCATCTATGCACTACAGGCCACAGATGACTTTCAACATAATATAAACATGAAGATGATG
Organism: Panax japonicus; assembly: GCA_020205505.1. NCBI lineage: Eukaryota > Viridiplantae > Streptophyta > Magnoliopsida > Apiales > Araliaceae > Panax > Panax japonicus. The sequence continues at coordinate 46,471,146 of CM035091.1, forward strand.
ACAATGATATAAGAATTCAATAAAAAAAGTTCAAGAATTAATTTATCCAGGAACTAATAATGTCCAAATTGTCAACATGATAATGCTTTGTAGAGTAAAATTCAAGAATGAGCAGAAGAATATTTCCATGAAAAGATACTAGATGAAGCGTAAATATCAAGGATATTCTACTAATTTCATTGAGTATAGAAGTCAAAACTTTAACCAACTAAGTATAATAAAGAATGGAATAACAAAAGAAATCACCATGCATGCGGTACTTCACATAGACAGGTTATTCCAACAGAATAATAATAACGGAACCAGGTTAGGCAAAATTTGCACCGACAAGATGTTCCAACAGAATAATAAAGATGGAACCAGGTCCGGTGTAAAACACACAGACAGGATGTTCCAACAGAATAATAATAAAGACGGAACCAGGTCCGGTGTAAAACACACAGACAGGATGTTCCAACAGAATAATAATAAAGAAGAAACCAGGTCCGATGTAAAACACACAGATAAGATGTTCCAACAGAATAATAGAAGAACGTCACCAAGTATAGGGTAAACCGCGTATACAGGTTATTCTAACAGAATAATAAGCAATGGAATAACAACAGTTTTCGTCATGAATAAGAAAGAATAACACCCCTTACATTAGTAGGAGATTGAATACTGCATTAGTGTAGTAACAGAATACTCTTCTTCTTATTCTCTCTATACTTTCTCTCTCTATAGCTTGAATGAATTCGTGAAAAATAATGAAGCACTAGGCCTCTATTTATAGAAGATTTCTAGCTTAGCATTTGAAATGTGAAAAGGCAAGTGGCTTGATGACTGGTGATGTGAGAAGAAAAGTGGTTTGACGCCTGTAATGTGAAACATCAAGTGGTTTGACGCCTATAATGTGAAACGTCAATTGGTTCGACGCCTGTAATATGAAACGGCAAGTGGTTTGACGTCTGGTAAAGGTAATTACTATTGACGAAGGTAATTACTATTGACAAAAGTAATTACTATTGACGAAGAGACTCTTAGATGATGACATATGCCCCCCCCCCCCATAAAATAACCAAACTTACCACAAACGTCTCATAATAGACTCTTTATATACATCAAGGATTGAATAAATATTACCACAAATCATTTTATTTATAATCAACACATATTTAATCTTTCAACAATTATTAATCATTTATAACTTGTCGTCTCAATTATTGATTTAATAATATAACATATTATACAGATGATACTGTGACAATAATTGAATCAATAATATAAGAGATATGATGCAACAATTACTGTAGCAATAATTGAGTATAGCTGAGTGACTTCTCACGTAAGCATCAATAATCAATACCGTGTGCTAATATGCAACCACGCGTATTACTGTACTTTTACTACCAGGTAGTTCAACAGTTTTAATGGTAACACCTCCGCCATTATTTTTATAAAGTATTTTTTGTCGTTTTCTCAATCCGACAATAATTCCATTGTGGGGTCCACCAATGATTGTGCTGTCGTACGAATATCCCCCGACAAAAAGAATATTTCCCGACCAAACGAATATTTTATAACAATTTGTTTACTTTGCAAAATTTATAAATATTACCCACAACTATAACATTATATCAAATTTACTCCATAATATTCAAAAATAATATTTATAGAAAATTCATCTTTATTTTTAAAAGTTGGGGTCTTACAATCTCCCCTTCTTATGAAATTTTGCCCTCGAAATTAGGGTACGTACCTGGTATGTCGAAGAGGTAAGGATACCTTGATTTCATTTCATATTCTAACTCCCAAGTCATTTCCTCAACATCGTGGTTTTTCCACAAAACTTTGACTTGAGGTATAACCTTGGAGCGTAGAATATGTTCCTTCTTATCCAAAATTTGAACATGAACCTCTTCATACGTCAAATCTTCCTCTATTTCATCCGGTTCTAACTCAATAATGTGGTTCGGGTCTTTCACATATTTACGTAACATGGATATGTGAAAAACATTATGAACACGAGACATACTTGGCAGTAAAGCGAGTCTATAGGTCACGGTTCCTACTAGAGAACGACACTTTCTTCCATACAACGCTTCGAATGAAGTCATGCCAATACTTGCTTGATAACTGTTGTTGTAGGAAAACTCCACCAATGGTAAGAACTTGTCCCAACTTCCCTTGAAATCAAGGACACAGAGTCTTAATAGATCTTTAAGAGTTTGAATAGTCATCTCCGACTGTCCGTCCGTCTGAGGATTATATGCCAAGCTAAATCGTAAGTCTGTGCCCATAGCTTTTTGCAAACTAACCCAAAATTGTGAAGTGAATCTTGGGTCTTAATCAGAAACTATGGATACTGGCATACCATTCAGTTTTATAATCTCGTTTATGTACATACGAGCAAGACGTTCAAGTGTATAAGTTTCTCGTATCGGTAAAAAATGAGCAGACTTGGTCAATCTATCAACAATGAACCAAATCGTATCTATGCCTTGAGAAACTTTAGGAAGACCGGTAACAAAATCCATGGTAATGTGCTCCCACTTCCATTCTGGAATTTCAAGTGGTTGCAATGGACCTTTTAGTACTTGATGCTCTGCTTTAACTCGTTGATAAGTTAGACACCTTGAGATAAACAATGCTATTTCTCTCTTCATATTGCTCCACAAAAATGTATGACGAATATCATGATACATTTTGGTACTCCCAGGATGGATTACAAACGGTGTGTTGTGCGCCTCCATCATGATTTTATACTTTAAATCAGGGTTGTTAGGAACACAAATTCTGGAGTTGACTCGAAGTATTCCTTCTTCATCGATTCTTGCTTCCGACATAGCACCTTCTTGCACTTTCTTCCTCATATGCATCAGCTCCAGGTCTGTAACTTGAGTAGCTTTAACTTTAACGAATAAATTCGGTTCTACTCGTATATTCGCCATTATCACATGGGTCCCTGGAGTCTTTAACTCTATCTTTATCCTTTGCAAGTCACACAAAATGGGCCTTTGCGTTGACAATATCGCACTCGTACTTGCAAATGATCTTCTACTCAATGCGTCGGCTACTATGTTTGCTTTTCCAGGATGTTATTGGATGGTATGATCATAATCTTTTAACAGTTCAAGCCAACGTCGTTGTCTCATGTTGAGTTCCTTTTGAGTAAAGAAATATTTGAGGCTTTTATGATCCGTAAAGATCTCCACCTTCTACCCATACAAGTAATGCCTCCAAATTTTAAGTGCAAAGACAATAGCTGCCAACTCTAGATCATGAGTAGGATAATTCCTCTCATATTCTTTGAGTTGTCTTGAGGCATAGGCTATGACTTTCCCATGTTGCATGAGAACACATCCCAACCCTTTGCCCGAAGCATCACTGTAGATGACAAATCCCTCCGAGTCAGATGGTATTGTCAGAATAGGTGCTGAAATGAGTCTCCTCTTGAGTTCTTGAAAACTCTTCTCACATTCTTCGCTCCAACCGAACTTTATATCTTTCCGAGTCAGCTGAGTTAATGGAGTAGCAATTCGAGAAAATCCTTCCACGAATCTCCAATAATAACCAGCTAAACCGAGAAAGCTACGTACTTTGGTCACTGATTTAGGTTACTCCCAGCTTTGAATTGCTTCAATCTTTGCTGGGTCAATAGATATTCCATAACTTGGTACTACGTGCCAAAGGAATGCTACTTCCTCAAGCCAGAATTAATATTTCTTCAACTTGGCATAAACCTTGTATTCACGAATCTTTTGGAGTGTCAGCCTCAAGTGTTGCTCATGATCTTCACGGCTTTTGGAATAAATAAGGATGTCATCAATAAAGACGACCACAAAGTGATCCAAATATTCCTTGAATACTTGGTTCATCATATCCATGAAGGCAGCAGGAGCATTAGTCAATCCAAAGGACATGACTAGGAATTCATAATGCCCGTACTGAGTTCTGAAAGCCGTCTTTGGAATGTCATCGATTCTAATCTTCAATTGGTGATATCCGGAACGAAGATAAATCTTTGAAAAGAATTTGGCTCCTTGCAACTGGTCAAACAGGTCATCAATACGTGGCAATGGATACCTATTTTTGATGGTGACATGATTCAACTCCCGATAATCAGTAGCATACTCCCATCTTTTTTCTTCACGAATAGAACAGGAGCACCCCAAGGAGAAGCACTAGGATGAATAAAGTTGATGTCTAATAATTCCTACAGTTGGGTCTTTAACTCCTGAAGTTCAATAGGAGCCATTCGATATGGGGCTTTGGAAATGGGTTTTGTACCGGGTTCAAGATCGATACAAAATTCAATTTCACGCTCAGGGGGTAGGCCAAGAAGTTCTTCAGGGAATACGTTAGGAAATTTATTAACAATAGAAATATCGTTTAAAACTGACATATTTTTGTTTAAATCTGTGACATGAGCTAAGAAAGCTTGACATCCATTTTTCAATAAACGAATATCTTTATGGCTTGAGATGACCGTGATTGATTTTAATGGTTTGGTCGCATGAATTCACATAATAGGTTGATTAGGAATATGAAAGCTAACAACCTTACGGAAACAATCAATTTTTGCATAATGAGTAGTTAACCAATCAATCCCTAGAATAACGTCAAATGCAAGTATTTTCAATGAAATAAGATCTATAGATAATGTGAGGGTACCGATTTGAACCAAACAAGACTTATAAACAGTGGATGTAATGAAGGTTTCTCCCGACGGAGTTTTCACAGCTAAGTCAAAGTCTAATTTCTCTGGAGTCAAATTTAATTGATGAGCGCAAGTAGGAGAAATAAAAAAATGGGTAGAACCGGTATCAAATAAAGTATAGATTTCGTTAGAGTTTATGATAAGCTTACCAGTGATGACCTCATTCGGGTTCCTTGCTTTTTGGGCGGTCACAACAAACGCTCTCCCTTGCACTATCGATTTTGACTTTTCTGGGACGGCCTTTGGTGCCTCCATCCTAGCTGAATTTATCTTCGGTGAACGACAAAATCGGGCTAAGTGACCTTCTCTTCCACAATTATAACACATTTTGGACGGCATCGCGTAGTTTGTACTGATGTACCCCTCCCCTCCACATTTGAAACATATGATAGGTGGTCGTTCTCCTTCCTTAATGACAAGTGCTGGTGCTGACTTCTTTCCATCATTGTTGAATCTCTTCTTCTTGAAATGTCCATTCTTATTATTTTGGCCCTGATTACCACCGAAGTGGTTACCATTTCTGGCCTGTTGATTCCCTCCACGCTTGTTATCACCGCTTCGATGACTGCTCTCGCTGGTCTTATCATTTTGTCGGCTGCTCTCTTTTAGTTGCGTTGACTCGTTATCGCGCTTCACTAACTGAGCCCTATTTACAACATCTGAATATAAACACAGTTTATGAGAAATAAGATGTTGACGTATCTCCGACTTTAAACCTCTTAAAAAAATATGTGTCATTCTCTCTTCATTATCCACCAAGTGGGACGCAAACCGGGATAACTCCGCAAATTTAGCTTCGTATTGCGACACGGTCATATTGTTTTGTTCCAACTTGATAAACTCCACCTCCTTCATGTGACGAATACTTTCGGGAAAGTATTTGTCGTTGAACACCTCTTGGAACTTCTCCCAAGACATCTACGGCAGGTTAAGTACATTTTACCGATTCCCACAAGTAATCCGCCTCTCCGCGCAAGATAAAGGCGGCAAAGGGAACCTTTTGCTCCTCGGACCATCCCAAGAAATCAAATATCTTGGTGATCTGCTTTATCCATGCTTCCCCCATAAGTGGTTTTCGCTCTCCCTTAAACTTCGGTGGTCCCAGCTCCTTGAACTGTTTAGCGGTGACCGCCCGAGAGTTTCCAGTGTTTCCACCTGCATTTTGGACAGGAGCCGCTCTCGCCTGCTGTTGCATGAATTGCATAAAGCCCCTAAACATTTGATCATTCATCATTTGGTCAGTGTTGTCATTTGCATGAGGATTGTCGCCTTCCTGATGTACATTATCCTGATTATTGATATGTGGTGAATCAACGGTCGCCTGTGCTCCATTGATATTCTCAACATTCTCGGATGACATTTTTAGATACTGCCATAAAACAAAGGTTAATTGACATGTAACATATTATCCCTAAATTCTGACCGACCAATTAAATACCACATAAACTTAGGTAGGTAATACTAGAGAAGGAATTCCCCGTCTCTCCCCTCCTAGTACTATTCTCACATCTTAGCCAAGGATCATATCCCTAAGCTTTGATACTAACTATGACGACCCCAAAATTAGGTATACATCACCCATCTTGGGTCGTCAGATACATGGTACAAAATTCAAATACAACTTACTAATACAACTGTCGTGTATAATACGACAAAACATAACTGTGAGTTTGAATACAATTATTGTCTACTAGAGATTATACAAACTCAAAAGGAGTCTTCATTACAATTATTAACACACTATTTCACAGAATAGTGAGGACTACTAATGTTATCATCTGGACCGTCACTCCATTCCCCGACTAGTCCCTGCTATGTTCTCATTTCCTGAAGAGAACAGTGAAAGAAAGGGTGAGCTCAACTAGCCCAGTAAGAAATATTATGACTAAGATAATGGAGAATAAATTATCGTTAGCCTTCAACAGTGTTAAACTGATAAAATATATCAACATCAAGTTTAACTGTAGCGGAACAAGTAATCCATTGAAAGAGTCAAGTAGAGAATAAAATCTACTATCTTTTATGATTTAAAAGGTTTTTCATGACTTTTATCACTGGGACTCAGCTTAATAAATAATCCACATCATTGAATCCCCCATGCACTACGGCCAAGGATATTCTTTAGTATCACGACCACAAATTATCCATGTACTACAGCTAAGGACATTTATGTATTCATTAATGGTCATGATCATGCCAACAACTGTCCATCAATGCACTACGGGCCAATGATAACTTTTACCACATCATTTGTAATATTATGGTCATGATTACACCGAATAATCCCTGGTCATAATCATACCAAGTCCATCTATGCACTACAGGCCATAGATGAATTTCAACATAATATAAACATGAAGACGATGACAATGATATAAGAATTCAATAAAATAAGTTCAAGAATTAATTTATCTAGGTACTAATAATGTCCAAATTGTCAACATGATACTGCTTTGTAGAGTAAAATTCAAGAATGATCAGAAGAATATTTCCATGAAAAGATATTGGATGAAGCGCAAATGTCAAGGATATTCTACTAATTTCATGGAGTATAGAAGTCAAAACTTTAACCAACTGAGTTTAATAAAGAATGGAATAACAAAAGAAATCACCATGCATGCGGTACTTCGAATAGATAGGTTATTCCAACAGAATAATAATAACGGAACCAGGTTAGGAAAAATTTGCACCGACAGGATGTTTCAACAGAATAATAAAGACGAAACCAGGTTCAGTGTAAAACACACAGACAAGATGTTCCAACAGAATAATAATAAAGACGGAACCAGGTCTGGTGTAAAACACACAAACAGGATGTTCCAACAGAATAATAATAAAGACATAACCAGGTCCAGTGTAAAACACACAGACAAGATGTTCTAACAGAATAATAGAAGAATGTCACCAAGTATAGGGTAAACCGCGTATACAGGTTATTCCAACAGAATAATAAGAAATGGAATAACAACAGTTCTCTTTATGAATAAGAAAGAATAACACCCCTTACATTAGTAGGAGATTGAATACTGCAGTAGTGTAGTAACAGAATACTCTTCTTCTTATTCTCTTTATACTTTCTCTCTCTATAGCTTGAATGAATTCGTGAAAAATAATGAAGCACTAGGCCTCTATTTATAGAAGATTTCTAGCTTAGCACTTGAAATGTGAAAAGGCAAGTGGCTTGATGACTGGTGATGTGAAAAGAAAAGTGGTTTGACGCCTATAATGTAAAACGACAATTGGTTCGACGCCTGTAATATGAAATGGCAAGTGGTTTGACGTCTGGTAAAGGTAATTACTATTGACAAAGGTAATTACTATTGACGAAAGTAATTACTATTGATGAAGGTAATTACTATTGACGAAGAGACTCTTAGATGATGACATATGCCCCCCCCATAAAATAACCAAACTTACCACAAACGTCTCATAATAGACTCTTTATATATATCAAGGATTGAATAAATATTACCAAAAATCATTTTATTTTTAATCAACACATATTTAATCTTTCAACAATTATTAATCATTTATAACTTGTCGTCTCAATTATTGATTTAATAATATAACATATTATACAGATGATATTGTGACAATAATTGAATCAATAATATAAGAGATATGATGCAGTAATTACTGTAGAAATAATTGAGTATAGCTGGGTGACTTCTCACGTAAGCATCAATAATCAATACCGTGTGCTACTATACAACCACGCGTATTATTGTACTTTTACTACCGGGTAGTTCAACAGTTTTAACGGTAACACCTCCGCCGTTATTTTTATAAAGTATTTTTGACGTTTTCTCAATCCGACAATAATTCCGTTGTGGGGTCCACCAATGATTGTGTCGTCGTACGAATATTCCCCGACAAAAAGAATATTCCCCTACCAAACGAATATTTTATAACAACTTACTTACTTTTCAAAATTTATAAATATTACCCACAACTATAACAATATATCAAATTTACTCCATAATATTCAAAAATAATATTTATAGAAAATTCATCTTTATTTATAAAAGTTGGTGTCTTACAAGGGCCATATGCATCAACAAACATTTGTACAACGTCATAGTTATCTGCTTGCGAATCCCCGTGATCCGAGTGGTCTACAGTACTATATGTCTGTTCTCTAAACTCAGCTGATTCCCCGTGATGAATCCATACTGAATACCCATCCACAAACCCACGTGAATATAAGTCAAATTTAACTTCATCGGCAGTCTTCCATATCATGTTCTTACACTTGGAACACGGGCATCACATCTTTCCGTTCGGATCATCAACATGTTCTATTGCTTTGTTCATGAAATTGGACACCCCTTCACGGTACAAATCAACTAATCCCCTCCCATCAATTGGTATCCTACGGTACATCCAACTCCGGTCGGCTGACATCTTTAATTTAAGAAAATACCCAATTAGAATACATATACATGTATTTAGTTTACCTAGTATATATCTCCACTCTACAGGGGTTAGGCTTCTATCCCTTTCCTGGATGCGTCTCCTCATTAGTGCCATTCACAAGGTGCGTGTTTATAATATTTTAAGAAAATTTTAGCATCACCTCCCCGTGGTCTTCAAGTACACGAAATAGACCAAGACAACTTAGTCTAATTATGCACTCGAAGAACATATGTAGAGACACCATCTGAAAAATCCTCAAAAAATTATAAACACGTACGCACCTTGTGAATTAGCACCGACTTAAGTGAGAGACATAACATCCAGTAACAGTCCCAAACTGGGGACTATTCGGCATTCACTCCTACTGAGTGAATGCCAAACGGGTTTCTAAGTTTCAAAGTATATTACATATATATATATTTATGAGTGTATTGAAGAACAAATGGAGAGTATCATCTTTAAGTTTCATATTAGTTGCAGTTGTAGCTAATAGTACTCCAACCGGTTCCGCGGCAGAAATCGGACAAAAAAAAGGGTCGTAGTTCTTGTTTGTGTCCTATACTCTATTAATAAAGTTAATTGAATTACTGCGGACATTCCTCATTGTTCCACCATAACAGATGACAACATCCCGAAGGAGTTCCATTAAGCTATTAAACAAAGTTCCAAGTTAAGCAACCCTCTAGATGAACGAATGATCACTTCTCTACTATGAATGAATCATTGCCCGATATGGGTTCAATCCAGGCCATAGAAAGCTTCTCACCACTCCAAATACCCATCTGAGGAATTTAGAGTGGTGAGAAGCTGTCTATGTCCTGGATTGGACCCATACCAGACAATGCTTCATTCCTAGTAGAGAAGTGATCGTTCGCTCATGTAGAGGGTTGCTTAACCTATAACTTTATTCAACAACTTAATGGAACCCCTTCTGTATGTTGACATCTGTTATGATGGAACAGTGAGGAACGTCTTCAATAATTCAATTAACTTTATTATTCGAGTATAAGACACAAACAGAAACTACGACCCTTTTTTTTAATTGTTGTCGAGCAACTGGTTGGAGTACTATTAGCTGCAACTGCTACGTCGGATTTTGCATACAAGGAAGAGTACATATATATATATATATATATATATATATATATATATATATATATATATATATATATATATATATAGGTAGAGTATTATCTAGTTTATTGAAAATTGTGGCAAACTAAGCAAATGCTACTTAGTTTATTTTGCCAATGATAAACTAAGTAAACGGTACTTAGTTTATTAGAATTATTATTTGAAATCTATAGAGACTACTGTTCGATATTCACTCCTACTTGTCAAACGAGTTTCTAATTAAGTTGCAAAGTATATTATTTTAATCCCGCGACAACATTCTCATATATTCAGTCTCTTTGAATTGCATCCCAACTAAGCAAATGCTACTTAATTTATTATTTTGAGTTGATTTAATGTATTATTTTAATTTACTATAATTTATTTTATTTTATTTTATTTTATTTTGGGTTATATAATATAATTTTTAAATTTTCTTATTATACTAAATTAAATTAAACTACCTTATAACATTTATTAATTATTAAATTTAATTTAATTTAATTTAAATTTAATTTATTAAATTTATTTTATTTTATGTTATTTTAATTTATTAATTATTTTAATTTAATTTATTTTTTAAATATATTATATTATCTCATTTTTAAAATTTATTTTATTTAATAAACTAAATTAAATGAAATTTATTGTTTTATTTATTTTATTTATTTGTTAATAATTTTTATTTTTAATTTAATCTATTTATATATTAAATTATATTTATTTCATTTATTAAACTTTATTTTATTTTATTTTATTCTGAATTATATATTAGTATATTAAATAGTGAATTTTTATTTTGTTTTGTTTTTTTAATTAAGTTGATTAAAATAATTGATATTTGAAGTATACATTATTTGTCGAAAACTAATTAAGTAAATGCTACTTAATTAGTGAATTTTTAGTATTAGTAAATTAAGTAATACATAGTTTAGAGCAACAAATTTTGCATCTCAAGAATTCTGACAGAATTCCGTGGGAAATTTCGTCGGAAATATCAAGCATACTTTACTGTTATTAACATATAATATACAACATACAATATTGAAATTAATAAGAAATATACACTGCAATTACATAAAAGAAAATAAAACCAAACAATAAAATGGATGCTATTGTACAGAAGCTACAAATGACCATTACACGGTAGTCCATACAAACACAGAAATCATATATACATTATAATATCAAAAACAGAATTCAAGTAAATATACATTAATATACATTATCAATCCAAAAACAAAATAAATTTAAACCAATTGCACATTATAATACCAAATTCATACACAAATTTCATACTTAAATTTCATACTACTAACATATAATATATATATATATATATATATATATATACTCAATACATGGAAAATTAAGAAAGTTGAGAGTCTAAGTGTGGCGGCAGTCTCCAGCGACCGGTGGCAGTTGGTCGTGACCGGTGGCAGTGGGTCGTGACCGGTGGCAGTGGCAGTGGGCCGGTGGCCGGTGGCAGTGGCAATGGATGGGTCGGGGGTCTGGGGGATAGGGGTGGGGGTACCTGAGGTGGGGCACCGGACTACCGGCCGGACGACGTACAAGGGGTGGGGGAACGACGTCGACAGGGGGAGAGGGGTGGGGTACCGGGGCAGGGTGGAGTCGTGCAGTGCAGGGGGACGATCGGACGGGGGGAGTGGGGGTACCGGGTACAGGGTGGGGGGACCGGCCGGTGGAGTGTGGGGTTAAGACTGGTGTATGAGATATATATATATATATATATATATATATATATATATATATATATATATATATATATCAGTCGTGTATCGATCGAGAATAGAGAGAGAAATGTAGAAATAGGGAGGGAAATAAAAATGAGAGGGCGCAGGGAAGGTGAAGGGTTTTTTTAGGTTTATTTCCGACGGACTGCCATCGAGGTTGTATCCGTCGACGTTAGACTAACCTCAACGCATTATTCTGTCAAGGATGACCCATATTCAGTCGACGATATACTCGCGCTGGCAGGAAACACTCGCGCCAGGGAGAGGATCTTAAGTCCGACTGATGTCAGTCGAGGATACATTAATTCCAACTGAATTAATATCGACTAAATATTCGGTCGGTCTTATATTAACATCGACCGAATACGTTTAGTCCACAATAATTCTGTCAGAAATAAATATTTTTCTTGTACTGAATATTATTGAGCTGCTATAACATGATGTATTAGCATGTTTTTGTGATTTTTCTGAGGCCTATGGATATACGTGAGCTATTGAATTGCTGGAATTAAGAACATATAGATTATTTGCATGATTTGTCGTTTTCGTATTGTTTAGTATTGATTTGTGTTTTGTTGCTTAAGGACACGCAACGATTTAAGTTTGGAGGTATTTGATGACTGGGTAGTATACCCAGGAATCGGATATACTTGAGCTTAAATTTGTGTATTCTCGAGGCTTTCAGTAGCATTTTTACTGTGTTTATGTTTCGTTTTGCAGATTTGGGAGCTATATGGGTCATTTCTGGGAATTTCAATCTTTTAATTGCATGACAGTAAATATTCAGCCTACAGCGCCGGGGCGCTCTATCCTTTGTTAATCCCAGTGCCGGGGCGCTGTGGCGGAACCTCAGTTGACCGAGACGCGAGCATTGACTTTTCGGCTGAATTGATTATTGAAGGTTATTTGAAGCCTAATTGGATTGAGATTATGGCAAGCTATAAAAAGAGACCAATTGCTAAAATTAAGGATCTTATCATTTATCTATTCATTCATTCATTGGAGGCTACACAAAGGATTGCTTGAAGACTAAGGATTGGCTACAGAGTTTTCTTCTTCTTCTCCTTATTTTCAATTTGTAATTCTTTAAAGATGATTTGCAAACGATTATTGGTTTTTATTTCCATTATGAACTAATTCTTTAATTAAGATTTCAATTGAACCTTTTATGGCTATAAATTAGTTATTCAGTTTATTCCAATTATTTATGTTGAAGTGAATTGTTTATCATGCCTTGCATCTATTGATTAATTATTTGGCCAATAATTACCTTGTTACTCTAGAAGGAATTGAAAGATGAATTTTAGGGTTAGAACTGGGCTTGATAATGTGTGACTTATTTATTTGCACAGTGAATAATTAGGTTTGTGAATTGAATGGAAATATATGTTCACCGCATGTAACACATAAGGAATTAGAATTGAAGGAGTTTAATTCACTTGTTTTGCATAGGAATATAGCAAGATTAATCTGGATTAAATAGAAGTCAGTTGTTTACTTGGAAAAGGACTTTTGATAGTTGAGAATTCCTGTTAACAATTCAGTAGACATAATAATTGGGATAATTGGGTAATTGATTTATAGTTCATAATTGGGGATATTGAAGTTTTAATCCTTATTTATCGAAAATCATTCATTTAAATCTTAGTTTATTTAATTGCCTATTTTAGAGTAATATCTTTAATTGCTTAATTTAGTTTCAATATTTCAGAAAATCATAATTTATCATTGTTTAAATAAAATTGAGTTGATATAGTGCTAGTGGTTGGAATTTATTAATTAGAATTCTTTGTGGGATCGACACTCTATTTTATCACTTTATTACTTGTTGACCGTGTATAGTTGCACGTATTCTTTGATTCTGAAATCAACCAACACATGCACGGAGCATGAGTAATAAAACTATAGGGTGAGCTGAGCCCTGTACACGGCAGGATGCCAAACGGATCACTGATCTCCGCCAAGAATACCAACCAAGACATAGCGCCTGTGCGCTCTGATGACTGAAAGGAGTAAGACATAGCTATATCGTGGGTAAATCAATACCCGTTTCGGCGAAAAGTGCTAATTGGTCTCAAGTGTGACATAATCCACACATACAACATGACCGAACTGCATGTGAATACCCCTGTAGGGTAGGTGCTGCAAAACGTGGCCGACCTCAACGTCTCCGCCACAATCATCATAATGATGGAATGACCCTCCCTGAGAGCTCTCAGTGTCATGATAACACAGATGTACAGCTCATCAATATACCGTGGCATGTATATATACGCCACTATGCACATCACAAATACATCCACTCTGGCCAAATGCCACTGATCCTCTGGTGTGGTGAAATCCCCAGAATGACGTGTGTAGTTGTCCAATGAGCCAAACATATCTATAAGGAAAAATTGGGATAATACATAACTAGATGTAATCTCATCCTCTACTACTCTACGCTGTAACTCGGTGAGGGTCATGAACAGCTTACAATCCTGCTTTTCTCAGACCGAATCGTGGGTCTGTACATCACTCATTGGGGTTAGCCTGAGCATATGGTACACTATGCCGATTATTTTAGTTGTTACAAGTCACACTCGGTAATACCTTACGCATGTCCAATGCCACCAATTCAAGGTCGTCACCCTAATTCTCAAGAAGAGATCCCCGATAGGGGCATAACGCATTCTCAAGAAGAGATCCCCGGTGGGGGCATCACGTATTCTCAAGAAGAGATCCCCGACGGGGGCATCACACATTCTCAAGCAGAATCCCCGGCGGGGGCATCACGCGTCTTCATCTGTCCAAATACAGATTCCCCATTGGGGACATCACACATTCTCAAATACAAAATCCCCGACGGGGGTATTACGCATTTCAGCCGTTGATGCACACATCAATGAATATCAAACAGAGTCCTCGGCGGGGGTATCACGTGGTTTTATATGTCGAAGTACATATCCTCGGCGGGGGTGTCACGCATTTTCTGTTGATGCAAAAGTCAATAAAGGTCAAGCAACCTTGACAGTTTGCCCAACAGGGATGTTATCCGGTGATGTACATGTCAGCGAAGGTCAGGTAACCCTGACAACACAAACTATTGGCAGTAACTCCGATATAACATTGATATGTCCTGGCGATACAAAACAAGAAAGATCATCCTCATCGGCGAGGACCGATGATGGAATATGTTATACACATCCTCAAACAGACAAGGCTATATCCACACAGAGTCTCTTGTACATGAGAGATACATCTTCAGTATAAAGTCTGTATCAAGGATTCAAGACTTTGGTGATAACCCCAATGTCAATAATCCCAAAGATTCCTGGTAGCTGTGGATCGCACGTCCATGACAGTTCATCAGGCTGCTTATCTATTGTTGTCCCCGGTCGAAGCAACAGGAAGCCGACAATCTTTCTACCATGTTGGAGAACAATCCAACAAAAACATATGCATCATACATTTGTATCATGTTGTTATACATAGCATCATGTTTATCTTGTTGCATTTCAAGTGTCTAGGATTCTTTATCCTATCCATGCCATTGCATTGCATGAATATGATAAAGAGGGGCATCTGTAGATACTCAAAATTTCTTGCACACCTGTCATTAACATTGCAGGAGAGCAAATTCGTCTTTCAGAGATAACCCTGGAAGATAATGCAGTTCAGATATCGAAAATTCCACCAAAGAGGGTAATTCTATCTCAGATATAACCCCAAGATGCTCGGTTCCAGTCTCGAAAACAACACTGGGAATAGCAGTGCTAACCTTGGAGATAATCCCAAGGAATGCAGTTGCAATTCCGGAGATAACCCAAGAAATGCTTGTTTCAAATGCATGCAATCAGCTTCAACCGCGGCACTCACACTAAGGCACTCAGTACAAGACTCGAAGATAACACCGAGAAACAGGCATACCTCAAAGATAACCATGAGGACCTTTAGTATTTGCAGCAGTCCAATCTCAGAGATAACCCTAAGCAATGTCTATTTTATCAGCCCAAACCAGAGATAACCCCGGTGAGGGGTAAAATCATCATTTTGTCACCTCGATCCCACATCGCGCTATCTCAACATCTCATACATACATTTCTACATAGCAACGTCCCACAAGAACTAAGGAGGTCCAATCCCGAGTGACTACTATGCAAAGCAGCACACCGGATAGAATTTAAAGCTTGAAGACCGAAAGGCATGGTCCCATCTTCCTGACTTCGTACAACCTCCAATCCCATCTCATGGTGTAGCTCTCGACAACGACGGTCCAAAATAAGTCTTATACACCTCAATCGGATGCCCGAATTGCAATTCTAAAGGTTCGAGCGGACATCACAGTGCATGTGTGCACGTACTTCGAGACGGCGGGACCCATGGAGCCTGGGGCACCCTGAGCAGCCGTAGGTACACCTGTAGCTCCCCCCCTCTATAAATAGAGGACTTGGGGTGTCCATTTTGAAAAAAAAAGGCGAGGAAACCCTGTCCAATTTACTCTGTACACATACTAAACTGAGTGATTTCTCATTTTAAACACTTGTGAGCTCTCATATAGCTACTATTTTACCGGGGGGAGCTGAGTGTTCATCCACTTAAAGTTATAGAAGTCTTCTTTGGTAGTCCACTGTAAGCCTTCTTACACACTTTAAAGCCTTTCTCTTCATCTTTGGACACACCATTCTTCACATTGAGAGTCGTGTTGCGTGTGTATGCCCGAACTTCGATCAGTGGTTTCATTTTAGTTTGTATATATATACTTATATATATATTTTTATATATGGACTAACATTATCGAGTTATTCCTCGATTGAGCCTAGACTTACGTCTGGAGCATTTACTTGCTTTCGTATATATATATATATATACTTATATATATGAACTATGTGTCGAACTCTGTTCGATGAGCGTGAATTTTATATTCGGTGCGTTTACTGCTTTAATATATATATATATATATATATATATACTTTTCATGTCGGTTGATTGCTTTTACAGCTATATTTAAATTTTCGATCCCCTATGGAGGTGCTTCGTGGTGGCTGATCATGTCTGTATATAAATATTTATAGCTTTTATATATATAACTGCTTACTGTTTTCATATCAATTGCAGCATCATGTGAGCCTAGGAATCATGTGATCACAGATTCTGTCTACTGAATCTAGATTTGGTTCCCGTGATGGACATTTTCAGCTGTAAGCAGCTTGTAAATTTATTCACGGTGTTTGAATTTCCTCATATGGTTTTCATGCCTACGAGGAGTTCGGCACTGCTTTGTACATTATTTTCTCTAAGATGCTTCGCATCTCGAAAATTAAAAGCATTTAAGCCGAACACTTAATAAAAAATGGAAGTGTAAAAGGTCTCAATTACTATTGAGTATAAGGGTTTGAAAAACCTTTTTTACAAAACATCACTACCATATATTGTTTAAAACCTAATTTTTATACAAATTGAAACCCTGTGTATATAGGTACGAACGAGGCCTCGCACTACTTTCATATAAAACAACACAATGACCCACATACATTCATATAATAGTTTCTTGAAAAATGGCGGTCACCGTGGTAACACGGATGTCGGGGGGTGCCTAACACCTTCCCTCCGCATAATCAAGTCCCTGGACCCTAATGAATATCGATTTCACAGACCCATTTAGCAGTGTCACATCACTAGGTCAATGTGCAAACCTTTTCTCGGTTGTGTTTGTACAACCATATAAAAAACCAACTGGCGACTTTTACAGTCAAATCGTCGACATATACATGTCGGACCTTTTCACAACTTGTTTTTTCAAACAAATCTCACCTAACATGTGAACACCAAAGAACAAGAACAGAAAAGGGACAAATAAAAATCCCGACATCGACAATAGATTCGTTAATTCACCGAATCCATCCGTTTAAATTCTGTTTTGTTCGTTTCAATATACATAAGCATATTCAAGTGTCAATTTTGATACAAACATATGATTAAAGCATTTAATTTGTACGTAAGGGCCATATGAGTCATATATACAACTTTTATACTCTGTAACTTCACAAAATCCAATTATCACATAATTACATGAATTTAATCATTGTGATTCATGTATACATGATATATAATATGTTAAGAACAATTTGTAATACGTATATAGACATATAATCCGAAATTGTAAAATTTACCATTCACAGAGAACTCAGTTGGGAGAAAAATATAATACGTGAAATAGTAAAACTTAGATTAGGGTTTACCCTTGCTTTCTCTGTTTGAAGGTGATACCAACTTGAATTCTCCAATTCTCTCTAATCAATTCTCCCAAATTTTCTCTCTGGTTTTTTAAATGACAAATGTATGAACTGATATGGCTTATGATATAAAATAGATATAATACGTATAATACATAATGGGTGAGTTAGTGGTGTCAGTTAATCCGTAATGGGTTAACTGGTGCAACTCCCCTTAGGGCCTTGTTTGGCTAATCATTATTCTCCCTTTCCATTTATTTTAATTAACTCTTATTATATAGTTAATGGTCACACATCTAATTAATCAACTAATTTTATTTAATTGAATTAAATAAAATAGAATAAAATCACTTAACTTCACATAGTCACATAATTAAAATTCTTATTTATTAATTATGTCAATTTATTAAATCTCTAATTAATTATAAAATAAATTAGAATAACATTTTACTTATTAATTAATTCATATAATCAAAAAAGCCCAATTAAATAAATACTTTGAATAATAAAATTCTCAATATTAATTCAATCTATGTAACACATATAATTAAATTAATCTCTACCACAAATTAACAAATTAATTATGTAACCCAATAATTAAATCATCGAAGAATATTTATTTAATTCAATAAATATCCAAATTTAAATTACAAAATCTCGTTCGTCACAGTTTGTCTGATTACCAATTCGAAATCTCCAAAGACAGTTAACCGTCTGATGCCCATAGATCGGGCTAGTTTCAACCCCATGATGCAGCCTTTATACTCAGTTGTGTTGTTGGTGCTGGAAAATTGCAATTCGACGGCAATGAGATATTGCTCCCATGTAATGGATACTAGAACTGCTCTAGCTCCAGAACCTTCAATGTTTACAGCTCCAACAAAATACATCTTCCATGATTGGTGTGTATCGTCCTGATGGTGTTGCTGAACTGTCATTACCCCTTCATTGGGGAAGTATATTTCTAAGGGTTTGAAATCCCCTGAAGGTGCTAAGGCCATTTGATCCGCAATTCCTTAACCTCAGATAAACTTTTGTGTCACGTAAATGATATCAAACTGTTGTAGGATCAACTGCCATTTGGACAGTCAGCAATTCAACATGGGTTTGCTGAACACGTACTTGAGAGGATCCATGCGGGATATGAGATGGGTTGTGTGACCATGGAGATAATGTTGTAATCTAATGGAAGCTCATGTTATAGTACAACAAGTTTTCTCAATAAGAGTGTACTTGTGTTCACTACTACTGAATCTTTTGCTAAGGTAATAGATAGCTCTTTCTTTGCATGTATCATCTTTCTATCCCAGCATGCAACCCATGGCCTTGTCGTTGATTGACAGGTACATAAACAAGAGAACATCATCCTTGGGAGGTACTAAAATAGGAGCTTTGATTGTAAGGAAGGCTTTCTGACACTCATCATTCCATTTCATGGAGGAGTTCTTCCTTAACAACTTAAAGATAGGCTCACAGGTTGCTGTGAGTTGGGAGATGAATCAGCTGATGAAGTTAATGTTTCCAAAATATCCCTGTATTTCCCTCTCTGTCTAGGGTATGGGCCTTTCTGTGATGGCTTAGATTTTTGTAGGATCCGGCTTAATCCCTTTGTGGGTCACTAGGAATCCTAACAATTTACCTTATTTGACACCAAAGGTGCATTTGGCCGGGTTCAGCTTCAAGTTGTACTTATGCAACCTGTTGAAGAGCATTTTGAGATGATCTAGATGGTCTTCCTCCCTTCGGGACTTGACAATGATGTCATCCACATAGATTTCTATCTCTTTGTACATTAGATCATGGAAAAGGGCCATCATGGCTCGCTGAAAGGTAGCTCTGGCATTGATGAGGCCGAACGACAATCGTCTTTAGTAAAAGGTTCCTGTTGCCTAATTTTTAATAGCACTTTACCACGCAAGTATACGCGTTCAATTGTAATATTCAGCAAGCAAGGATATCGTTCCCACGAGGAAATAGACTAATATTTATCAATTACTAATTCTAATGCAATTAATCCTATTTTAAACTAAGAAAATTTTGTTTGTGATTTAAAAATTAAACTTAACAAACTAATAATTAAAATCAGAATTTCACAAGAATAATTGCAGATTTAATAAGTTAAGATTACAACTTTCCTTGGTATTTCATTTAAACTAACTTACTTCCCATTTAAAATAAATCAATTAATATGAATCATTATCCAAGAATGCTTTATGAATATTCACACACTTCTTCCAAAGACACATGAACAAATCCTCCTACATCCAATCTTTAAGACCCGGAATTACAAGGAACACCCCAATTAATCAACTCACTATATTCCTATGTGAATCAAGTTAATTAGGGTTTACGCACAAATTCTTTCAATGGATACAAAAGACACATAGGTATATTCTTATCCTACACGCTAATCATATTAACCCTATTCAGATTATATGAACAGATGTTATCATATCCAGATCTCAATCTATACTCCATCTTCCAATTTTATATAGATTATCACAGTAATTGTTGGCCAAACAATTAATCAATAAACATAAGATATAATAAACAATTCAATAAAAACCAACTTTCATTCAATGGAAAGCTTGCAATTTAAACAACATACCAAGTTCCGTTGCAATCTTAATGAAAATTTAGTTCATGATAATAATAAAAAAAACATCATCCAAATTAATAATCCAAACATCCCAGATGGTTAACAAAAAATAAAACTAGAGAAGAGAAGAAGAAACTCTGAATTTGCTATTAAACTCTCTCTTTGATCATCAGCCCTTGCAATTCTCCTTTGTGTTTTTCTTCCTTGTTCTCTCTGCAAATCTCATGAAAAATTGAGTGATACGTCTTTTCTAAAGTCTTCTCCTATTTGTATTGGTCTCAGCCCTCATTCAGACTCCTATTTGGCTTCAAAAACCCACTTGGCGGTAGAAAAACGCCCCTTTTTCCGTACATGAGCGCCTAGGCGCTCATCATAGGCCATTTCCAAGCGTCTAGGCGCTTGACCAGGACCACGTAATTACAAAAATGCCACTCAGCTTTAATTTTCATGATTTTTGACCTTTTTCTTCTCCGAAATGACCAATTTGTCCCTCCAGCTCCAACCTACAACAAATAAACACAAAACACATAAAAAGATACTAAAAATAATAAAAGATAACAATAATTAAGTTTAAAATATCTGATTCATAGGTATAAAACCTACTCATCAAATACCCCCAAACTTAACCAATTGCTTGTCCCCAAGCAACACAACACAATGCAATAACTAAATATGCAATGCAAATACAACTATATAAATACTTAAATTCCAGCAGTCAAACAGAACAAAATCTATTCATCAAGCCTCAGAGAAATCACAATAAACCTGCTAGTACATCATATCAAGACAGATTAATAATTTCCTTATCAATCATCAAATCTTAACCTGTTATTATTGATATAGTGTGTGTGTGCTTAACATCCATGCTAACTGATATTATGCTAAATACAACACATAATAAATCTCTTTAAAGGAATCATACAGTGTAAACTCACAAAATTTACGAACAAGCTAAAACCAACTAAAGACAAATATCCACCAAATTTAATAGTCCAATCCGGGATACTTATGTTTTATTGTGCTTTACGGGGGCTTTTTGCTCTTTTCCCGTTTTATTGTTTTTGTTTATATATATATATATATATATATATATATATATATATATATATATATATATATATATATATTTAACCATGACTGTGCAATGTCTCATTCCATTAGGCTAACAGTGCTACCCCTTAGCGAGCTTTCGACCAACGACTACCAAACCATATAAGACCTTAGGGCGCTAGGTTTTAAGATACCCCTTCGGGCGTACTTGCTCAAGTAACAAAGGCCCCGAAACAAAACTAGCCACGGTATTATTTTTCTTTTTCTTTTTTCAAGCTTATATATCCCAAATTTTTCCCCCAAACTTACGGTTTTGTCTAAATTCAGTCATCTTCGCCTATTCATGTCTTTCATTCATTTAAACTACCATTATCCTCTAGAAGTCCATTATGTGTCAGTTTAAACTCAATCAGTCAACATAGTTGTTTTTACTGTGCTATCCTTATTATATCAGTTTCAAACAGGTAAAGATTCAAATCATGACAAGAAATTACATCAAAGTCTTAACAGACAATACTATACTTGTCTACTCAATTCCAATCTCATCACTGGCCAAAACAGACATAAACTATCTAACAGCTAGAAACATGCACATACTAGAATTTTTTTTTTATATATATTTTTTTTCTTCTTTTTTTTTTAGGAAATTAAAATGAAAACTACATTAATGCAAACTACATGAAAAACTATTAACTAAATACTATATGAATGCACTAGATGAATACTACATGCATGAACTGGAGCTGGAAAATTACACCCCCAAACTTAACCGATGCAATGTCCTCATTGTATATAACAAGCAAAATTTAAGAAATTAAGCACTGAGGACTTCCCTGAAAGATAAAAGCTTTATTCCTCGTCTGTATCCTCCTCCTCTTCTTCTTCTTCTTCTTCATCCGGGGGGTACGCAGACAATGGTGGAAATTGGTAGGGAGCGGCACCTGGATTCATGCGGGCAAACATCTCTAGGAATGTTGCACTAAAATTCTGATACACCTCCGTTTGTCGCTGAGCTAGGCTATCCTGATTGCTTTCAACCCGATCAAAACCCCGTTGAACTCTAGTAGCCACCATGTTAATCCTTCTAGATTGATTTCTTAATTCTCGGTGAATATCTTCAAAAACAATTGGTGGTTGCCCAGAACTTCCAGCTGCAGGAGGATTGTCGTGTGATTGTTGAATAGGCTCGGCTGCAGGCTCAGGAGGCACAATAATGAACCCTAACCCTCTCGGGTGTGGTGTACCCCCACCCCATACCTTGTACTTTTTTATCACTGAGTGGTCAATTGCGGCTAAAGGAGGTTGTGTAGCTTCCTCAACATCCCATTTTACCCTAGCTTGTTGACATAGTCCAGTGATCAAAGATGGGTGTGGTAATCCACCTGAGGTCCCTCCTCGAATTGCTTTGTCAATGGAATCATTTATAACCTGACCCACATCTATAGATTTTCCTTGTGCAATACAGAAAAGCAATGCTGCCCGTCGATTTATAACATCACTTGTATGTCTACACGACATTAACTTGGCACAGATAAAGGCATGCCATGCTTTCCCGTAATTACTTAATGCGGATGTAGGGAACAAAATAGCTTCTTGTTGATCATTTAATTTCCATTGTGTTCCAGGTACACATAAAGCTTGAATGACCTCACTGTAGTCTAGTTCGTGCTCTAAATATTGCGTGAAGCCATTATTGGGTATTGTGTTCAAGCCGTAGTAAGCATTTATTGACCTGACACTGACTTCCACTGATTTTCCACGAACCCCAATCATGTTTCCAATATGATCTTTTGCATTGGAGTAGAATTCCTTAACAATTTTAACCACTGATGCATCCGGTTGGGCTGTAAAGTTCATCCATCTTCTACTCCCAATCATTTGTAGTAATTCCCCATCTTCTATCTCTGGTAATAATCCACGCTCGAGAATTAGTGATTTACTAGAGAGCACATTGTAATATCTTTCGGACGCTTTAGCACTTGTAAACCTCTTTTTGTCAAACTTTTGCAAAGTGCCCGAAGTCTCTCCTCTATGCCTCTTAGTAGCCATAGTCTTATCTGATATGTTCTTGCCAAACCAAATGATATTCAGTGACTTAAGATGGCCAAATCCTCTTTGTGAAAAATTATCGAACACTTGGTGTGCACAGATTTTGAACACTATTGGTAGGCACTCCCCCAAACTTAATTTTCACCAAATTTGCCAATTACTAAGCACACTATACTTCCAAGGCAATACAAGAAACAATTAAGAGTACCCACACCCACTTGAGCCAACACAATGATAGAAACTAGCTTCAAAGTACTACATAGCTATTATCCAAGTGAATCCAAATAATTTGCAATAAAATCTTGTGTACTTACTTGGTTATAGCCAAATATGATGTTTCAATCAAAGTTGGATGAGAAATTTGAGCTTTGAACCCTTACTTTAGATAGATGTGGCTTGAATGTAAAGTGGTGCCCGATTTGGTGAAAAAGGATGACAAGATGGAGCTTAAGTGCCTTAGTTTGGGTAGGAGATTTAGTGTTTGATTAGGATTTTACAAGAAAAAGATGATTATTGTGGCTAGATTAGAGGAGGGTTTAGAGTTGAGTGAGTTTGAGTTGGAGTAGGAGAGCAAGAATGTGTTTGATTTGGGTTTGGAAGAGTCTTGCCCGATTAGGGCTTTTTATTTTTATTTTTTTCAGTTGGAGCGCCTAGGCGCTTGAATTTACACTGTCTGGACCGCCTAGGCGCTTGGTTGCAGAATGTCTGGTTCGTATGGAGCGCCTAGGCGCTTGGTTTTGTGCTAGACTGGACCGCCTAGGCGCTTGGGGAGCTGAATGGCTACTGACTTGGAGCGCCTAGGCGCTTGATATTGGCTTGCTTGGACCGCCTAGGCGCTTGGGCAGTGTACTTTGCCTATGTTGTTGTTTTGTGCTTCTTCTATGCCATACCCCCAATAACTTGTATCCTTCCACACCAAAATTGAAGGAAATGATTAGAAATTTGAGATTTTGACGAGTGGACATTCATCTATTAAGCTCATAAATGCTTGGTTTCCTTTCCTGCAATCAATTGAATATCTATTAGAGAACGTCGGGGGTGTAATTTTCCAAACTATAAAAGTTTAACCACTAAATAAACTAACAGTAAAGCAAATTAATAAAAGTAAAAATAGAAAATAACAATAAAAATTCCTGGGTTGCCTCCCAGTTAGCGCTTGGTTTATAGTCTTCAGCCTGACTTTCTCCTCTGTTCTAATCAGCAAGGTTAACCGATGTCTTTTCACGATCAACACAACCCCCATAGTAGTGCTTCAATCTTTGACCGTTGACTTTAAAATTATGTTTGGAATTCGGGTCTTCCACCTCCACAGCTCCATGAGGATAAACTTTTGTAATGATAAATGGCCCTGACCAACGAGATTTCAACTTTCCAGGAAACAGTTTAAGCCTTGAATTGTATAATAACACTGTTTGCTCTGCTTCAAACTTTCTTTCCAGAATTTTCTCATCATGCCACCTCTTAATCTTTTCTTTATATAACTTCGCGTTCTCATACGATTGGAGTCTGAATTCATCCATTTGATTCAATTGTAAGAGGCACTTCTCCCCCGCAGCAGACATATCAAAGTTTAACTTCCGAATTTCCCAATAAGCACTATGTTCGAGTTCAACTGGAAGATGGCATGCCTTCCCATAAACTAACATGTACGGAGACATCCCTATCGGAGTTTTGTAAGCTGTACAGTATGCCCATAAAGCATCGTCCAACTTGCTAGACCAATCTTTCCGACTAGGATTCACTATCTTCTCGAGGATTCGTTTTACTTCTCGGTTAGATACCTCGGCTTGACCACTTGTTTGTGGATGGTAAGCAGTAGCTATCTTATGAGTGACTCCGTACTTAGCGAGGATAGCTGAAAACTGGTTATTACAGAAGTGTGTGCCTTCATCACTAATGATTGCACGAGGAGTGCCGAATCTAGAGAAAATATTCTTCCGAATGAACTTAATCACAACCTTCGCATCATTGGTGGGCGATGCTATAGCTTCTACCCACTTCGAAACGTAGTCCACTGCTAGAAGTATATAGGCGTTACAGAAAGATGGTGGAAATGGTCCCATGAAGTCAATGCCCCAAACATCAAACAATTCGACTTCCAGGATCATATTACGTGGCATCTCGTGTCTCTTTGATATATTACCGACTCTTTGGCATCTGTAACATTTCAATGAAAACACACGGGCATCTTTAAAGAGTGTTGGCCAGAAAAATCCACATTGAAGCACTTTAGCTGTCGTTCTTTCTCCCCCAAAATGTCCACCATAGTCAGATGCATGACATTGGTATAGAATATTCTCCATTTCAACTTCCAGGACGCACCTTCTTATTACTTGATCGCCACATTGTTTAAATAAAAATGGCTCATCCCATAAATACTGCTTCACATCATGGAGAAATTTCTTCTTCTGCTGACTTGTCAAATCAGGCGGCAACACCTTACTCACAATGAAATTTACATAATCTGCATACCATGGTGTATCCATCCTTACCGCAAATAGTTGTTCATCTGGAAAAAATTCATTGATCACTATTGTGTCATTTTTTTTTAGTTCTGAATTCTCTAATCATGATAAATGATCAGCAACCTGATTTTCTGTTCCTTTTCGGTCCCGGATCTCCAAGTCAAACTCTTGTAGCAATAATACCCATCTAATTAATCTCGGCTTCGCATCCTTCTTTGCTATTAAGTACTTAATTGCCGAATGATTTGTAAACACGATCACTTTTGTCCCAATCAAATATGATCGAAATTTATCAAATGCATAAACAACTGCTAATAGCTCCTTCTCGGTAGTGGTATAATTCAGTTGGGCATCCGTTAATATCTTACTAGCATAGTATATAGCATGAAAAATTTTATCCTTTCGTTGGCCAAGAACTGCGCCAATAGCAAAGTCGCTAGCATCACACATTAATTCGAACGGGATACTCCAATCTGGCGCTATGATTACAGGTGCGGTAACAAGTTTCTTCTTCAACACATCAAAAGCTTCCAGGCATGCTTGATCAAAGTTGAATGGGACATCCTTCTCCAAAAGATGGCAAAGTGGTTTCGTGATTTTGGAGAAGTCTTTTATAAATCGTCTATAGAAACCAGCGTGTCCCAAAAAACTTCGAATACCCTTTAAAGAAATAGGTGGTGGCAGGTTCTCAATGGTTTCGATCTTAGCTCTATCAACCTCAATTCCTTTTGATGATACTCGATGACCCAAAATTATCCCCTCTTGCACCATAAAATGACATTTCTCCCAGTTTAAAACCAAATTCGTTTCCATACACCGTTTGAGCACGAGTGTGAGATTTTCCAAATAATAATCAAACGAATCCCCAAAAACTGAAAAATCATCCATAAATACCTCAAGATTTTGTTCTACCATATCAGAAAAAATAGCCATCATACACCGTTGAAATGTCTCTGGCGCATTACATAACCCAAAAGATATTCTGTGAAAAGCAAAGGTACCATATGGGCATGTGAATGTTGTTTTCTCCTGATCCTCGGGTGCAATGGCAATCTGGTTATAGCCTGAGTATCCATCCAAGAGACAATAATACTCGTGCCCTGCAAGCCTGTCCAACATCTGATCTATGAATGGTAGAGAAAATGGTCCTTACGAGTGGCCTTATTCAACTTTCTGTAATCCATACACACCCGCAAACCCGTAACTGTTCGAGTTGGGATCAATTCATTATGCTCATTTGCAACTACTGTCATTCCCCCTTTCTTTGGCACGCATTGAACCGGACTTACCCATGAGCTATCTGAGATAGGGTAGATAATTCCCGCATCCAACCATTTAATGATTTCCTTTTTGACAACTTCCTTCATGATGGGATTGAGTCTTCGTTGTTGTTCAATAGTTGGTTTAGCTTCATCTTCCAACAAAATCTTATGCATACAAATTGATGGGCTTATCCCCTTGATATCTGCAAGAGTCCATCCAAGAGCAGTCTTGTATTGTCGAAGTACCCTTAGTAGCTTTTCTTCTTGAACCTTATCAAGTGATGCAGAAATAATGACTGGCAAGGAGGAAGAAGAACCAAGGTAGGCGTACCGGAGGTGGTTAGTCAATGGATTAAGTTCCAAGGTAGGAGGTTCTTCTAAGTTTGATGTCACCTTTTCATCTAGCTTTCCTCGATAATCCAGAGGTTCAAATTTTTGCAAACATCGTGTGAACTTCGGAGTTGAATATAACATTTGAACCCATTCTAGCACAGTTGAATCATCAAATAAATTTTCACTAACCAATGCGGTTTCAAGAGGGTCTTCAATCACAGATTCACTAAATACCTCTTCAGTTGCTTCTTCAATCAGATCAACTCTAAAGCACTCTTCCTCTCCCTTCGAAAATTTCATAGCCTTGAAAACATTAAAAGTTATTTCTTCATCTTGAACTCTCATTGTTAAC
Organism: Panax japonicus; assembly: GCA_020205505.1. NCBI lineage: Eukaryota > Viridiplantae > Streptophyta > Magnoliopsida > Apiales > Araliaceae > Panax > Panax japonicus. The sequence goes on from CM035091.1 coordinate 46,499,453, forward strand.
TCTCCCTTTTGTACATCAATTAATGTCCTTCCAGTGGCTAAAAACGGTCTTCCAAGGATAATGGGTATGTCTTTATCCTCTTCGTAGTCCAACACAATGAAGTCAGCTGGAAATATGAATTTGTCCACCTTCACTAAAATGTCTTCCACAATGCCCTTAGGGTATGTCACTGATCTATCTGCGAGTTGTAAAGAGATATTTGTTGGCTTTGGTGTTGGTAATCCCAACTGAGTGTAGATCGAAAGCGGCATCAAGTTAATACTCGCACCCAAATCACACAAACATCTGCTAAAGAACTGGGGCCCAATCGTGCACGGTATTGTGAAGCTACCCGGATCCTTCAACTTCGGTGGTAACTTTCTTTGCAGAATTGCACAACATTCTTCTGTCAACGCTACAGTTTCGAACTCCCCTAGCTTCCTCTTTCTTGCTAAAATATCTTTCATGAATTTTGCATAACTAGGCATTTGTTCTAAAGCATCTGCGAATGGAATGTTGATTTGCAGCTTTTTGAACACTTCTAAAAATTTTGAAAATTGTCTATCTAATTTCTGCTTTTGAAATCTTTGAGGAAACGGCATAGGTGGTACGACTGTTGTTTGCTTATCTTCTTGTTGTTTTTTCACAACTTTTTCCCCAGATTTACTTTCTGAATTTCCACTCTCTTGTTCACCATCCTCAGCAGAAATTATTTCCTTTTGTCTGTTTAAATCTGTAGTCAACTCCTTCCCACTTCTGAGTGTAACTGCCTTACAATGTTCATTTCCATCATTCCTTGGATTTTTCTCCGTATCACTAGGTAAAGAACCTGGAGTTCTAGTATTCAAAGCACTAGCTATCTGCCCCATTTGGTTCTCAAGATTCTTTATTGCAGCTGATTGGTTTTTCGTTGTGGCTTCAAACTGAGTTGCCAATCTTACCAACAATTCTACCATTTATGATAACTTATCAGGTTGATGAGGTCGTGGGTGTTGTTGAGATTGTTGATGTGGCTGAAATCTAGGTGGATATGATTGCCTTGGAGCTTGGGCTTGAGCATGTGACTGATTATTACTCCAAGAAAAATTCGGGTGGTTTCTCACTCCTGAATTGTAGTTGTTTGAATAACTGCCCTGCTGCCTATTATAATTGGAAACAAACTGGACTGACTCAGGATTTATTGCACATTGATCACTTGAGTGGTTACCCGCACATATTTCACAAATCATTTCCATTTTTTGAACTGGTTGTACCCCAAGTGCATCTATCTTCTTCGTAAGAGCAGAAATCTGAGGTGTCATTTGAGCTGACAATACTGTCATCGCATCCACTACATACACCCCGACTGTCCTTGGCTGAGTCGTTCTTGTTGTTGGCCACTAATAATTATTAGCTGCCATGGTTTCAAGCAACTGATATCCCTCATCATAATTCTTGGCCATAATAGCTCCTCCCGCTGCAGCATCTATACTCGATTTCACTGTGCTGAATAAACCGTTATAAAAAGTTTGCACCTGAAGCCATTTAGGAATCCCATGCTGTGGACATTTTCGCAATAAGTCTTTGAATCTCTCCTAAGCTTCATATAGTGATTCTGAATCGTCCTGAACGAAAGAGAAGATATCGTTCCGCAACTTTGCTGTTTTTACAGGCGAGAAAAACTTTGCAAGTAATTTCTGGGCTAGGTCGTTCCATGTAGTAATCGAGCCTGGTGGTAGTGAATGGAGCCAACTCTTAGCCTTATCTTTGAGAGTAAATGGAAACATCCTTAGCCTTATTGCATCCTCTGACACGTTATTGTACTTGAAAGTATCGCAGATTTCTATAAAGCTGATTATGTGATCGTTCAGATCATCGTTTGGTAACCCTCCAAACTGACATGAATTTTGAATCATCTGTATTGTCCCCGGTTTTATCTCAAAACTTGCAGCAGTAATGGCAGGCCTCGTAATACTCGACTGAATTTCAGTAACTCGCGGCGTAGCATAATCCCGCAGTGCTTTTTGCTCTTCTTTAGCCATAGTATCTTTCTTATCAAGTGCATCTTTGGTTTCTTTAACCCACTTACGCAACTGCTGAAATTATTTTTCGATGTCGTCCTCGTGAGTCAATAAATCTGGCTTCTTCGATCGCGTTTGCATACACTAGTCAAGAACACCTAAATAGAACAGAAAAGAAAAAGTTTAAATTAAGATTAATGCTATAAAAATCAATAATGACAAAATATTAAACTAAAATCCCCGGCAACGGCGCCAAAAACTTGTTGCTTAATTTTTAATAGCACTTTACCAAGCAAGTATACACGTTCAATTGTAATATTCAACAAGCAAGGATATCGTTCCCACGAGAAAATAGACTAATATTTATCAATTACTAATTCTAATGCAATTAATCCTATTTTAAACTAAGAAAATTTTGTTTGTGATTTAAAAATTAAACTTAACAAACTAATAATTAAAATCAGAATTTCACAAGAATAATTGCAGATTTAATAAGTTAAGATTACAACTTCCCTTGGTATTTCATTTAAACTAACTTACTTCCCATTTAAAATAAATCAATTAATATGAATCATTATCCAAGAATGCTTTATGAATATTCACACACTTCTTCCAAAGACACGTGAACAAATCCTCCTACATCCAATCTTTAAGACCCGGAATTACAAGGAACACCCCAATTAATCAACTCACTATATTCCTATGTGAATCAAGTTAATTAGGGTTTACGCACAAATTCTTTCAATGGATACAAAAGACACATAGGTATATTCCTATCCTACACGCTAATCATATTAACCCTATTCAGATTATATGAACAGATGTTATCATATCCAGATCTCAATCTATACTCCATCTTCCAATTTTATATAGATTATCACAGTAATTGTTGGCCAAACAATTAATCAATAAACATAAGATATAATAAACAATTCAATAAAAACCAACTTTCATTCAATGGGAAGCTTGCAATTTAAACTACATACCAAGTTCCATTGCAATCTTAATGAAAATTTAGTTCATGATAATAATAAAGAAAAACATCATCCAAATTAATAATCCAAACATCTCAGATAGTTAACAAAAAATAAAACTAGAGAAGAGAAGAAGAAACTCTGAATTTGCTCTTAAACTCTCTCTTTGATCTTCAACCCTTGCAATTCTCCTTTGTGTTTTTCTTCCTTGTTCTCTCTGCAAATCTCTTGAAAAATTGAGTGATACGTCTTTTCTAAAGTCTTCTCCTATTTGTATTGGTCTCAGCCCTCATTCAGACTCCTATTTGGCTTCAAAAACCCACTTGGCAGTAGAAAAACGCCCCTTTTTACGCACATGAGCGCCTAGGCACTCATTATAGGCCATTTCCAAGCGCCTAGGCGCTTGACCAGGACCACGTAATTACAAAAATGCCACTCAGCTTTAATTTTCATGATTTTTGACCTTTTTCTTCTCCGAAATGACCAATTTGTCCCTCCAGCTCCAACCTACAACAAATAAACACAAAACACATAAAAAGATACTAAAAAACAATAAAAGATAACAATAATTAAGTTTAATAATATCGAATTCATAGGTATAAAACATACTCATCAAATACCCCCAAACTTAACCAATTGCTTGTCCCCAAGCAACACAACACAATGCAATAACTAAATATACAATGCAAATGCAACTAGATAAATACTTAAATTCCAACAGTCAAACAGAACAAAATCTATTCATCAAGCCTCAGAGAAATCACAATAAATATGCTAGTACATCATATCAAGACAGATTAATAATTTCCTCGTCAATCATCAAATCTTAACATGTTATTATTGATATAGTGTGTGTGTGTGATTAACATCCATGCTAACTGATATGATGCTAAATACAACACATAATAAATCTCTTTAAAGGAATCATACAGTGTAAACTCACAAAATTCACGAACAAGCTAAAACCAACTAAAGACAAATATCCACCAAATTTAAGAGTCCAATCCGGGAAACTTATGCTTTATTGTGCTTTACGAGGGCTTTTTGCTCTTTTCCCTTTTTATTGTTTTTGTTTATATATATATATATATATATATATATATATATATATATATATATATATATATATATAACCATGACTGTGCAATGTCTCATTCCATTAGGCTAACAGTGCTACCCCTTAGCGAGCTTTCGACCAACGACTCCCAAACCATGTAAGACCTTAGGGCGCTAGGTTTTAAGATATCCCTTCGGGCGTACTTGCTCAAGTAACAAAGGCCCCGAAACAAAACTAGCCACGGTATTATTTTTCTTTTTTTTTCAAGCTTATATATCCCAAATTTTTCCCCCAAACTTAAGTTTTTGTCTAAATTCAGTCATCTTCGCCTATTCATGTCTTTCATTCATTTAAACTACCATTATCCTCTAGAAGTCCATTATGTGTCAATTTAAACTCAATCAGTCAACATAATTGTTTTTACTGTGCTATCCTTATTATATCAGTTTCAAACAGGTAAAGATCCAAATCATGACAAGAAATTACATCAAAGTCTTAACAGACAATACTATACTTGTCTACTCAATTCCAATCTCATCACTGGCCAAAACAGACATAAACTATCTAACAGCTGGAAACATGCACATACTTGAATTTTTTTTTTATATATTTTTTTTTCTTCTTTTTTTTAGGAAATTAAAATGAAAACTACATGAAAAACTATTAACTAAATACTATATGAATGCACTAGATGAATACTACATGCATGAACTGGAGCTGGAAAATTACAACCCCAAACTTAACCGATGCAATGTCCTCATTGTATATAACAAGCAAAATTTAAGAAATTAAGCACTGAGGACTTCCCTGAAAGATAGAAGCTTTATTCCTCATCAGTATCCTCCTCTTCTTCTTCTTCTTCTTCTCCTTCTTCTTCATTCGGGGGGTACGCAGACAATGGTGGAAATTGGTAGGGAGCGGCACCTGGATTCATGCGGGAAAACATCTCTAGGAATGCTGCACTAAAATTCTGATACACCTCCGTTTGTCGCTGAGCTAGGCTATCCTGATTGCTTTCAACCCGATCAAAACCCCGTTGAACTCTAGTAGCCACCATGTTAATCCTTCTAGATTGATTTCTTAATTCTCGGTGAATATCTTCAAAAAAAATTGGTGGTTGCCCAGAACTTCCAGCTGCAGGAGGATTATCGTGTGATTGTTGAATAGGCTCGGCTGCAGGCTCAGGAGGCACAATAATGAACCCTAACCCTCTCGGGTGTGGTGTACCCCCACCCCATACCTTTTACTTTTTTATCACTGAGTAGTCAATTGCGGGTAAAGGAAGTTGTGTAGCTTCCTCGGCATCCCATTTTACCCTAGCATGTTGACATAGTCCAGTGATCAAAGATGGGTGTGGTAATCCACCTGAGGTCCCTCCTCGAATTGCTTTGTCAATGGAATCATTTATAACCTGACTTGCATCTATAGATTTTCCTTGTGCAATACAGAAAAGCAATGTTGCCCATCGATTTATAACATCACTTATATGTCTACACGACATTAACTTGGCACAGATAAAGGCATGCCATGCTTTCCCGTAATTACTTAATGCGGATGTAGGGAACAAAATAACTTCTTGTTGATCATTTAATTTCCATTGTGTTCCAGGTACACATAAAGCTTGAATGACCTCACTGTAGTCTAGTTCGTGCTCTAAATATTGCGTGAAGCCATTATTGGGTATTGTGTTCAAGCCGTAGTAAGAATTTATTGACCTGGCACTGACTTCCACTGATTTTCCACGAACCCCAATCATGTTTCCAATATGATCTTTTGCATTGGAGTAGAATTCCTTAACAATTTTAACGACTGATGCATCCGGTTGGGCTGTAAAGTTCATCCATCTTCTACTCCCAATCATTTGTAGTAATTCCCCGTCTTCTATCTCTGGAAATAATCCACGCTCGGGAATTAGTGATTTACTAGAGAGCACATTGTAATATCTTTAGGACGCTTTAGCACTTGTAAACCTCTTTGTGTCAAACTTTTGCGAAGTGCCCGAAGTCTCTCCTCTATGCCTCTTAGTAGCCATAGTCTTATCTGATATGTTCTTGCCAAACCAAATGATGTCTCTTAGTGCCTGAAGTCTTATCAATGTCGTCCTCGTGAGGCAATAAATCTGGCTTCTTCGATCGCGTTTGCATACACTAGTCAAGAACACCTGAATAAAACAGAAAAGAAAAAGTTTAAATTAAGATTAACGCTATAAAAATCAATAATGACAAAATATTAAACTAAAATCCCCGGCAACGGCGCCAAAAACTTGTTGCCTAATTTTTAATAGCACTTTACCACGCAAGTATACGCGTTCAATTGTAATATTCAGCAAGCAAGGATATCGTTCCCACGAGGAAATAGACTAATATTTATCAATTACTAATTCTAATGCAATTAATCCTATTTTAAACTAAGAAAATTTTGTTTGTGTTTTAAAAATTAAACTTAACAAACTAATAATTAAAATCAAAATTTTATAAGAATAATTGCAGATTTAATAAGTTAAGATTACAACTTCCGTTGGTATTTCATTTAAACTAACTTACTTCCCATTTAAAATAAATCAATTAATATGAATCATTATCCAAGAATGCTTTATGAATATTCACACACTTCTTCCAAAGACACGTGAACAAATCCTCCTACATCCAATCTTTAAGACGCGGAATTACAAGGAACACCCCAATTAATCAACTCACTATATTCCTATGTGAATCAAGTTAATTAGGGTTTACGCACAAATTCTTTCAATGGATACAAAAGACACATAGGTATATTCCTATCCTACACGCTAATCATATTAACCCTATTCAGATTATATGAACAGATGTTATCATATCCAGATCTCAATCTATACTCCATCTTCTAATTTTATATAGATTATCACAGTAATTGTTGGCCAAACAATTAATCAATAAACATAAGATATAATAAACAATTCAATAAAAACCAACTTTCATTCAATGGGAAGCTTTCAATTTAAACTACATACCAAGTTCCGTTGCAATCTTAATGAAAATTTAGTTCATGATAATAATAAAGAAAAACATCATCCAAATTAATAATCCAAACATCCCTGATAGTTAACAAAAAATAAAACTAGAGAAGAGAAGAAAAAACTCTGAATTTGCTCTTAAACTCTCTCTTTGATCTTCAGCCCTTGCAATTCTCATTTGTGTTTTTCTTCCTTGTTCTCTCTGTAAATCTCTTGAAAAATTGAGTGATACGTCTTTTCTAAAGTCTTCTCCTATTTATATTGGTCTCAGCCCTCATTCAAACTCCTATTTGGCTTCAAAAACCCACTTGGCAGTAGAAAAACGCCACTTTTTCCGTACATGAGCGCCTAGGCGCTCATCATAGGCCATTTCCAAGCGCCTAGGCGCTTGACCAGGATCACGTAATTACAAAAATGCCACTTAGCTTTAATTTTCATGATTTTTGACCTTTTTCTTCTCCAAAATGACCAATTTGTCCCTCCAGCTCCAACCTACAACAAATAAACACAAAACACATAAAAGATACTAAAAACAATAAAAGATAACAATAATTAAGTTTAATAATATCGAATTCATAGGTATAAAACCTACTCATCAGCTCCCCAAGGAGTGATGAATGCTTTTTTCTCACAATCCTCTTCAGCAACCATGATTTGATGGTACCTCGTAAAGAAGTCAGCAAAGGAGTACATGTCATACTAAGTTGTATTGTCAATTAGTATGTGGATGAGTGGCATGGGAAAGCTATCTTTGAGTTAAGCTTTATTTAGATCCCTATAATCCACGCAAACTCGCACCTTTCCTCCAAGTTTAGGCACAGGGACTATGTTGGATAGTCACTCAGGGTATGTTAACACCATGATGATGTTGGCTTGAAATTGTTTCATAATTTCTTCTTTGACTTTTAAACTCCACTTAGGTTTTAATCACCTGAGTTTCTGCATGACTGGCTTGAATCCCTCTTTGATAGGAAGGCGATGAATGACGATGTTAGTTGACAAACCAACCATATCTTCATGAGACCACCTAAACACATCCTGGAATTGGGTCAATAGAGTAACCATGTCATTCCTTTGGTTTGGAGTAAGGTCCGTACCAATCTAGATTTATTTGGGGTTTTCTGAGGTTCCAAGGTTAAAAGAGGTGGTTTGATCAAGATTTGGTTGGGGTTTGTCTTCGACCCATTCTTTGATCTGCTAAGGTATCTCATAGCCCTCTTGTTCAATCTTCAACAAGTTTGAGTCCAACTTTACATCAAAGTTACAGTCTTTATGAAGAATAGGCACCTCATCAGCAAGTTTAGGCACATCTAACTTTAGAGTCCTGAAACAAAATGATTTCACTTAATATATAAAATTGTTCAATCATACAAAGTGTTAGCATGAAATGACAAAATAACTGTTAATATTGTACAGCAAAAGTAAGCAATTATTGTTATCTATAGGGCAGAGGGAGTTTTTACCCTTTTTACCCTTGTTGGCAAATGCAAGGAGTGATGCTCCAATTGCCAAGGGTGAAGTCCTGGTGGACAGCTGTGATGAAGAGGCTATTATAGTCCTCCTTCTCTTGAATGATGACCATGATGTCTGGACAGTTATCATCTGGGATGTCCCTGTTCATACCCTCTATATGGACCAAGACGCACATGTTTGACAAATGTCTATTTATCTCTTATTTGCGCCTGTGATTCCTTTCTTCCACCTCTGGGTCTGTAATCAAGACTTCCTTTCCTTTGACCGGTATTGGCTTAGGAAACAACATGGTTACCACAGGGGCAAGAACCTTTAGTAAAGGTCATACAGGATTATCACCTGTAGGTTTAAGCAGCATCCTTGTGGATGAAGGAACCAGTTTATGCTTGTGAGGATTCCTGTGATTGGACCCAAAAGAGTAGCCTAATCCGGTTGTCCCTGTATGACCCCAACTTTTATGAATAAAGATTAATTTTTCTCAAAATATATTTTTGAATATTATGGTGTGGATTTGATATAATGTTATAGTTGTGAGTATTATTTACAAATTTTACAAAGTAAACAAGTGGTTATATAATATTCGATTGGTCAAGGAATATTCGTACGACGGCACAATCATTGGCGGACCCCACAACGGAAGTATTGTCGTAGTTAAAAAATGATAGAATTATCTTTTTATATAAATAACGGTGAAAGTTTTACCGTTAAACTATTGAACTACCAGGTGGTAAAAATACAATAATACGCGTGGTTGCATAGTAACACACGGTATTGATTATTGATGCTTACGTGAGAAGTCACTCAGTTATACTCAATTATTGTTACAGTAGTTGCTGCATAATATCTCTCATATTATTGATTCAATTATTGTCACAATATCATCAGCATAATATCTTATATTATTAAATTAATAATTGAGACGACAAAATTATTCATATTATTATTTGCAATATTGAAAATGTCTAGAAAGTTCTGTCAAGGAGAGGTTTGGTCACCTAATTGTGCGCCAATAGGGAGAAATCCTTATCGGAAAGCCCCCTCTTTCCTGGGAATGATCTGGTTGTTAAATATTGTGAGTTATAATATTAATGATGAATAAGTTCGTGTTGATTAAAGATGAAATTGATATTTCCATTGTGTTGGGATTATTAGTGTTAGTGGAAATCGACATATATTTCGATAATAATGGATGTCTGGAGGTTATATTGACCAATCAGGTAATTAATCGGATAAATGAGAAATTAATTGCTATTAATTCACATGCTTATAACTATTTGTTCACATATGTGTACTATTGATTCACAAGATGTACTATTAGGGGATGTGGTGCAAGTTTGATAATACTTGCAGGACTAAATTAAAAATGAAGGAAAAGATGAAGGTATTATACTGTAATATTTTGAGCCTCAAAACGTGCAATTATCGAAACTATGTTTTTCTATAAATAGAAGCTCGTTCTTTTTTTATTCTCACCAATTCACTAAGACTCACAAGAGAAGCTATAGAGAGAGAAGCTTTAGAGAGAAAGTAGAAGAGAAGTCTGCTACCTCACAATTCCAGTATCCAGTCTTCTTCTGAGGTAAGGGATATTATTTTTTTCAGTATTTATAGGAATAATATTTTCTTCCATACTCTGTAGTATGTGAGTAATATTATTTCATCTCGTATTCCTGATTATACCCTCATTTTGTTAACGTATTACTTCTATACTCAGAGAAATTAGTAGAATATCCTTGATATTTGCGCTTCATCCAGTATCTTTTCATAAAAATATTATTCTGAGCATTCTTGATAATTTTTAATCTTTTCAGTAGGGGTACTATTCATGGGTTATTATTCCCAAAGTACAATTCATGGGGTACTATTCACTCGATTACTATTCACCCAGGGTACTATTCATGACAAAAATTAATTTCTTTTCTGTCCAAATTATTTTTGATATGATATTATTCTTGATTTTTTCTCTATAAAGTAGTATCATGTTGACAATTTGGACATTAATAAATTCTAGATAAATTGAATTATAAATCATTAAAATTTATCCTTGCTCTCATTTAAATAGATTTCTTATATCATTGTCATCATCCTCATGCTTATATTGTGATGAAAGTCATCTTTGGTCGTAGTGCATAGATAGACTTTTGATTGGTATAATTATGACCATGGATTATTCGGTATAATCATGACCCGTAATGTTACAAATGATGTGGTAAAAGTCATCATTGGCCCGTAGTGCATTGATGGACAGTTGTTGGTATGATCATGACCATTGGTGACACTAATGAATATCCTTGGTCGTAGTGCAGGGATGATTCGATGATGTTGATTATTTATTAAGCTGAGTCTCAGTGATAAAACTGTTGATAAACTTTTTAAATCATAGAAGATAGTAGATATCATGCTCTACTTGACTCTTCTAATGGATTGCTTGTTCCGCTGCAGTTAAACTTGATGTTTATTTTATCAATTTAACATTGTTGAAGGCTAACGATAATTTATTCTGCATTATCTTAGTCATAATATTTCTTACTGGGCTAGTTGAGCTCACCCTTTGCTTTCATTGTTCTCTTCAGGAAATGAGAATATAGCTGGGACTAGTCGGGGAACGGAGTGACGGTCTAGATAGGTGGCTATAGTAGTCCTCACTATTATGTGAGATAGTGTGATAATAATTGTAATGAGGACTTTATTGGAGTTTGTATACTCTCTACGAGATATTTTCCGTGTTGAAACTTTTGGCTACGTTTTGTCGTACTGTATAAAACAAGTTTGTATTTAAATTTTGTACCATGTATTTGGCGACTCAAGATGGGTGATGTATACCTATTTTGGGGGCGTCACAGTCCCTGTCTGGTTGGGAAATTGAATTGGGCATTTGATTCTCTGGTGATCCTTTCCTAGCCCTTATCCAGGTTCAAAACCCAAGGATATCATCTCTTGACTTGTCGACATTACCTCGACAGAAACTCTGGGTTTCAGAGGTGGCGCCCCAATGGGTTGATAGTGAGTGTTGCTCACCTCAAGGGCCTAGAAGCTAACAGGCTCAACTTCTGTATTGAAACTGATAAGGGGTATATCACTTTGAATAGGACATCCTGGCGCAACACTGACAGTGACCAGCTACTGTTAATGATATACTTGAGTTGTTGATGAAGAGTGGATAGGACGGCTTCAGTCATATGAATCCAAGGTCTTTCTACCAGCAAGTTGTATCATGTAGTGATCTTAAGCACTTAGAAAGATATATAGAATGTATGTGGACAGATTTCCACGGGCAATTCAATCTCTCCGATATCATTTCGTCGAGATCCATCAAAGGCTTTGATGATTATATGGCTGCTTCAAATCCTGTTGAGATTAATGTTTATTTTCTCCAATGTGGCATAGGGGCATATATTTAAGGATGATCCTCCATCTATTAGAACTCTTCCGACCACATATCCGGACGACATAACTGCTATGTGCAACGGTTTGCAATGACCCATCCCTTGGGAAGGTATGTCATCATCGGTTAAGGATATCACATTGCTATTGAAGATGTGACCAACTAGATGATGGAATTTTTCAACATCCACTGTCTTTGGTAAGTGGGCTTCTTCTAATACTTTCAGTAAGACCTTCCGGTGATCTTCAAAAGAGAAAACCAAGTCCAAAATAGAAATATGTTGTGGAGCTTATTTCAAGCTTAGAACCACATTGCCTTTATTGTGTCCCATAGTACAAAGGAATTCTTCAATCTTCTCCATGAGCACTTTCCCCTTAGATCTGATGATAGGCGGCATCACTCGTTGAGGAAGGTATAGTGGATTTTCTTTCGACACTGCATCAGTTGTATTTGATGTGGATCCTCCAGCCTCTCTATAGTTCCATGGCACTTTCTAGAGGCTGACAACATGATATTGTGGTCTGAATGGCAGTATGATTGACTTTGGTGTAGCCACTTTCAAAGGGTTTTCAACGCCTTTGAGCTGAATTGGTTGAATTATAAGTGGTGTGCCAGTCAAATCTCCTCCCGAGGATATAACTTCTACAACTTCCTTCCATCTTGGAGGAAATGTGTCCCCAGTCTCAGATGATACAGTGTCATTATCTGCCATCTGTAGTTCACCACTGTCAGTCATGTTTTGAATAAGATGGCGGAGTGTCCAGCATTCCTCAGTGATGTGACTGCGAGAGTGGGAATGGTATTGACATAATCCATTAGCATCAAACCTCTTTGAGCGTGGGTTGACTAGAGGTAGCAGTGCTATGATTTTTCCCTCATTAATCAGCATCTGCAATATCTCTTCCATTGGTTAACCTAAATAGGTGAATTCCCTATTATTGGCAAAGTCCCGACGGGCTTTAGCTTTTTCTCTTTTTGCAATCTTTTCCTCCAATGTTTCACTTTTTGGAGTAAGCGGTGGAGTACTTGTCATAAGAGGAAGGAGGCTAGCATGCTCCTGACTAAATAATTGACGTGTGACTTGGTGCTGATGAATCACATGTTCTACCAATTGATTAAATTGTTCGCCAAGAGCCTTTAATTTCCGTTCCATCATGAACTGGAATTGTGAATAATCCCATTTGTAAGAATTATCCTTGCTGATTTGGGATGAACCCCCCACATACCCACATACTTAAGGTACTTAGAGGTCTCTCCACTTCCCCACTTGATCATGTTAACCTCCTCTTCCTTGTGTTGAGGGAGAGGGTTGTCTTGAACATATGGTTGGTCGGGCTTGGTCACCACGATCTCACCATTGTTAATTAAATCTTGTATCTTATGCTTAAGGGCCCAAAAATCCTGAGTGTCATGGCATGGAGCTCCAGCATGGTAAGCACACTTTCTACTTACATTGAAACCCTTTCAACTCGAGTTGGCTGGTGGAAGGAGATGAGTAACTTTCTTCTGAGTTGTCAAAAGTTTGAGAATATTTTTGAGTTAGTCCCCTAAGGGTGTGAACACTCTAGTATGTCTGACTTCTCCACTCTTTGGCAAGGGAGGATTTGAAGACTGAGCTTGAAAAAGGGAGTAGTTTCTCCTCTGAATAGGCAAGTTTTGATTTCCTTTTTATCCTTGCAGTATCAAGGAAACATCCTCCTCTTTCTTCTTATGGACCCTTCGGGGGTTGTTCCCATAACTTCCAGATTGGATGTGCTCAGCTACGGCTTTTAGTGTGGCGAGGCCTTAAATCTTCCCAAATTTTAATCCCATTTCAGCTATTTCTCCATGCTTAATAATTTCGGAAAATGGCTTGCTTATTCCAGCTAGGACCTTCTCATAAAATGGAGCTTCTTGAATATCTATGAAGGTCATCACCATTTCAGACAAGGTCATAGATGGGATAACTTGAGCAACCAGACGCCTCCATCTTTGGGCATACTCTCTGAATGACTCATTGACTTGTTTCTTGACCTTGGTAATTTGATACTGGTCTGGAGCCATCTGAGTTTGAAAGCTGTATTGATTGAGGAAAGCATGGGCTAACTCCTCCCAGCTGTGAATTTTGGAGTTGTCCAATCTGGTGTACCATGCTCTAGCTTCTCCAGTCAGACTTTTTTCTGAAATAGCTGCATTCTGAGCTTTTCATCCTCGGCATAAGATCTGAGATCTCCAATGAACACCTTTAAGTAAGTATAAGGATCTCCCAATCCATCATATTTCTCAAAATCGGGGAGTCTTGAATTTTTTCGGATAATGAACCTCGGGGAAGATATAAAGGTCTGAATATGAAACACTCTCGTGTGTTCCAATCCCTTTGATGGACCGAATGGTCTCTTCTATTTGTAGAACCTTCTTCCGAATATTAGTGGTGTCTTGATCTTCTTTCAGATGGGTGACTTCAGGGGTTCTGTTGGTCTTGTCATACTGAGTCTCAGGTGCTAGAACATTTTTATCTGGACCCTGGGCTCCTCCATGTACAGAGGATTCTATGAGGATTGGTATTTGTGGACCCTGAGTTGACTTGTGTAATTCTTTGAGCAGAACAACCAACTCTGTAATTTGATTGCTTAATCCTTCGAACTCCTCGCGAGAGATAGGAGTAGGATTAGACTGACCAGATGTAGCCATGCTTGGTTGTAGGCTTAGTACCTTTTTGGACTTTGAATGGGTAACAGGACCAATTGCTTCCCTACAAAAAGACTTATGTAGTTTAGTCTTAGGGAAATGTGGAAATGTTACATGCTATGTAATGTGTCTATTTTTAGGAGCATTATCCTGCAAAATGAATGTCAGTTGTTTTGAATGACAGGATAACATGACAGATTTTGATATGAAAAAGGAATGCATGTACACATATTCCTTTATATTTTCCATTACATTGAGATTGACATGGAAATGAAACTACAAGTAATTGAAATTAGAAGGTATGAAGAGACTTCCCTCCGAATTTGGTTTATCAGAGGCTGACTTATCTTAGGCTACCCTCGCGGCTTTTTGGCATAAAGGTTCCCAGATTATTGTAACTTACTTGATGGGAAGTTAATCTGATCTTTCAACTGGAGCGAACCTAGGTGGTGCCTTTCCTGAGCCTCATTAGAATTAGTCTCTCTACGAGTCCAGTAATCAAACACCGACAAGATAGCCTCCTGGTGGAGGGACCACACAACATACATTCACATACATCGCGTCTCACCATATAAAAATGATAACATATGTGAAGCACAAATATCACAGGCAGATATGGTGCGAAGACTAAGTGCAGTAAGTAAATAAATTAGTACACATTTATTCAAATATAAATGTAACATCCACACAAAAGCAGATAAAAGTTTTGAAAAGTTTTTAAATAGTGGCTTAAGCCCTCTTACTGGATGTCCCCGGCAGAGTCACCACCTGTCGACCTCGGGATTTTTATTTTTCCCTTTCTATTCTTGTCTTTTGGTGTTCTCATGTTAGGTGAGATTTGTTTGAGAAAACAAGTTTGAAAAGGTTCGCCATGTATATGTCGACGATTTGACTGTAAGAGTCGCCAGTTGGTATTTTTAAATGGTTACACAAACTCAACCGAGAAAAGGTTTGCACAAAGACCTAGTGATGTGACACTGTTTACCTGGTCTACAAAACAAAAATTCATTTGGGTCCGGGGGCTTGATTAAATGGATGGAAGGTGTTAGGCACCCCCCGACTTCCGTGGTGGCACGGTTACCGCCACTTTTCAATTTAAACTTTTATCTGAATTTATGTGTGTGTGTGTGTGTGTAGGTCAACATGCAGTTGTCTGGAAGTAGTGTTATGCCTCGTTTGCACCTATATACAAAGGGTTTGAATTTTGTATAAAAGTTCAATTTTAACGAGATATGGCAGTGATGTTTTGTAAAATAGGTTTTTCAAACCCTTGTGCTCAATAGTAATTAAGGCATTTGATACTTCCATTTTATTATGTATCCAGATTGATTGCTTTTATTATTTTTGAGATGCGAGGCATCTTCGAGAAAATAAGGTACATAGCAATGCCGAACTCCTTGTGGACATGAGAGCCATCTAAGGAAATTCAGACACCGTTAATAATTTACAAGCTGGCTGCAGCTGAAAATATTCATCACAGGAACCGAATCTAGATTTAGGAACTGAATCTGTGATCACATGATTCCTAGGCTCACATGATAAAGCAATATATACAAAAGACAAAGCAAGAACTAGATTTTGAATAAATCTAAACCATTTCAGCTTCATCAATTCAAGTTTAGTCACCATGAACTAATTAAAGTGATAAATAGCTAGATTGAAACAAATCTAGCCTTTAGCAAAAGCTAGAAAATGAATTAGATTTGAGTAAATCTAAGCATTGTAGCCTCCACGATTCCAGTTTAGTCACCATGAACCGGTTAAGCTGAGAAAAATACCAGATTTAGGCCAATCTAAACCGTAAGCAGATAAACAGTTATATATATATATGAACAATCAACTGCCACGAAATAAACTATATGCAGGACTTGAAATGTAAATATATATATATATATATATATATATATATATATATATATATATATACAATAAGGATCTTAGACTCACCCCCAAAAGGCTCACCCAAGTTCACCTACAAAAGGATCAATTTTTTTTCCTCTCTCCTCACCCTTCAGACGCGAACGATAGACCCGACTCTCCTCTCTCGCTCTCCTCTCTCAAGCTCTCCCGTTCTCTCCTTCCATCACTTTTCACGTTCTGTGAACTGGAGAAATTCTCTCGCTTCTCAACCCAAGCTCGCCAGCCTAAATCCTAAAATCCCAAAATGAGGAAAGTTCGCCCTAATTTTGTTGGGAGATTCACTCTTTGATCGACACAGAATCTGCTCGCAACGACTTGCCCTGATTTTTGCCTCCAAAAATATCATACACAAGTACGTCTTCTATGATCTCTCTTTAAATTATCGACAGAAATTTTGTGTATTGCTATTTACGCATATTTTAAATATTGATTTGATTATAGGCATCAAAGATAAGGTAACTTTGTGATTCAAATCAGAAGTTGTTGTAAAGTCCCCGAACCCGGATACTTGAAACCCGAACTCGGTACTTCACGATACCATTTCTATGAGCAGAAATATTACTAATAATAATAACAATAATATAAATTTTAAACTTAACTTACATTTATCAGAGTCTAATCCCAAGTACGCAACCTTTACTATATTCTTTACATGATATATAATACATATCATAACTTAGTACAGTCTAACTATTACAAATGATACAAATAACAAATTGTGTTTGCTTTCCTGTTCACTTGTTTTGGCATGAGCTTTCCGGTCCTTCACACTTAGCTGAAAACATTTAAATTAAGCAAGTGTGAGCATTTGAGTGCCCAGCAAGTATTATATATATATATATATAAGCTGAAAGAATTTAAATGTTTTCTTTATAATATTCTTCTACAACCAGTCAATAGTTGTGAATTAATCTGTACCAATAATAATAACATAACAATCCTCGTTCAAATTTTTGAAAATGTGTATTGACTATACATGGGGTTTCTGTGACATACTATGAACATTGTTTTTTTTTTCATTTTCGAAAAGGTTAAACAGAAATTCATCTGTAAACCGACATTGCTTACGGGCCTGAGGGTGTACAGTCCATGGACCCTGTATTGATCAATACTACATTACAAAAATGGTGTTACCATTTACTTGATCCGCCTTAGGCGCATAAAAGTTTTCCTTGGTAAGGGATTTTCATATTTGTCAGGGTTTTTATAACAAAGGTCTTATATAATTCAACATATATGTATATCAAAGGTGTATCAACATGTGATTAAATACATTGATTATCCAAGTGGGGACACTTGTATAATCATTTATAGAAATTAACGAACAGAATATATATAACTGAATTATCATATACTAACATGTTGATAATCAATGGGCGTATATAATATAGGCTTAACAATCTGTACAGTAATAATATAACTTTGAAACATTCTTAAACTTGTCCAATGCATAAAGAAAATGCAAAGGTAGGATACTTACCTGATGCGCTGCTTACAATTACGCAACTTAGATCTATCTGTTCTATCACGACCTATCATTAATCAAATCATTCTATCGATTAGAACAATATAACATAACACATAGTACTGCATATTGTAGTCAGCACATAACCTAATCACATTATCACACATGTTCAACAATCATGGCATCACAAACACACATCAACTCATTCCTAATCACATTGTCACACATGTTTCACAGTCATTGAATCACAAATAAAATAATTAACTAACTAAATTATCTAAGTCCAGATCAATTTCTGAAACATGTCGGTTTACCGACATCTTTATCGGGTAATTTATCGAGTCTAAGACTCTAAACAGTTGTTCAATATCCATTTAGACTAATTAAATAACAGTCATATAATTTTTCATGACCTTATAATAATTATAAAATAATTATTACCATGTACCATAATTTTTGAAATATCAGAATCATTATTAAATGATTTAAATATCAAACAATTTTATTCTCATCAATAATTAATTAATATAAAATTATTAATCAAACCATTGCCAAAATATTAAAGTTATTTATAATAACTCAAAATATTCTTAATGTATTAATATTACCCTTAAATGATTTTTAAAACATTTAAAATCATTATTAAATAATTACCATTAATATTTAAATATTAATGAACTATTATCTAAATATTAAAAGTTATTAATTATAACTTAAAATATTTTTAATCCATTTATATCCTTTTTAAATGAATTTTAAATAAATAAAACCATTTTTAAACTATTTATTTAAAATAATTATTAAATATATTTAATATCATAAATTATTAAATAAATATCATTAATATTAAATTAATAATGAAATTATCCTTTAAATATTAAAAGTTATATTTTATAACTTAAAATATCTTTAAACACTTTATCTTCATTTAAAATGATTTTTAAAATAATAAAATCATTTTTAAACTAATTTATTTAATATAATTATTAAATAAATTAAATATCATTAATAATAAATTAATATCATTAATATTAAATTAATAATATTTTTCATGACAATATCAAAAGTCATATTTTATAACTTAAAATATTTTTATAATACTTTAAATAATTTTTAAAATCATTAATTTTATTTTTCATAATTTATTTAATATATTTATTAAATAACTTAAACATCATTAATATTAATTAATTAATGAAATTTCATCACAAAATATTAAAATTCATCAAAAATGACTTAAAATATTTTCTAACACAATAATATAATTTTTCATGATTTTTCATGAATTAAAACTATTTTTAAATAATTTATTTAATATAATAATTAAATAAATAAATACCATTTATATTCCAAAAATATTAAATATTTTCTAAATATACTCAAAATAGTTAAAAACTATTTTTCAAGCTTTAAAATAATTTTTCAGAATTTATTACGTATTTTTCATAATTAAAAACTATTTTTTTCTATTTTTAATCATTTTCGGAATTTTCAAAAATTAAAAATAAAATAAAATTGTCGCTAAAGCCATTAGCGACAGTAACCGTCGCTGTTGGTGTTCTTGAGCCTCAAGAACACTGACAGCTCAGCTTCATGGTGGCTTGTTTGACCGGGTATAACTCTCTCATCCGAACGAATTTCGACAATCTATAAATTGGGTCTTACAGAAATCATGTAAGACTATAATTACCAACAAACATCATGGCTTGAAAATATCAGATCTGGGAGATATTGGCCATCAAAATAGCTGTTAGAGCTGTTCTTCACGAAGAACAGCTCGAGGTGCCTACTTTGGACCTCGATAACTTGTAATCCGTGTACTATTTGTGTGATCTATCAATTCCAGTGTGTAGAAATCATGTAGGATTACAACTATAACACTTAATATACATATAAAAACAACATATATGACTAGAAATATCCGGTCAAAGTTCACCACGGAAATTGCTCTAAATTTTCTGGGTTCGCTATGTTTAGCAGTTTCGGTCAACGGGTTTTGACCAGCTATAACTTCCGATCTACAATTGATATGGTCTTGATTCTTTTTTCACCTTAAAGAGAACAATACATACTACATATAAAAACTTTTAAATAACAAAAATCATGATCAAGAAAATAGGTATAATCCCTGACATTTGACTAAAAATAAAAGAGTTCGGTTTTTCAAAAGTTGGAAAAACTTTGATTTTGAGCACTTTGATGTTATGGGTCATGAATTTAACAACCCAGAACATTAATACACTCCTTATTACACAACTTTGAACAATCAATTTCATCAATTCACAAAGAATCAAAGGATTTCTAGGATTAGGGTTTTTATACATTTATGCTTTGATTTTTGATTTTTGGCTTCCGATCTGTTGTTTGTGATCGTGGGGCTGTGATTTAGGACTGATATAGCAACAAATTTCGTTGGCTTTGAGTTGAGAGGAAGTGGTTTAGTTTTTGCAATAATTGGACTACCAAATGGAAATTTCTCTCCTTTAATCTATATATAGGCAACTTAGATGCATGAATTGGTCATTCTATAGGATGATTGCTGGTAATAATGTGCATGTGGAGTTGTTGGGGTTGATAAGAGTTGTTTAACAACTCAACCTAAATGTCAAAACCTACACCTTAGCCTCTTTAATGCATAAAAGGGCATTTTGGTCATTTGGTAAATCAATTAAATGGCAAAATTGTAATCTTGGCAAACCCTTAGGGTTTGGGGTTTAGGGTTTGGACCATTTTAAGGTTTAAAAATTCAAGAATTTCCAATCTAGGGTTTTAAAAAAAATACATAATAAAATAATAAAATTTTAGTTTCTGAAATACAAAATTAAGGTTTCTTAATTAATTAGGTTTCTAATTACTTAACACCTTACTAATTAGGTTTAAGATACCCTAATTAGTATTAAGCTTTCCAAATCAATAATTAGGGTTTACAATTTAAATAAATTAGGGTTTATAAAATAAATATTATGATTTCTAGAAATTAGTATTTCTAAATATTAATTAGGGTTTACCTAATTAATATAAAAATTATATAATACATAACATGCATGCACCATATAACACAGTTATATAACAGTGTTGAACTCATCCTGATTTTTAAATTAGGGTTTTATCACTTAAAATTAGGGTTTAGGGTTTTCTAAAAATTATTAAGGGTTTCTAAAACTTTAATTAGGGTTTACCTAATTAATACACTTAATACATGCCATAGATTAAATAACACACTTACAAAACAATCTTGCACTCTAATTTGGATATCAAATTAGGGTTTAACATTATTACTAAGGTTTGATCATAATACACCGTAATTGACCAACCATTAACAATAGAGAAATACAATACATGTTCATAGCACTGAAAAATCAAAATATAATTAATATTATAATTTTATTATCATTATTCCTTATCACATAACCACAGTTAGGGTTTATCAGACTAGTATTTAGGATTTGGTTGTAATATAATAAAACTGTTCCACACATTAACATTACACACATAACCATACATATCTATAACACTGGTAAATAATAATATAATATTATTATTTTCATTCCTTGATCAAAACCCGGAATTTGGGTTTGGATTCCATATCTGAATTATTTTTCATATATAACCTTATCAATTAAGTAAAAATAATTTACTTAACTATTCTAAAATAATTTCATATAATAAATAATTATTATAATAATTCTATAATCATATCATATATTATTCAATTAATATAATTATCATATTTTCATGGAAAATAAACATTAAAACATTTTTACTATAAAGCTAATTATTATTAGAATATAATTTATAATGAGCAATAATTCTAGAATAAAATTGTTCATATCCATTCATGTAATAAATATATTTTATATTCCTCACATAACTACATACATAATACCTTCCACGCATTCTTACCTTTAAAATAAATAATTATTCTAAAATCATTTCCTATATTATTTAAATAATATAAGATTATATTTTCCTTGAAAAATAATTAATAAAACATTTCCAATAAGGAATTAATTAGTATAAAAATATAATTGATAATAATCAATAATTCTAAAATAAATTTATTTGCAATACTTAATGTAATAAATATATTTTATTTATCACACATATAATTATAATTACACATTACCTTGACACATATCATTCATATTTATTTTAATAAATAAAAAAAAATTATACGCAAAATTTATGATTTATTTATATAAAAAATATCGGGTTGTCACATTCACCCTCCCTTATAAAGATTCCGTCCCCGGAATCACCTTTTAAAACCTATACATACCAGGGTACATAGTATACACAATCATTCCAAGTAGATCTCGATCATGGTTGATCGATCCGATCTTTAACTATTCCGCGAATTGCTTATCTATCCCTTTAAACAGAAATTTGATTTCTAAGAGAACTCAAATTCCTCCTTCAAAATAATTTATAAAATAATTTGATATCTATATAAGAAAATAATATATAAGAAAATAAAATTGGTTTGAGTAATACCTGGAGTTGCATCCCCGTCTGCTACCGAATCCCGAACAGTCCCACTGAAGACGCTTGCGGTTGATTTCTTTGGTTTGTTTGTTGAAGTTGGTCCCGTTGTCGCCAATGTCCTGCTGCCTTGTTCCGTATTCGCATTCCTTGTTTCCATTTCCTTTCTTGGACAGTCTTTCGCCTTATGCTTCATTGATTCGCACATAACACATTTACTATACCTTCTTGGATTGGGACATTTTGGAAATATATATATCCCTTCTGTCCTTACTTTCCACACACAAACCTTTCTTTTAATCACATTCCCGGTTTATCTCCGGTATTATCAAAATTATCTTCTTTTATCATATAGGTGATAGGAGTTGTCTGTTGCCCCGCCGTTATCCTAGCTATTACTAACGTTGCTACAAGGTCATTTGATCTTCTAAATCCTTGCGATACGATTGTCTTGAAGTCTTTGAAGTTTGTCGATCGATTGTCTGGTTGATTCCCCGCGACTGGTATTCCGTTCTGCATAGCTTGATCGTCCGCATTCGCAAAAAATTCGATGTCGGGTCTGGTTATCCTCCAACTTTGTTCACAGGTCCTTCTATCCTTTGGTTTCGTTTTTCGTTTTGACGGCATTATCATAAATTATTCTTTATTACCTTACATTCTAAGCCATATCGTATCTGTTTGACATATAACACGAAATTTTCTATTCAAATAATTATGTACTCAAAATATTAGATTTTGAAAACTCGGTCTACTATAATAACCAGTGACCAAATAAATATCTACTATCTTTATACCAATTTATCCCATTAATCCAACATAAGCTCATATTTATACCACTTGACATGCCATAACACATTGCTTTAAACATCCGCTATCCCTTTGTGACTTGAAAGTCGGGAATCGCTGCCATAACTTATACAAAATATTACATTACACCAACATACCTATCATATATACCACCTAAAATCATACATATTCAACTAATACTAATACTACCTATTCCTTACACATTCACTAACGGTCATTTGCTTAATAACCTATCTATTTTCCATTATCCTCAATATCCATTCACACATAACTATATCCAATTTGTCACAACTTATAACACATTATGAGTTTAAGAACTCATCACAAACATACGAGTTTAAGAACTCACCGTTGACCACATATCCTTTAACTATACTTTACCTATCAGTTATACTTAGCGTTTCTTGATCCAGTACTATACTTTCCAAAATTACCACATCTTTGAGGTAGCTTTTAATGTGAGCCTCTATTGCAGCTATTAGCTTTGATATTGGCTCGGTCATGGAGGTTGACTTATTCTTTACGACTTAAGGGTATCCTAATTCTGTTCCTTTCTAACACTTATACACAAAAATTATCTTGACTAGCAATTAATAAATACACACAACACATAATAGTTTTATAAATTATCTTTTATTTTGTTTGACGATGAATTTATTCAATTCATCTCCTTTTTAAACTATATATGAGTTATTTATATTTTCAACATTTCCCTCTGTTCTAAGGTTATAGCCTAAGGTCTAACCCACCTAAGGTTTCTAACCCTATAGCTCTGATACCAACCTGTAAAGTCCCCGAACTCGGATACTTGAAACCTGAACTCGGTACTTCACGATACCATTTCTATGAGCGGAAATATTACTAATAATAATAACAATAATATAAATTTTAAACTTAACTTACATTTATCAGAGTCTAATCCCAAGTACGCAACCTTTACTACATTCTTTACATGATATATAATACATATCATAACTTAGTACAGTCTAACTATTACAAATGATACAAATAACAAATTTTGTTTGCTTTCCTTTTCACTTGTTTTGGCATGAGCTTTCTGGTCCTTCACACTTAGCTGAAAACATTTAAATTAAGCAAGGGTGAGCATTTGAGTGCCCAGCAAGTATTATATATATATATATATATATATATATATATATATATATATATATATATATATATATAAGCTAAAAGAATTTAAATGTTTTCTTTATAATATTCTTCTACAACCAGTCAATAGTTGTGAATTAATCTGTACCAAAAATAATAACATAACAACCCTCGTTCAAATTTTTGAAAATGTGTATTGACTATACATGGGGTTTCTGTGACATACTATGAACATTGTTTTTTTTTCATTTTCGAAAAGGTTAAACAGAAATTCATCTGTAAACCGACATTGCTTACGGGCCTGAGGGTGTACAGTCCATGGACCCTGTATTGATCAATACTACATTACAAAAATGGTGTTACCATTTACTTGATCCGCCTTAGGCGCATAAAAGTTTTCCTTGGTAAGGAATTTTCATATTTGTCAGGGTTTTTATAACAAAGGTCTTATATAATTCAACATATATGTATATCAAAGGTGTATCAACATGTGATTAAATACAATGATTATCCAAGTGGGGACACTTGTATAATCATTTATAGAAATTAACGAACAGAATATATATAACTGAATTATCATATACTAACATGTTGATAATCAATGGGCGTATATAATATAGGCTTAACAATCTGTACAGTAATAATATAACTTTGAATCATTCTTACACTTGTCCAATGCATAAAGAAAATGCAAAGGTAGGATACTTACCTGATGCGCTGCTTACAATTACGCAACTTAGATCTATCTGTTCTATCACGACCTATCATTAATCAAATCATTCTATCGATTAGAACAATATAACATAACACATAGTACTGCATATTGCAGTCAGCACATAACCTAATCACATTATCACACATGTTCAACAATCATGGCATCACAAACACACATCAACTCATTCCTAATCACATTGTCACACATGTTTCACAGTCATTGAATCACAAATAAAATAATTAACTAACTAAATTATCTAAGTCCAGATCAATTTCTGAAACATGTCGGTCTACCGACATCTTTATCGGGTAATTTATCGAGTCTAAGACTCTAAACAGTTGTTCAATATCCATTTAGACTAATTAAATAACAGTCATATAATTTTTCATGACCTTATAATAATTATAAAATAATTATTACCATGTACCATAATTTTTGAAATATCAGAATCATTATTAAATGATTTAAATATCAAACAATTTTATTCTCATCAATAATTAATTAATATAAAATTATTAATCAAACCATTGCCAAAATATTAAAGTTATTTATAATAACTCAAAATATTCTTAATGTATTAATATTACCCTTAAATGATTTTTAAAACATTTAAAATCATTATTAAATAATTACCATTAATATTTAAATATTAATGAACTATTATCTAAATATTAAAAGTTATTAATTATAACTTAAAATATTTTTAATTCATTTATATCCTTTTTAAATGAGTTTTAAATAAATAAAACCATTTTTAAACTATTTATTTAAAATAATTATTAAATAAATTTAATATCATAAATTATTAAATAAATATCATTAATATTAAATTAATAATGAAATTATCCTTTAAATATTAAAAGTTATATTTTATAACTTAAAATATCTTTAAACACTTTATCTTCATTTAAAATGATTTTTAAAATAATAAAATCATTTTTAAACTAATTTATTTAATATAATTATTAAATAAACTAAATATCATTAATAATAAATTAATATCATTAATATTAAATTAATAATATTTTTCATGACAAAATATCAAAAGTCATATTTTATAACTTAAAATATTTTTATAATACTTTAAATAATTTTTAAAATCATTAATTTTATTTTTCATAATTTATTTAATATATTTATTAAATAACTTAAACATCATTAATATTAATTAATTAATGAAATTTCATCACAAAATATTAAAATTCATCAAAAATGACATAAAATATTTTCTAACACAATAATATAATTTTTCATGATTTTTCATGAATTAAAACTATTTTTAAATAATTTATTTAATATAATAATTAAATAAATAAATACCATTTATATTCCAAAAATATTAAATATTTTCTAAATATACTCAAAATAGTTAAAAACTATTTTTCAAGCTTTAAAATAATTTTTCAGAATTAATTACGTATTTTTCATAATTAAAAACTATTTTTTTCTATTTTTTAATCATTTTCAGAATTTTCAAAAATTAAAAATAAAATAAAACCGTCGCTAAAGCCATTAGCGACAGTAACCGTCGCTGTTGGTGTTCTTGAGCCTCAAGAACACTGACAGCTCAGCTTCATGGTGGCTTGTTTGACCGGGTATAACTCTCTCATCCGAACGAATTTCGACAATCTATAAATTGGGTCTTGTAGAAATCATGTAAGACTATAATTACCAACAAACATCATGGCTTGAAAATATCAGATCTGGGAGATATTGGCCATCAAAATAGCTGTCAGAGCTGTTCTTCACGAAGAACAGCTCGAGGTGCCTACTTTGGACGTCGATAACTTGTAATCCGTGTACTATTTATGTTATCTATCAATTCCAGTGTGTAGAAATAATGTATGATTACAACTATAACACTTAATATACATATAAAAACAACATATCTGACTGGAAATATCCGGTCAAAGTTCACCACGAAAATTGCTCTAAATTTTCTGGGTTCGCTATGTTTAGCAGTTTCGGTCAACGGGTTTTGACCAGCTATAACTTCCGATCTACAATTGATATGGTCTTGATTCTTTTTGAACCTTAAAGAGAACATTACATACTACATATAAAAACTTTTAAACAACAAAAATCATGATCAAGAAAATAGGTATAATCCCTGACATTTGACTAAAAATAACAGAGTTCGATTTTTCGAAAGTTGGAAAAACTTTGATTTTGAGCACTTTGATGTTATGGGTCATAAATTTAACAACCCAGAACATTAATACACTCCTTATTACACAACTTTGAACAATCAATTTCATCAATTCACAAAGAATCAAAGGATTTCTAGTATTAGTGTTTTTATACCTTTATGCTTTGATTTTTTATTTTTGGCTTCCGATCTGTTGTTTGTGATCGTGGGGCTGTGATTTAGGACTGATATAGCAACAAATTTCGTTGGCTTTGAGTTGAGAGGAAGTGGTTTAGTGTTTGCAATAATTGGACTACCAAATAGAAATTTCTCTCCTTTAATCTATATATAGGCAACTTAGATGCATGAATTGGTCATTTTATAGGATGATTGCTGGCAATAATGTGCATGTGGAGTTGTTAGGCTTGATAAGAGTTGTTTAACAACTCAACCTAAATGTAAAAACCTACACCTTAGCCTCTTTAATGCATACAAGGGCATTTTGGTCATTTGATAAATCAATTAAATGGCAAAATTATAATCTTGGAAAACCCTTAGGGTTTGGGATTTAGGGTTTGGACCATTTTAAGGTTTAAAAAATTCAAGAATTTCCAATCTAGGGTTTTTAAAAAAATACATAATAAAATAATAAAATTTTAGTTTCTAAAATACAAAATTAAGGTTTCTTAATTAATTAGGTTTCTAATTACTTAACACCTTACTAATTAGGTTTAAGATACACTAATTAGTATTAAGCTTTCCAAATCAACAATTAGGGTTTACAATTTAAATAAATTAGGGTTTATAAAATAAATATTATGATTTCTAGAAATTAGTATTTCTAAATATTAATTAGGGTTTACCTAATTAATATAAAAATTATATAATACATAACATGCATGCACCATATAACACAGTTATATAACAGTGTCGAACTCATCCTGAGTTTTAAATTAGGGTTTTATCACTTAAAATTAGGGTTTAGGGTTTAGGGTTTTCTAAAAATTATTAAGGGTTTCTAGAATTTTAATTAGGGTTTACCTAATTAATACACTTAATACATGCCATAGATTATATAACACACTTACAAAATAATCTTTCACTCTAATTTGGATATCAAATTAGGGTTTAACATTATTACTAAGGTTTGATCATAATACACCGTAATTGACCAACCATTAACAATACAGAAATACAATACATGTTCATAGCACTGAAAAATCAAAATATAATTAATATTATAATTTTATTATCATTATTCCTTATCTCATAACCACAGTTAGGGTTTATCAGACTAGTATTTAGGGTTTGGTTGTAATATAATAAAACTATTCCACACATTAATATTACACACATAACCATACATATCTATAACACTAGTAAATAATAATATAATATTATTATTTTCATTCCTTGATCAAAACCCGGAATTATGGTTTGGATTCCATATCTGAATTATCTTTCATATATAACCTTATTAATTAAGTAAAAATAATTTACTTAACTATTCTAAAATAATTTCATATAATAAATAATTATTATAATAATTCTATAATCATATCATATATTATTCAATTAATATAATTATCATATTTTCATGGAAAATAAACATTAAAACATTTTTACTATAAAACTAATTATTATTAGAATATAATTTATAATGAGCAATAATTCTAGAATAAAATTATTCATAACCATTCATGTAATAAATATATTTTATATTCGTCACATAACTACATACATAATACCTTCCACGCATTCTTACCTTTAAAATAAATAATTATTCTAAAATCATTTCCTATATTATTTAAATAATATAAGATTATATTTTCCTTGAAAAATAATTAATAAAACATTTCTAATAAGGAATTAATTAGTATAAAAATATAATTGATAATAATCAATAATTCTAAAATAAATTTATTTGCAATACTTAATGTAATAAATACATTTTATTTATCACACATATAATTATAATTACACATTACCTTGACACATATAATTCATATTTATTTTAATAAATAAAAAAAAATTATACGCAAAATTTATGATTTATTTATATAGAAAATATCGGGTTGTCACAGTTGTATTTGTGCATGTTATATGGCCATAAAATATGTATGAACCCTTTTACTCAACTGTTGCATATAAGGTGTTTGATAAATTGACACTTAGAGGTTGTCAAGCATAAATAGGTGAATTTGATTAATGTACCTGAGGTTTAGTTTGTGAGCAACAGAGAACGTAAATACCTGAATTTGATTAAATAGGAACGTAAACACCTCTAAGTGTCAATTTATAAAACACCTTACAAAATTTATGGCTTATGCAAGTGGGTTTCGTTTCTGTGAGTGTCTGTACTCATGATAAAGGTAAGGGTGTTAGCAGTAGGCAATGGCCATTTTATTTAATTACTGATTTAACTATGCTGCAGTTATTTACTTCTCACATTTCTTACAATTCATCGGTGCTCAAGGCAATCTTGGAATCCTGAAGCAGTCCAATCAAAGACTACATTAACAAGTACAGGAGTATTCCATAAAAAGGTTTGTTTTTTCCTAAGCAATATGAATTAGAATTTTTTTTTTCATATATATATAATCTATGCTGACAAACAGAGTGAGACAGTCCTATTGGTCTACCGCTACCAATATCGTTCTCAAAATGAAGTGACTAGTGCATAGCTGCTAAAAGTACCTCTTTCTCTCTCATATGCCTTTACGCATGTTATGTGAAGTAATTAAGTTGTTTGTGTTAAACGAAATTGGGTTAAGAACCTGTTTTGGGTGTGTTTTAGATGATCATCTTTGGTATGTTTTTTATAGGTGTTTAACTCATAAATCGTAGGTTTGAAGCATTTTTTTAACATTTAGTGGGTCAGTAATTGAAGTGTCATATTTTGGTGTCACTTTTGTCTCATTTTTATGCGCCAAGTATTAACATGTTAGTCTCTTGCAAAAGAGGAAGTAGCATTCCTTCCATAAGAGTTTCTGTTAACATGTCTCTTTTTTATTGTGTTTTTCTATTTTGTATTTGCAGCCATGAAAGCAGTATGTGATTATGAAAGGCCAGCTCAACTAATCCCCGGATTACTTCGAAAGATTAACGGAATAGAGCAAGAGATGGAGAACGTGTGTGCAACAGGCAACAACCGAAGGAAAAAATTTATTATTGCACTTGTTTGTTCTTAGTTATTGATTTTATTCATGTTATTTTAGATCAAGTAAATATCCAAGAATTTGTTGTAACCTTATCCAAGAATTTGTTATTTCAGATTCAATAATTTGTTATTTTACTTGCATTAGGGATATGTATGTCTGGCTCATATAAATTCATGTGAGGATTATTATTATTTTAGATGATCTTGTTGAAGAAAAATGACTTTTTAGAATGCTTTACAGAATTAGCTTGTGTAGTGTCTCGTGATGTTATGGAGCTTATGTAAATCTGCTTTACAGATTTAGCTTTTTAGACTGCTTTACATCTATAGCTTAGCTCAAGTCAAATTGTATGCAATAAAAAAGAGTACGTGTCTGCTAAGTGACAATAAAGATATATATGATGACATGACAGAAAAATTCTATATGATGCTCCTTAAATCTACTTTTTGACAGAATCTTAATGAGAAGTCTCATAAGCGACAGAAAAATTCTACATGATGCTCCTTAAATCTGCTTTTTGACCATCAACAAAAGAGTGAAACTATACAAATAACGAGCTTGATATACATCCACAAGTGCTACAGAGTTTCAATTCAAAATTATAGAGCGAGTCAAATAACAAGTGCTCCAAAATCAAGTGCTACAGAATTCCTTTAGCCTAACTAAAATCAAATACATCCACAAGTGCAAATATAGTGTGAGTCAAATAACGAGCTTGAGGCAGCAAATGTTCCACTTTCTTTCATACTCCATCTCTCTGTAATCTTTTAAGCTACATGTACAGCTGCAATGCAAATAAAGATAAAATAGAGTATGTCAAAAATAGATAAAACAAAGATATTGCAATTTTTTTACATAAGAAATTTGTTCTAGTAGAGTGTCAAAAATAGAGTACAGTAAAAAATAACAATGCAGTTTGCTAAGGGCAATAGCTAAGTGCAATAAAATAGAGTACAATTAAAGAAGATAAGTTTTTACTATTTTATACAAGTATAGCTTAAAAAGCAGGTTCTATTATGTCTATACATCACAGAGGGAAGTAGAGAAAGAGAGAAAACTGACTTAATTGTTTGACCACAAACTATGCCACTCTCAGAAACTTAAAGAAGATAAATAAATGTGCTCACAAATGAGTATTGCACCTGGGTTTGAATCACTATCATCATTATCTACACTTGGATCCTGAGTAGCATCATCAGAAGACTCTAAATAGTTTAGTATTAAGAGATCCTCTAAAATTGATATTAAAATTCAAGGAAGAATGATTATAGTAGCAATGTTGTTCAAAGATTGAAAGATAAAAGAAAATACATAGAATTTATAGGTAAAAGTTTAATATTTGTACCTGACTAAAAATCTTAAATAAATTTAAATTTATTATGACAGAGTAGACTATGAACAATCATAGTAAAATAATGGGAATTTCAAAAGAATAAATATTATGTAATGTTTGAGGGATGAGCAAGTATATATATCCGGCATTATCTTCAATTTCTAATCCATTTTAACATAAACATCCAAGTTCAATACTGCATATATGCCAAATTAAACTTCCAGGATAAGAAGAAAATCAGGGCAAGCCGTTGTGAGCAGATTCTGTGTCGATCAAAGAGTGAATCTCTCAACAAAATTAGGGAGAACCTTCATTTTGGGATTTGGGGCGAAAATTAGGGCTAACCCTCATTTTGGGATTTGGGGTCACCACGCGAGCTTGGGTTGAGAAGCGAGAGAATCTCTCCAGTTCGCAGCTCGTGAGAAGTGATGGTAGGAGAGACATGGAGTCATGGAGAGCTTGACAGGAGAGCGACAAAGGAGCGCCGAAGTTGTTATTCACGTCTGAAGGGTGTGAGGAGAGACAGGGAAAAAATTGTGCCTTTTATAGGTGAGCTTGGGTAAGCCTTTTGGGGGTGAGCCTAAGATCCTTATTATATATATATATATATATATATATATATATATATATATATATATATATATATATAAGCGGTAAACGCACTAAATGTAAATCCAGGCTCAATTAAACAGAGTTTGATGAAGAAAGATATATATAAGTATTTATATATATAAGCAGTAAACGCTCTGAATATTATATTCGGGTTCAATCAAACCATAGTTCGATAATATATATATATATATATATATATATATATATATATATATATATATATATATATATATATATATATATATATAAAAGCAATAAAAGCCACGGATCGATGATCCGGGCATACACACACAAAACACCTCTCAACGTGAATATATATATATATATATATATATATATATATATGTGTGTGTGTGTGTGTGTGTGTGTGTGTGTGTGTGTGTGTGTGTGTGGATGGAAGTGAGAAAAAGCTTAAAAATCTAATATGTCTTACAGTGGGCTGCCAAGAAGACTTCAGATAGCTTTTGATGAATGAATACTCGGTTTTCACCAGTTAAATTTCAATATATAGCAAAACACGAGCTCACAAGTGTTTGGAAAAAGAAAGCATTTAGTTTAAAGTGTGTACAGAGTAAAATGGATAGGGCTTCCTCGACTTTTTTCTTTTTAAATGGTCACCCCAAGCTCTTTATTTATAGAGGGGGGAGCTGAGGGTCTAACCGCGACAGCCGCGGGTCTACCTAAAGTTGCTCGGACTGCCCTGGGCCTCTGCGGGTTTCGCTATCTCGAAGTACGTGCACTCATCCAATGCGTTGTCCGCTTGAACCTTCATAACTTTCAATCCGGGCATCCGATTGAGGCGTGCAATACCTTTCTGGAATGCTATTATCGAGAGCTACACAATGACATGGGATAAGAGGTTGTACGAAGACGGAAAGATGGGTTCATGACCAGATTTTCAAGTCTTCAAATTCTATATGGTGTATTGTCTTGTGTAGTAGTCACTCGGGATTTTGAGTTATGGTTCTTGTGGGACACTTTTGTATGAAATGTGGGTTAAAATATTGTTGAGATGGCGTGAATGTAGTATCAAGGTGGTAAAATGACGAATTTACCTCTCACTGGGGTTATCTTCGGCTCTAGGCTGATGTAGTAGTCGTTGCTCAGGGTTATCTCTGAGATTGGGCTGCTGTGAGTACTGAACGTCCTCAGGGTTATCTCTGAGGTGTTCTTGACCTCTCGAGGTTATCTCCGGGGTTAGAACTGATTGCCTCAGGGTTGTCTCCAATGTTGGAACTGAATCTCCGTGGTTATCTCCGAAACTGGAACTGTATCCCTTAGGGTTGTCTCTGAGGTTGGAATTGAATCACCCGGGGTTATCTCCAGGACTGGAACTGAGTATCCAGGGTTGTCTCCGGGATTGAAAATTAAGTATCCCGGGGTTGTCTTCGGGATTGAGCTGGTTTGACTTCCAGGGTTATCTCCGAAAGATGATTTTGCCCTCCTGCAAGGTTAGTACCAGGAATGCAAAATTTCAAGTGTCAACAGAAGTCTTCTCCGGGAAGAGGGTTGATGTTCACGAAAAAATAACATCTGCACATTAACGGCTATACAGATGTAGACTGGGCAGGGAACATTACTGATAAAAAATCTACATCGCGCAGAAGGTAGTTGCTTTATCTAGTCTAGAGGTCGAATTTAGAGGCATGGCTAAAGGATTGTGTAAGCTAATTTTAGGGATGTTTAACCGGTAAAAATTGGTCTGAAACGAACCGGTACCGAAATCGACCAAATTTTGATATCGATATCGGTACCGATTGGACCGGTATATCGATTCGGTACCGATTTTTATCGAAAATTAATATAATTATTATTTTTATTATTATTTTTATTTTATTATTATTATTATCATTATTTTATTATTATTATTATCATTATTTTATTATTATTATTATTAATTATTTATTATTAATAATAAAAAATTAAAAAACCGGTATATACCTGTCCGGTTCGGTAAAACTGAACCATTAAAACGTCGTAGCGAAAAATTGGTATATACCAATTTTTTTGAATCGAACCGGTTCTTTTTGTACTGAACCTGTAGAGCCCCCAAATTCGGGTACTTGAAACCAGAACTCGGTGCTTTACGATACCATTTCTATGAGCGAAATAATACTAATAATAATAATAATAATAATATAAAATTCAAACTTAATTTACATAATTATCAGAGTCTAGCTCCCAAGTACGTAACCTTTAAACATTCATTACAACCCATGATAGATAATATATATCATACTTGTCTTAATAAAGTTAACTATTACATAACATATCATTTCTTTTATTCAGCAACCTTTCCCCTTCCCTTGTTCTTAGAAGAGCTCTCTGGTCGTTCACACTTAGCTGAAAACATTTAAATTAAGCAAGGATGAGCACTTGAGTGCCCAGCAAGTAATAGTAATTATATATATAAGCTGAAAGAATTTAAATATTTTCTTTATACTACCCTTCTACAACGATTCAACAGCTGTGAAGTAATCTGTACCAATGATAATAATATATCAATTCTATACCAAATCTTTGAAACTATGTACGGACTATAAATAGGGTTTAGTTGACATGTTATGAACATTGTTTTTAATTTTTAAATAGGTTAAACAGAAATTCATATACAAACCGTCATAACTTAAGGGCACGGGGGTTGATCAGCCTGTTATGCCATACATTGATTAATACTACATGCAAGAACGAGGGTATCGTTCACTCTGTCCACCTTGGGTGCATAAAAAGTTTTACCGTGTAGAGATGTTCATACTTGTCTGGGTTCCAAATCAAAGTTTTCATCTTGTTCAACAATAATCTATAATTCAACATATATATATATATATATATATATATATATATATATATATATATATATATATACACGGGTAATTTATAAAGGTATATCAACATGTGATTAAATACAATGATTATCCAAGTGGGGACACTTGTATAACCATTTATAGAAATTAACGAACAAAATATATATCTGAATTATCATATATTAACATGTTGATAATTAATGAGCGTATATAATATAAGGTTAATAATCTGTACAATAATAATATAATTCATAAATATTCTTACTCATGTCCATTGCATAAAGAAAATGCAAAGGTAAGATATTTGCCTGACGCGCTGCTTACAGTTTGCAACTTAGTTTTATCTTTTATAAAACCACCTATCAGTAATAAGATCATTTTACTGATTAGAATATCATATTATAACACATAACACTGCTTATTGCGGTCAGCACATACCCTAATCACATTGGCACATATGTTTAATAACCATTGAATCACAAATAATCACTTATATCTAATCAATTTATCTAAGTCCAGATCAATTTTTGAAATATGTCAGTGTACTGACAGCTTTATCGGGTAATTATCGAGTCTAAGACTCTATTCTGTAACTTAATATCAGTCATACTATTTTTAAATGACTTAATATAATTTTAAAACATTTATTATAATTTATCATGAATTTTCAAACATCGGAATCATTATTACATGATTTAAATATTAATCAATCCTATTAACATTAATATTTAATTAATATTAAACTATTAATGAAATCATTCTCAAAATATTAAAGTTATTTATAATAACTTGAAATACTTTTAAAGTATTAATATTACCCTTAAATGATTTTTAAAACATTTAAAACCATTTTTAAATAATTATCATTAATATTTAATTATTAATAAAATTATCCTTTAAATATTAAAAGTTATATTTTATAACTTAAAATATCTTTAAATAATTTTATTTTCATTTGAAATGATTATTATAATATTAAAATCATTTTTAAACTTAATTATTTAATATAATTATTAAATAACTTTATATCATTAATAATAATTAATTAATAAAATTTACCTTTAAATATTAAAAGTTATATTTTATAACTTAAAATATTTTTAAATACCTTATTATTATTTAAAATGATTTTTAATATAATAAAATCATTTTTAATTAATATATTTAATTCATTTAGTAAATAACTTAATATTCATTAATATTAAATAATTAATGAAATTTGCTTTAAAATATTAAAAGTTATATTTTATAACTTAAAATATTTATAAATAACTTATTATCATTTAAAATGATTTTTAATATAATAAAATCATTTTTAATTAATTTATTTAATGCATTTAATAAATAAATTAATTATCAATAATATTTAAAAAAATACTAATATTTATTAAAAATATTTCAAATTATTAATATTTAATTTTTACAATTTAAAAATAATTTTTTAAATTATTTTTGTAATTTTTGGAAATTAATTACTATTTTTAAATAATTTTTAGAATTTTAAATAATTAATTTTATTAAAAGTGTCGCTAAAGACTGACTATAGCGACAGAACCGTCGCTATATGTGTTATTCGCGTTCTTCATGAAACCCAGATCTTCATAGCCAGTGACCGAGTGACCATGTTTGACCACTAATAATTCTTAACACAAAATGTTTCTGGACATGTGGTTGACCAGATCATGTAGTATTGATGCAAGACTACAAGATCCAACAACAAACATGAGCATTAATTACATAAGCAACGAGATCTAAGCCTTCAAAGGGACTGTCAGAACTGTTCTTCATTTTCTGGGTTACCCAGAAATGAAGAATAGGTCATAAGTGATACTTTGAGCCTCCACTACATGCTAATCGTGCAATGTTTTAAGGATCTAACGATTCCAGGTTATAGCCAACATGTAACTAAATAGATCTATCATAACATATTACTAAAACAACAACAAATCTAGCAGATACCAACTGGTCAAACCATGTCAGAAATAGCGTTCTTAAACTTTCTGGAAATTCCAGAAAATACATTTCATGCTCATACAGCCTACTTTAACTGTCGATTTCCTTCATTATCTTGTTTATATAAGCAATCTAGGAGCATACATATATAGTACACATAACCGAACATAATCCTTATACACTAACAAGATCAAAACATCATACAAACGCAAGATCTAGCCTCAGAAAAATCTTGTCAGACACGGTTAAAGGATTTCTGGGTTACCCAGAAATCACTTGGTCATGGTCGGTCAACCGACTTTGACCAAGTATAACTTTCAATCCATACATTATTTGGTCCTGATTCTTTTTGCATATCAAAGACCACATACCAGACTACAATTACAAGGCTTTAAACTACTAAAACACATAACAGGTAACGATTAAAGAGGCCTGACATTCGGTTGTCAGACATCAAAAAAAAATTTCCAGATTTTTTAAATCCTCAAATCTGAGCCTCTATATGTTATGGATCTAACATCTAGCAACCCAGATCATCATTAGACACTATAATAAACATATTCTAACACTCAAATATAACATCTAACACATAATTTATGGACAGATTTTTGAGTAGGTTTTATACCTTGCTAAGAAAATTTTTGATTCATTGATTCTGAGTTTGATGTGGTTGTTCGTGGGGCTGATCTTGGGACTGGTTTGTCTTATAATTTCGTGGGTTTGGGTGGAAAGAAAAGGTTTGGGTGTTTGGTACAAAAAATGGCTAACAAAAGTAAACTTTTCTCCCTCAATCTATATATAGAGCTTGCTAGATGCATGAAGGGCTGGTACAAGAGCTGAATGCTGTCCATTTTAAGTCAAG
Source organism: Panax japonicus (assembly GCA_020205505.1). Taxonomy (NCBI): domain Eukaryota; kingdom Viridiplantae; phylum Streptophyta; class Magnoliopsida; order Apiales; family Araliaceae; genus Panax; species Panax japonicus. Next base: position 46,537,332 of record CM035091.1, read on the forward strand.
GTCGTGGTTAGAGTTTGGTCACCAACTCTCCTTATTAAGTCAAAACCTATTCTAGCCAAAATAATTTAATTAGGGGCACAATGGTCTTTTGATAAATCAATAAAATGGCATACTTGTAACTTATCAAACCCTTAGGGTTTGGCCCTTAAGGTTCAACCCTAAGGTTTAGCGTATAATGTAAATAGGATTTAGCAACTAGGGTTTGTAAAGAAAAATACAATTGTTTTAGTTTCTAAAATTTTGAAAAAAATTAAAATTGTTAATTAGGTTAAGTTAGTAATTATATTATACTTGAACATTATGGTTTAGTACCACTAATCATAATTAACCTTGCTAATTATAGCAATTAAGATTTAAGATTTATAATTTAGGGTTTATAACTTAAAAAATAGGGTTTCTAGAAATTTATATTTCTAATTGTCAATTAGGGTTTACCTAATTAATCACAACATCATATAACACAGTTATATAATAACCCCACACTTATAATTGAGTTTCAAATTAGGGTTTCCCATTTAAAATTAAGGTTTTTAATATTTTAGGGTTTTCTAAAAATTAATTAGGGTTTCTCGAATTTTAATTATGGTTAACCTAATTAATACATTTAATACACTACATAAATTATATAACACACTTATAAAACAATCTTGTACTCTAATTTGGATCCCAAATTAGGGTTTAACATTATTACTAGGGTTTGGTTATAATACACTATAATTGACCAACCATTATCAATACGGACATACAGTACATATTCATAGCACTGAAAAATCAAAATATAATTAATATTATATTATTATTCTCATACCTTGACAATAATCCAAAATTAAGGTTTGGATTCCATATCTGATTCATTCTTCGTATTTAACCTTAATAATTAAGGTAAAATAATTAACTTAATAATTTGTACTAAAATTCATATAATAAAATAATTATTATAATTATTCTAAAAATCACTTCATATATTATTTAAATAGTATATTATTATATTTTCATTGAAAATAATTAATAAAAACATTTCCACTATAAAATTAATTTTTTTTATAAAAATATACTTTTTAATAATCAATTATTCTAAAATAAATTTACTTGTAAATAATCATGTAATAAATATATTTTTATTTACCACATAAATACATATACACATTATCTTGTACAAATCCTCATCCTTAAAATAAAAAAAAATTATACACAAAATTTCTTATTTATTTAGATAAAAAATATCGGGTTGTTACATTCACCCTCCCTTATAAAGATTCCGTCCCCGGAATCATCGTTTTAAAACCTATACATACACAGGTACGTAGCATACACAATCTTTGCCAGTAAATCTCGATCATAATTTGATCGAACTGATCTTTAACTATTCACATAAAGCTTGTCTTTCTGATTAAACGAAAATTTGATTTCTAAAAGAACTCAAATTTCTCCCTCAAAATTTCTTTAGAAATAATTTACTATATATATGAAAATTATATATATAAGAAAATAAAAGTTATACGAATAATACCTGGAGTTCTAGTGCCAGCTGTTGCCGTATCCTGGACTATCATGTTGTAGACCCTTGCAGTACATTTCGTTGGCTTGTTCGATGAAGTCGGTCCGGTGATTGCCAAAGTTTCGCTTCCAGCGCCAGTATTCACACTACCTGCCTCTACCCTCCTTTTTGGACAATCCTTCACCCTGTGCTCAGTCGATCCGCATATAAAACATTCATTATTCATCCTAGGATTGGGGCAGTTTGGGAGAGATATAGCCCTCCTGCCCGCACTTGTAGCAAATGAATTTTCCTTTCAAACACTCCCCAGAATGGTTCTTTCCACATGTCTTGCATTGCACAATCTGTTTCTTTACACCTTCTTGCTTCACTTGTACACTTCCAAAACATCTCCCCTTCCTCTTGCTATCTCCACTCCTGCTCCCACTATTAATTCCTACCTTCTCAGCTCCTTCGGTTTTACCCTTATTCTCCTTCTCCTTGTTGTAGAGACTCATGGCATCACTCCCCTCCTCTGCAATAATCGTCTTCTCCATGAGTGCTGCAAATGTAGGAATCTGCAACACCGCCACCTTGTTGTAGAGTCAGGGTTTTAATCTCAGCTCAAACCTTCTTGCTTTCCTAGCCTCCGTATCAACTTGATGCGGGGAAAACCTAGCTAACTCATTAAATTTCGCGGCTTATTCTGACACCATCAAATTCTCCTGCTTCAATTCTAAAAATTTAACCTCCATCCTAGCCTGCATACTAGGTGAAAAATAATTTTCGAAAAACAAAGTTTTAAATCTATCCCATGTGATTACACCTTCTCCTGCCTTTGCCTGATTCGCTTCCCACCAAAAATTTGCCTCACCCTTCATCATGTAGGTGGCAAAAGCGATCTTTTGCCGCTCAGCTACCCTAGCTATTATGAATGCCTTCTAAATCTCCTTGACCCAAGCTTGGGCTTCAATAGGGTCAGTCGTAGCTTTGAATTCCAGCAGTCCTACAGCCTTAAAATCTTTGAAGTTCGCCAAGCAGTTATCCGGCTAATTTCCAGCGACTAGTATTCCTTGCTGCATAGCTTGTGCTACCATGTTGGCAAAGAGCTGCATTGGGTCGGCTTGTTGTTGTCATTCAACGTTGTTGACAGATTTTTCCGTCCTTTGATTGCGATTTCGACGTCTTGGCGGCATTATCTGATTAAATGAAATCATAAATTTAACTTACATTCTAAACCTTATCATATAAGTTTAATATATTAAACTTGTTTCATTACTCAAACATTGATTCATATTCATTTAATGAATATTTTACATAACATAGAACATAATGCTTTAAACATCAGTTATCCCTTGGTGACTACAAAAGTTGGGATTTACAAACTTGATCATTACAAAAGTTTTAGAATATTACAATACACGGACATACTATCCTATATATTACATTAAACACACCTACACAACAGAACCTATACTACTTATTTATTACACCTCTTCCTTGGACAACTTTTCGCCTGATGGCCCTCTATCCCACAGATAAAACATGCTCCTGGTTTGTAGTCATGACAATACAGAGTAGTATGTCCTTCATAACCACACAGATAACATATTCTTTTCCCTTTCTTCTTATCGGATTTTCCTAAATCATGGTCTTCTATCTTTCTTTTTCCCTTCTTGCTCGGAGCTGCACACGATGTGTTGCTTGTGGCTCCCATCTGATCAATTTGGATTTTAAGCTTATCTTGTTCTTCCATTGTTTCTATTAATGCTTGACTCAACTGACTATTCAACAACTTTTCTATCTCCCACAGCCTTTTCAGAGAAGAAACCTTGTTCCTCAGATCCTGCACCTCCGTTGATGCTTGATCAGCTTCAACTTTAGTGTCTGAATCACTATCTGTAAGCTCCACCATCTCCGGATCTGGTATTACATTTTCTACAATAACCACCTCGTCTGAGTTGTTTGCATCGTGAGCCTCTATTTCAGCTATTGGCTTCGATATCAGCTCGGGTGTATGGGTTTGACCCTTCTTCATGCTATATACATACAACAAGCCTTTTCCACCAGACATCTACACATATAAATTATTCTGATTAGCATATAGTATATACATACAGCAATTAAGAGTTTTATATAAGTTATCTTTTATTTTATTTGACGATGAACTTAGTCAATTCATCTCTTTTTAAACTCTATATGAGTTGTTTGTATTTTCAATGTTTCCCTATGTTCTAAGGTTATAGCCTAAGGTCTAACCCACCTAAGGTTTTTAACCCTAAGCTCTGATACCAACCTGTAGAGCCCCCAAATCCGGGTACTTGAAACCCGAACTCGGTGCTTTACGATATCATTTCTATGAGCGGAATAATACTAATAATAATAACAATAATATAAAATTCAAACTTAATTTACATAATTATCAGAGTCTAGCTCCCAAGTACGTAACCTTTAAACATTCATTACAACCCATGATAGATAATATATATCATACTTGTCTTAATAAAGTTAACTATTACATAACATATCATTTCTTTCATTCAGCAACCTTTCCCTTTCCCTTGTTCTTAGCAGAGCTCTCTGGTCGTTCACACTTAGCTGAAAACATTTAAATTAAGCAAGGATGAGCATTTGAGTGCCCAACAAGTAATAGCAATTATATATATAAGCTAAAATAATTTAAATATTTTTCTTTATACTACCCTTCTACAACGATTCAACAACTGTGAAGTAATATGTACCAATTATAATAATATATCAATTCTATACCAAATCTTTGAAACTACGTACGGACTATAAATAGGGTTTAGTTGACATGTTATGAACTTTGTTTTCAATTTTCAAATAGGTTAAATAGAAATTCATCTGCAAACCGTCATAACTTACGGGCACGGGGGGGTGATCAGCCCGTTATGCCCTGCATTGATCAATACTACATGCAAGAACGAGGGTATCGTTCACTCTGTCCACCTTGGGTGTGTGACAACCCCAAAATAGGTCCATTCCATCCAACCCATTCTGAGTTGCCAAATACATGGTACAGAAAACAACTACAACTTTATTACAACAATTGTTGTACAAAATACAACAACACATATGCTGTGAGTTTGGATACAAATATATACCAAATGTGACACATGTCATAACCGTGGACAGCACCTCACAGTGACACCTTACATAAAGGTATAGTCAAAAATTGTTTTAGAAATTAAAATCTTTGGAAAGTGCTCAAAGAAACCTTCATACATGGGAGGCCATGCGTCTAGGTTATGATAGATATCATATGGCCACAGAATTATCCTTGGTTGACCCAATAGACCCCAAAGAAAAACAAGAAGATTACTATCATATTCTTCCCAATTGTAAGTCTTCTCTTGACATATCATTATCTCCATTGTCTCTAATTGAGAATTATACTTCAAACAAAAACCAAGATTATATAGGTAGTACTCGTAGATATACTCAGCAAGTGGATGAGCACATCCCTGTCTTATGATTATACGAGGTTGTATGTCATTAGACATCTTGTATGATAGTGACAAAACACCATTCCAACGTTGGGTTCGCCTCACCCTATATGATTCACCAAATATAGCTACTAAAAGATGAATACAACACAATTGTCTATACTGTTTAGAGAGAACTCCACAGCAAGAGACCACTGTTCTATTCCCTTGTTACCCCCGCTCGACCCAACTACACTTTTATTACCTGAAAGGAATTGTGAAGCAAAAGGGTGAGCACAACTAGCTCAGTAAAGAATATCATGACTAAAGATAATTAAATTATCAATAGCCTTCATCAGTAATAAATCAGCGATTTAGAACATATAGTAGATGATAAAACTTTTCAACCATAGTTGCAGCGGAACGAGCAATCCATTAGAAGAGTCAAATAGACCATAAAGTCTATTATCTTCTTCAAGTTAAAAATCCACCAACACTGTTTTATCCCTGTAACATCAATCAACAGTTCCTTTCCACAATTATATGAGTAACTCATAATCATAATTGTGATTCTAAATTCCTCTTCGCACCCAGGACGAAGATAATTTTTATCACCTGTCTTTACCTGAAACATCAAAGATCATGGTTATACCAAATCACAGTTCCTGTTCATAATCATACTAATAAATTCATCTTTACACTACGGGACAAAGATATTCATCAACAGTTATTCTTTGCACTGCTGGCCAAAGGTATTCAACAACAAGTCATTTTTACACTACGGGCCAAAGATATTCAACATGTCATCTTTGCACTACGGGCCAAAGATATTCAATAATAATTCATCTTTGCACTACGGGCCAAAGATATTCATATCTCAAAGAAATATATAATCATTTCAAAATCAATATAAACCATAATTATAACCATGTTGATCAATTCACCTTTGTACTTTAGCTAAAAATATTCAATTGTAAATTCAATAGTGATGATCATACTAGTCACAATTCATCTTTGCACTACTGGCCAAAGAGAACCCATAGTCACGATCGTACCAATAATCTACCCATCTTTACACTCAAGTCAAAGAGAAATTTCATCACTAAGATTATAAAAATTTTATATATGATAATAAAAAAAATATCACCAAAACATGGATTTAATTTCAAGAGTAAGATTCATAAATCAACGATAATTTAATCAGAAAAAAAAAACCAAATTTGTTGTGAATAGTACTCGTGAATAGTAACTCGTGAATAGTAACTCATGAATAGTAACTCGTGAATAGTACCCCGTATTCATATATAGTACCGTATACGTAAATAATGTCATATACATAAATAGTGCCATATACATGAATAGTGTCGTATACGTGAATAGTGCCGTATACGTGAATAGTAACCCCGACTCAAAAAGGTAGAAATTCTACAATAAGATCCATACCAATATATCAGTATAATGATATTGAAAGAATAACATCATTATGAAGAATAAAACATCCCTTAATATCCCTTATTATCCCTTATTATCCCTTACTATCCCTTATTATCCCTTACCTCAAAAGAGCAGCATTTCTGACTGGATATCGGATATGACGCTGAAGGAAACTTGCACTGATGAATAGAAACTCACCAAGTATCTAAATACTCACAAAATACACTCGATAATCTAGAGAGAAAACTTATGAATTCTGGTGTGATTTTCAATTCTAACTTAGCCCTCTATTTATAGGAAAATGTTAGCACGCCGAAGCAGACTTAACCTGCTACCTGGTGGCTTTACCTGCTACTATTCCACCCACCAAAAATCAGCCATCTTCCCCAACAACCAAAAGTGGGGCCCACCCATTTCTAAAATTTTCCACCAAAATTATTTATAAACCTAATTTCCGAATCAGTCACCTCTTAAAATTCATAACAAATCATTCGTTCATTTTTAATGGTTCAAAATTTGTGGACATATACTCAACTTATATATTTATAAGATATCCAAAAATCTCAACGATCCAACGGTCAGATTAAAAATTATAACTCACACAATAAAGCTGTAAGAACACTGATTTGATCTTTTAATACCTTCAATCCGATAAAATACTGATAAAATACCTTAACATTAATTCCTTCATTTATATCCACATAAATAAATCCATCATTTATATCCACATCAAATAAATATTTCATTATCATATAAATCAATAATTATTTATTCAAAAATAATATTACAGAATCACAATAATGACAACCAGACAGTTCTCAGGAAAGAGGGGGCTTTCCGATAAGGATTTCTCCTTACTGGCGCACAATTAGGTGACCAAACCTCTCCTTGACAGAACTTTCTAGACATTTCCAATAATGATATCTAATAATAGTATTCAAATAATATGAATTATTGATCTGATAGTGGAAAATACTGTGCAGTGACAATTATTGAAACAACAATAATATAAAATATCAGCGTAGCAATTATTGAACCAATAAAATAAAATATTGAACAGTAATTACTGTAACAATTATTGAGTAGTGTCTTCTTATGTAAGAATCAATAATTCAAAAATACTGTGCAAAACCGTGTGCTACTGTGCAACAACGCGTATTACTTTACTTTACCCACCGGGTATTCCAACAGTGTTAACGGTAATGATTACGCCGTTATTTATAAAAACTCAAATTTATTATTTTCTTCATCCGACAGTTATTCTATTATGGGGCCCACAAATAGCTGCGCCGTCTTACGAATATTCCCCAACAGAAAGAATATTCCACAACCAAACGAATACCCCGATAAGAATGAATAACCACTTGCTTATTTTCAAAATAAATAATTTCACCCATAAATTTAAACTTTTATCAATTAAACCATTTACTAAATAGTAATTATAAGAAAATTTGAATATTTTTATTTTATAAAATTCGGGGTCTTACAATCTCCCCTCCTTATGAAATTTAGTCCTCAAAATTTACGTACCTGGTATTTCAAAGAGTTGATAATACCTTGCTTTCATTTCAGATTCCATCTTCTCTGTCATCATGATTTCTCCATTGCTCATCTCCTGTATTTTAGATATCATACTAGAATACAGCTTCAAAACAAGGGTTAATTGAAAAATTAACATATCACATAATATCCCGATATTATGACTGACCAACAATTAAGCTTAGGTAGGACACACTAGCGAACGATTTATTCATCTCTCCCCTCCTAGTTCTATTCCCCGATCTCCACCAGAGATCATATCCATAAGCTCTGATACCAACTGTGACAACCCCAAAATAGGTCCATTCCATCCAACCCATTCTGAGTCGCCAAATACATGGTACAGAAAATAACTACAACTTTATTACAACAATTGTCGTACAAAATACAACAACACATATGTTGTGAGTTTGGATACAAATATATACCAAATGTGACACATGTCCCAACCGTGGACAGCACCTCACAGTGACACCTTACATAAAGGTATAGTAAAAAACTGTTTTAGAAATTGAAAATTTTGGAAAGTGCTCAAAGAAACCTTCGTACATGGGAGGCCATGCGTCTAGGTTATGATAGATATCATATGGCCACAGAATTATCCTTGGTTGACCCAATAGACCCCAAAGAAAAACAAGAAGATTACTATCATATTCTTCCCAATGGTAAGTCTTTTCTTGACATATCATTATCTCCATTTTCTCTAATTGAGAATTATACTTCAAACAAACACCAAGATTATATAGGTAGTGCTCGTAGATATACTCAGCAAGTGGATGAGCACATCCCTGTCTTATGGTGATACGAGGTTGTATGTCATTAGACATCTTGTATGATAGTGACAAAACACCATTCCAACGTTGGGTTCGCCTCACCCTATATGATTCACCAAATATAGCTACTAAAATATGTATACAACACAATTGTTTATACTGTTTAGGGAGAACTCCACAGCTAGAGACCACTGTTCTATTCCCTTGTTACCCCCGCTCGACCCAACTACACTTTTATTACCTGAAAGGAATTGTGAAGCAAAAGGGTGAGCACAACTAGCTCAGTAAAGAATATCATGACTAAAGATAATTAAATTATCAATAGCCTTCATCAGTAATAAATCAGCGATTTAGAACATATAGTAGATGATAAAACTTTTCAACCATAGTTGCAGCGGAACAAGCAATCCATTAGAAGAGTCAAATAGACCATAAAGTCTATTATCTTCTCCAAGTTAAAAATCCAGCAACACTGTTTTATCTTGTAACCTCAATCAACAGTTCCTTTCCACAATTATATGAGCAACTCATAATCATAATTGTGATTCTAAATTCTTCTTCGTACCCAGGACGAAGATAATTTTCATCACCTGTCTTTACCTGAAACATAAAAGATCATGGTTATACCAAATCACAGTTCTTGTTCATAATCATACTAATAAATTCATCTTTGCACTACGGGCCAAAGATATCCATTAACCGTTCATCTTTGCACTACTGGCCAAAGATATTCAATAACAGGTCATCTTTGCACTACGGGCGAAAGATATTCAACAGGTCATCTTTGCAGTACGGGCCAAAGATATTCAACAATAATTCATCTTTGCACTACGGGCCAAAAATATTCATATCTTAAAGAAATATATAATAATTTCAAAATCTATATAAACCATAATTATAACCATGTTGATCAATTCACCTTTGCACTTCAGCTAAAAATATTCAATTGTAAATTCAATGGTCATGGTCATACTAGTCATAATTCATCCTTGCACTACTGGCCAAAGAGAACTCATAGTCATGATCGTACCAATAATCTACCCATCTTTACACTCAAGTCAAAGAGAAATTTCATCACTAAGATTATAAAAATGTTATATATGATAATAAAAACAATATCATCAAAACATGGATTTAGTTTCAAGAGTAAGATTCATAAATAAACGATAATTTAGTCAGAAAAAAAAACCAATTTTGTAGTGAATAGTACCCGTGAATAGTAACTCGTTAATAGTAACTTGTGAATAGTAATTCATCAATAGTAACTCGTGAATAGTATCCTGTATTCGTATATAGTACCGTATACATAAATAATGTCATATACATAAATAGTGCCATATACATGAATAGTGCCATATACGTGAATAGTGTCGTATACGTGAATAGTAACCCCGACTCAAAAAGGTAGAAATTCCACAATAAGATCCATACCAATATGTCATTATAATGATATTGAAAGAATAACATCATTATGAAGAATATAACATCCCTTAATATCCCTTATTATCCCTTATTATCCCTTACCTCAAAAGAGCAGCACTTCTGACTGGATATCAGATATGACGCTGAAGGAAACTTGCACTGATGAATAGCAACTCACCAAGTATCTAAATACTCACAAAATATACTCGATAATCTAGAGAGAAAAAGAGAGAAAACTTATGAATTCTGGTGTGATTTTTAATTCTAACTTAGCCCTCTATTTATAGGAAAATGTTAGCACGCCGAAGCAGTCTTAACCTGCTACCTGATGGCTTTATCTGCTACTATTCCACCCACCAAAAATCAACCATCTTCCCCAACAACCAAAAGTGGGGCCCACCCATTTCTAGAATTTTCCACCAAAATCATTTATAAACCTAATTTCTGAATCAGTCACCTCTTAAAATTCATAACAAATCATTCCTTCATTTTTAACGGTTCAAAATTTGTGGACATATACTCAAATTATATATTTATAACATATCCAAAAATCCCAACGATCCAATGATCAGATTAAAAATTATAACTCACACAATAATGTTGTAAGAACACTGATTTGATCTTTTAATACCTTTAATCCGATAAAATACTGATAAAACACCTCAACATTAATTCCTTCATTTATAACCACATAAATAAATCCATCATTTATATTCACATCAAATAAATATTTCATTATCATATAAATCAATAATTAATTATTCACAAATAAAATTACAGAATCACAATAACGACATCCAGGCAGTTCTCAGGAAAGAGGGGGCTTTCTGATAAGGATTTCTCCTTACTAGCGCACAATTAGGTGACCAAACCTCTCCTTGACAGAACTTTCTAGACATTTCCAATAATGACATCTAATAATATTATTCAAATAATATGAATTATTGATCTGATAATGGAAAATATTGTGCAATGACAATTATTGAAACAACAATAATATAAAATATCAACGTAGCGATTATTGAACCAATAAAATAAAATATTAAACAGTAATTACTGTAACAATTATTGAGTAGTGTCTTCTTATATAAGAATCAATAATTCAAAAATATTGTGCAAAACCGTATGCTACTGTGCAACAACGCGTATTACTTTACTTTACCCACCGGGTATTCCAACAGTGTTAACGGTAACGATTACGCCGTTATTTATAAAAACTCAAATTTATCATTTTCTTCATCCGACACTTATTCTGTTATGGGGCCCACAAATAGCTGCGCCGTCGTGCGAATATTCCCTGACAGAAAGAATATTCCACGACAAAATGAATACCCCGATAACAATGAATAACCACTTGCTTATTTTGAAAAAAAAATTATTTCACCCATAACTTTAAACTTTTATCAATTAAACCATTTACTGAATAATAATTATAAGAAAAATTGAATATTTTTATTTTATAAAATTCGGGGTCTTACAATCTCCCCTCCTTATGAAATTTCGTCCTCAAAATTTACTTACCTGGTATTTCAAAGAGTTGAGAATACCTTGCTTTCATTTCAGATTCCATCCTCCCTGTCATCATGATTTCTCCATTGCTCATCTCCTGTATTTTAGATATCATTCTAGAATACAGCTTCAAAACAAGGGTTAATTGAACAAATTAATATATCACATAATATCCCGATATTATGGCTGACCAACAATTAAGCTTAGGTAGGACACACTAGCGAAGGATTTACTCATCTCTCCCCTCCTAGTTCTATTCCTCGATCTCCACTAGAGATCATATCCCTAAGCTCTGATACCAACTGTGACAACCCCAAAATAGGTCCATTCCATCCAATCCATTCTGAGTCGTAAAATACATGGTACAGAAAACAACTACAACTTTATTACAACAATTGTCGTACAAAATACAACAATACATATGATGTGAGTTTGGATATAAATATATACCAAATGTGACACATGTTCCAACCGTGGATAGCACCTCACAGTGACACCTTACATAAAGATATAGTCAAAAACTATTTTAGAAATTAAAATCTTTTGAAAGTGCTCAAGGAAACCTATATACATGGGAGGCCATGCGTCTAGGTTATGATAGATATCATATGGCCACAGAATTATCTTTGGTTGACCCAATAGACCCCAAAAAAACAAGAAGATTACTATCATATTCTTCCTGATGGTAGTGCTCGTAGATATACTCAGCAAGTGGATGAGCACATCCCTATCTTATGATGATACGAGGTTGTATGCCATTAGACATCTTGTATGATAGTGACAAAACACCCTTCCAACGTTGGGTTCGCCTCACCCTATATGATTCACCAAATATAACAACTAAAAGATGTATACAACACAATTGTTTTTACTGTTTAGGGAGAACTCCACAGCTAGAGACCACCGTTCTATTCCCTTGTTACCCACGCTCGACCCAGCTAAACTTTTATTACCTGAAAGGAATTATGAAACAAAAGGGTGAGCACAACTAGCTCAGTAAAGAATATCATGACTAAATATAATTAAATTATCAATAGCCTTCATCGGTAATAAATCAGCGATTTAGAACATATGGTAGATGATAAAACTTTTCAACCATAGTTGCAGCGGAACGAGAAATCCATTAGAAGAGTCAAATAGACCATAAAGTCTATTATCTTCTCCATGTTAAAAATTCACCAACACTGTTTTATCCCTGTAACATCAATCAACAATTCCTTTCCACAATTATATGAGTAACTCATAATCATAATTGTGATTCTAAATTCCTCTTCGCACCTAGGACGAAGATAATTTTCATCACCTGTCTTTACCTGAAACATCAAAGATCATGGTTATACCAAATCATAGTTCCTGTTCATAATCATACTAATAAATTCATCTTTGCACTACGGGCCAAAGATATTCATCAACAGTTCATCTTTGCACTACTGGTCAAAGATATTTAACAACAGGTCATCTTTGTACTACAGGCCAAAGATATTCAACAGGTCATCTTTGCACTACGGGCCAAAGATATTCAACAATAATTCATCTTTGCACTACGGGCCAAAGATATTCATATCTCAAAGAAATATATAATCATTTCAAAATCTATATAAACCATAATTATAACCATGTTGATCAATTCAACTTTGTACTTCACCTAAAAATATTCAATTATAAATTCAATGGTCATGGTCATACTAGTCACAATTCATCTTTGCACTACTGGCCAAAGAGAACCCATAGTCACGATCGTACCAATAATCTACCCATCTTTACACTCAAGTCAAAGAGAAATTTCATCACTAAGATTATAAAAATATTATATATGATAATAATAACAATATCATCAAAACATGGATTTAATTTCAAGAGTAAGATTCATAAATCAACGATGATTTAGTCAGAAAAAGAAACCAATTTTGTTGTGAATAGTACCCGTGAATAGTAACTCGTGAATAGTAACTCGTGAATAGTAACTCATAAATAGTAACTCGTGAATAGTATCTCGTATTCGTACATAGTACCGTATACGTAAATAGGGCCATATACATAAATAGGGCCATATACATGAATAGTGGCGTACACGTGTATAGTGTCATATACGTGAATAGTAACCCCGACTCAAAAAGGTAGAAATTCCACAATAAGATCTATACCAATATGTCAGTATAATGATATTGAAAGAATAACATCATTATGAAGAATATAAAATCCCTTAATATCCCTTACTATCCACCTCAAAAGAGCAGCACTTCTGACTTGATATCGGATATGACGCTGAAAGAAACTTGCACTGATGAATAGCAACTCACCAAGTATCTAAATACTCACAAAATACACTCGATAATCTAGAGAGAAAAAGAGAGAAAACTTATGAATTCTTGTGTGATTTTTAATTCTAACTTAGCCCTCTATTTATAGGAAAATGTTAGCATGCCGAAGCAGACTTAACCTGCAACCTGATGGCTTTACCTGCTACTATTCCACCCACCAAAAATCAGCCACCATCCCCAACAACCAAAAGTGGGGCCCACCCATTTCTAGAATTTTCTACCAAAATCATTTATAAACCTAATTTCCGAATCAGTCACCTCTTAAAATTCATAACAAATCATTCGTTCATTTGTAACGGTTCAAAATTTGTGGAAATATACTCAACTTATATATTTATAGCATATCAAAAAATCCCAACGATCCAACTGTCAGATTAAAAATTATAACTCACACAATAAAGTTGTAAGACACTGATTTGATCTTTTAATACCTTCAATCCGATAAAATACTGATAAAATACCTCAACATTAATTCCTTCATTTATAACCACATAAATAAATCCATCATTTATATCTACATCAAATAAATTCTTTATTATCATATAAATCAATAATTAATTATTCACAAATAATATTACATAATCACAATAATGACAACCAGACAGTTTTCAGGAAAGAGGGGGCTTTCCGATAAGGATTTCTCCTTACTGACGCACAATTAGGTGAACAAACCTATCCTTGACAGAACTTTTTAGACATTTCCAATAATGATATCTAATAATATTATTCAAATAATATGAATTATTGATCTGATAATGGAAAATATTGTGCAGTGACAATTATTGAAACAACAATAATATAAAATATCAACGTAGCAATTATTGAACCAATAAAATAAAATATTGAACAGTAATTACCGTAACAATTATTGAGTAGTGCCTTCTTACGTAAGAATCAATAATTTAAAAATACTGTGCAAAATCGTGTGCTACTATGCAAGAACGCGTATTACTTTACTTTACCCACCGGGTATTCCAACAGTGTTAACGGTAACGATTACACCGTTATTTATAAAAACATAAATTTGTCATTTTCTTCATTCGATAGTTATTCTGTTATGGGGCCCACAAATAGCTGCGCCGTCGTATGAATATTCCCTGACAGACAGAATATTCCATGACCAAACGAATACCCCGATAACAATGAATAACCACTTGCTTATTTTGAAAAAAAATTATTTCACCCATAACTTTAAACTTTTATCAATTAAACCATTTACTGAATAGTAATTATAAGAAAAATTGAATACTTTTATTTCATAAAATTCGGGGTCTTACAGGGTGCATAAAAAGTTTTCCCGTGTAGGGATGTTCATACTTGTCTGGGTTCCAAATCAAAGGTTTTATCTTGTTCAAAAATAATCTATAATTCAACATATATATATATATATATATATATATACACGGGTAATTTATAAAGGTATATCAACATGTGATTAAATACAATGATTATCCAAGTGGGGACACTTGTATAACCATTTATAGAAATTAACGAACAGAATATATATCTGAATTATCATATACTAACATGTTGATAATTAATGAGCTTATATAATATAAGGTTAATAATCTGTACAGTAATAATATAATTCGTAAATATTCTTATACATGTCCATTGCATAAAGAAAATGCAAAGGTAAGATACTTGCCTGACGCGCTGCTTACAGTTTGCAACTTAGTTTTATCTTTTATATAACCACCTATCAGTAATAAGATCATTTTACTGATTAGAATATCATATTATAACACATAACACTGCTTATTGCAGTCAGCACATACCCTAATCACATTGGCACATATGTTTAATAACCATTGAATCACAAATAATCACTTATATCTAATCAATTTATCTGAGTCCAGATCAATTTCTGAAATATGTCAGTGTACCGACAGCTTTATCGGGTAATTATCGAGTCTAAGACTCTATTCTGTAACTTAATATCAGTCATACTATTTTTAAATGACTTAATATAATTTTAAAACATTTATTATAATTTATCATGAATTTTTAAACATCGAAATTATTATTAAATGATTTAAATATTAATCAATTATATTATCATTAATATTTAATTAATATTAACCTATTAATGAATTCATTCTCAAAATGTTAAAGTTATTTATAATAACTTGAAATACTTTTAAAGTATTAATATTACCCTTAAATAATTTTTAAAACATTTAAAACCATTTTTAAATAATTATCATTAATATTTAATTATTAATAAAATTATCCTTTAAATATTAAAATTTTTATTTTATAACTTAAAATATCTTTAAACACTTTATTTTCATTTAAAATGATTATTATAATATTAAAATCATTTTTAAACTTAATTTTTAATTAATTTTATATCATTAATAATAATTAATTAATGAAATTTACCTTTAAATATTAAAAGTTATATTTTATAACTTAAAATATTTTTAAATACCTTATTATTATTTAAAATAATTTTTAATATAATAAAATCATTTTTAATTAATTCATTTAATTCATTTAGTAAATAACTTAGTATTCATTAATATTAAATAATTAATGAAATTTGCTTTAAAATATTAAAAGTTATATTTTCTAACTTAAAATGTTTTTAAATAACTTATTATCATTTAAAATGATTTTTAATATAATAAAATCATTTTTAATTAATTTATTTAATGCATTTAATAAATAAATTAATTATCAAATGAAAAATATTTCAAATTATTAATATTTAATTTTATAATTTAAAAATAATTTTTAAAATTATTTTTGTAATTTTCAGAAATTAATTACTATTTTTAAATAATTTTTGACATTTTAAATAATTAATTTTATTAAAAGTGTCTCTAAAGACTGCCTATAGCGACAGAACCGTCGCTATAGGTGTTCTTCGCATTCTTCATGAAACCCAGATCTTCATAGCCAATGACCGAGTGACCATATTTGACCAATAATAATTCTTAACACAAAATATTTCTGGACATGTGGTTGACTAGATCGTGTAGTGTTGATGCAAGACTACAAGATCCAACAACAAACATGAGCATTAATTACATAAGCAACGAGATCTAAGCCTTCAAAGGGACTGTCAGAACTGTTCTTCATTTTCTAGGTTACCCAGAAATGAAGAACAGATCATGAGTGATACTTTGAGCCTCCATTACATGCTAATCGTGCAATGTTTTAAGGATCTAACGATTCCAAGTTATACCCAACATGTAACTAAATAGATCTATCACAAAATATTACTAAAACAACAACAAATCTAGCAGATACCAACTAGTCAAACCATGTCAAAAATAGCGTTCTTGAACTTTCTGGAAATTCCAGAAAATGCATTTCATGCTCATACAGCCTACTTTAACTGTCGATTTCCTTCATTATCTTGTTTATATAAGCAATCTAGGAGCATACATATATAGTACACATAACCGAACATAATCCTTATACACTAACAACATCAAAACATCATACAAACGCAAGATCTAGCCTCAGAAAAATCTTGTCAGACACGGTTAAAGGATTTCTGGGTTACCCAGAAATCACTTGGTCAAGGTCGGTCAATCGACTTTGACCAAGTATAACTTTCAATCCATACATTATTTGGTCCTGATTCTTTTTGCATATCAAAGACCACATACCAGACTACAAGTACAAGGCTTTAAACTACTAAAACACATAAAAAGTAACGATTAAAGAGGCCTGACATTCGGTTGTTAGACATCAAACAAAATTTTTCCAGATTTTTCAAATATTCAAATTCGAGCCTCTATATGTTAAGGATCTAACATCTAGCAACCCAGATCATCATTAGACACTATAATAAACATATTCTAACACTCAAACATAACATCTAACACATAATTTATGGACAGATTTTTGAGTAGGTTTTATACCTTGCTAAGAAATTTTTGATTCATTGATTCTGAATTTGATGTGGTTGTTCGTGGAGCTGATCTTGGGACTGGTTTGTCTTATAATTTCATGGGTTTGGGTTGAGAGAAAAGTTTTGGGTGTTTGGTACAAAATGGCTAACAAAAGTAAACTTTTCTCTCTCAATCAATATATAGAGCTTGTTATATGCATGAATGGCTGGTACAAGAGCTGAATGTTGTCCATTTTAAGTCAATGTAGTGGTTAGAGTTTGGTCACCAACTCTCCCTATTAAGTCAAAACCTATTCTAGTCCAAATAATTCAATTAGGGGCACAATGGTCTTTTGATAAATCAATTAAATGACATACTTGTAACTTATCAAACCCTTAGGGTTTGACCCTTAGGGTTCAGCCCTAAGGTTTAGCACATAATGTAAATATGATTTAGCGACTAGGGTTTGTAAAAAAATACAATTGTTTTAGTTTCTAAAATTTTGAAAAAAAATTAAAATTGTTAATTAGGTTAAGTTAGTAATTATATTATACATGAACATTAGGGTTTAGTACCACTAATCATAATTAACCTTGCTAATTATAGCAATTAAGATTTAAGATTTACAATTTAGGGTTTATAACTTTAAAAAATAGGGTTTCTAGAAATTTATATTTCTAATTGTCAATTAGGGTTTGCCTAATTAATCACAACATCATATAACACAGTTATATAATAACCCCGCACTCATAATTGAGTTTTAAATTAGGGTTTCCCATTTAAAATTAAGGTTTTTAATATTTTAGGATTTTCTAAAAATTAATTAGGGTTTCTCGAATTTTAATTAAGGTTAACCTAATTAATACATTTAATACACTACATAAATTATATAACACACTTATAAAACAATCTTGTACTCTAATTTGGATCTCAAATTAGGGTTTAACATTATTACTAGGGTTTGGTTATAATACACCGTAATTGACCAACCATTATCAATACGGACATACAGTATATATTCATAACACTGAAAAATCAAAATATAATTAATATTATATTATTATTCTCATACCTTGACAATAATCCAAAATTAAGGTTTGGATTCCATATCTGATTCATTCTTCATATTTAACCTTAATAATTAAGGTAAAATAATTAACTTAATAATCTGTACTAAAATTCATATAATAAAATAATTATTATAATTATTCTAAAAATCACTTCATATATTAATTAAATAATATATGAATATATTTTCATTGAAAATAATTAATAAAAAACATTTCCACTATAAAATTAATTTTTTTATAAAAATATACTTTTTAATAATCAATTATTCTAAAATAAATTTACTTGTAAATAATCATGTAATAAATATATTTTTATTTACCACATAAATACATATACACATTATCTTGTACAAATTCTCATCCTTAAAATAAAAAAACAATTATACGCAAAATTTCTTATTTATTTAGATAGAAAATATCGGGTTGTTACAGAACCGGTCGGTTCAGTCCGAAAAACCAAAAAAACTGAAATATTTGAACAGGGCTAGCTAATTTGGTTAAAAAGATTATTGGAAGAAATTGGGTGTTCATCTCAGGATACAATGAACTTGTTTTGTGATAATAAGGCAGCCATAGCAATCACGCACAACCTAGTTCAACATGGCCGCACCAAACATGTTGAAGTGGATCGGCATTTCATCAAGCAGAAGCTCGAAGATAAGGTCATTCAGTTTCCTTTTGTGAAGTCAAAAGATCAGCTAGCAGATATTCTTACAAAGGTTGTCTCTAGCAAAATATTTCACAACTCACTTGACAAGTTGGGCATTGATAATATCTTTGCATGCCCAACTTGAAGGGGAGTATTGATGTGAGTTGTTGAAGGAGAAATTATAGGAATACAATATTATTCTAATTACCAATTTAGTTTTATTTGATTGTAAATCATCCAAAACTGTATAGTGTGATTAGTTTCTTTTAAATTAGCTTCAAGAACATGCTATATATAGCCCTCCTATGTCGTATCTTTGTGATATATCAAAATATCAAAATTTTCTTCTACACAACTAAGATTTGGTTGAATCAGACTCAAAAAATGCTTGTGGATTTTATGGAAACTGATTCATATAATTAGACATTGCAAAAGTCCTTTGGGAAGTCTATTTTCTTTATCTAATCATCTTGTTATTGTGTTTTTTAATGAATATAAAAAGAAAAAAAAAGAAATAGATGAAAAATTGGCCAACTATTCCCAAAGTTTTCTGTCAAAAAAAAGACAAATTTGGAAAGAAAATTAACTAACATAAACAAATTTTATAATTCCTATTTTCACTTTACATTACAAATACTAAAAAATTAATTTACGAATAAAATAGTAATCTGAATTTAAAACTTATTTTTTTTTAATTTCCTTTTAAAAACTTAGTACCAGCATAAAAAAACTTATAAGTTATTTATTCTTTTATTAAAAAAAATTGGTTTTTCATTTTTCAATTTTTTTTTTTGTTAAAAACTAAGAAATATAGTGGAAAAGTCATAATGTTTACATTGGCTGCCTAATGCCTATCATTTTGTCAAAATGAGACCTTCTACTCTCTTATTTTCTATGCATTTAGAAGCAAAAGTTTGGGATAAATACTTTTTTGATCACTGTACTATATGTCAACTTACAATTGAGTCACTCAACCATTTTTTCTTACAGTCAACCCACTATACTTCACTTTACTAACAAAATTTTTAAATTATGTCTTGATCGTTAAATTTGTAACGGAACTTTGACGTGGTGCACTTACGTGGCTTAATTCTTCAATATAAATAAATGACTAGGCATAAACATGCTTATGTGTAATTTAAAAAATAATTTCAAATATTTTTTTACAATTATTAATTATTTGAGGGTAAATATATCAAACCATATTTATCTAACATTAAAATTAACTCAATAAAATTATTTCTTACAACCAAAATTTAGATCTAAATTTTAATTTCTATTCCCTTCCTCCTCTCTCTCTCTCTTAGCCCTCAATTCCAGCCGCCTCATCAAACTAGATCTAGCAGATCCTTCAACCAAAACCTAGATCCAACAAATTATGGTGTTCGATTGTCCTTCCAACAATCTTTTTCTATACTATCTATGTTCATCGATTTGTAGGCCAAAATTAGGGGAAAATAAAACACAGATTTAAAATACCTCCATCTTACCATTTAAATCTGTGTTTTGAGAACTAACCATTTGATTTTTGAATTACTCCATCTTATATTTTTCTGGTTCACTTTTAGGGTTTCAGAAAGAGATGTTCACGAGCCAGTTCGACGGTAGTCTCAGACATATTGCAACGATGTTCTCCGCTCCTCCACAACCGAGTCGTAGTCTTTACTGACAGCCCAACTCGTTTTCCGGCATCAATAGTGAGGCGGCCGAAAAAACAGCGGATTCATCAGCAATCGTATTAGCTAACCGCGATGAAGCATTCGAGCCGCAGAAAATAGAATCATCAAAATTCATAATGAGGTATTCATCAGCTACGCTCATGAATTGGGTCTTCTTTCCCTCTTGTTCACCATGGTTATGGATAATAGCGATGGTTATGAATTATGGTGGTGGTGTTGCTGTTGTTGGGGTAGATGAAGAAGAAGAACAATAAAAATATTTTGCTAATTTAAATGTTAAAATTTAATTAAAAATTATTTTTATTACACATAATTTATTAATTTGCCAAGTAAGAATGCATGTATATAATGTCAAAATAAATTTATAAATATGTATGTATGTAAATTCAATAAGAATTGTAAAACGAATTTAAAAATATGTATGTATATAAATAAGAACTGATTTTTAATTTCAAGATATTTTATTTTTATGGATTTTTAAATAATTACTTGTTATTAATTATCTATAAACTTATTTTTTTAATAATCACAAAAATAAGTAAATTTTTATTTTTATTTTTTCTATTTTTTACTAACTTTTTTGATTTTATTGTAGGGTTAAATTCAGATGACCACCTGGGGTTTGGGCGGTTTTTCACTTAACCACCTGTAGTCAGTAAAGCTACATTTAGACTCTCCACTTTTTGAGTTAAAGTGAAAACGTTACCTTTTCCATCCAAATTAACTGTACGTGCATGTCAGACGCGAAAAACGCGTGGAGAAAGGGTGTAACAGTAAAAAAAACTAGAAAATATCTAAAATACTTTTCTTCTCCCTCATGGCTTTTAAAAACATTCCTTTCAATCATTTGCGTCTGGTGCAGATCTAGGACTAGAGAGTGGCGAGCGATCGTGGTGCAGATCTAAGAAGACCCAAACATGTCGATCTGAACCAGCTTTAGTTTTAGTGTTTTGCTTAAAGATTTGTGACTGAACTCAGGGGAGAGTTTACCTTTAGCTTTTAGTCTGAGAGTGGGTTTCAATCATTTGCGTCTGATTTTCCCTCTTCTCCTTCTCCTTCTTTAATCACTAGAGCTCAGCTTCGGCCATAAAGAAAAAATGGCTTCCTCTAAACCCTAATCCTAGAAACAAATCTCGAAGCTTTCCGCCGCTGCTGTTCTCCTCCGTATCTAACGGCGAGGCCACCACTTACACTCGCCTACCTCCTAAAGATGACTTACACTCGTCGCTGCCGCTTTCTATTTCTGATTTATCAATTGCACAATTTTCAATTCACCCAGAAAATCGCTCTTCGCTCTCCTATTTTTGTCTTTTATTCTTTGACCCAATTAGAACCCAATTATTGATGAGGCTCAAAATGGGTTGATTAATCTGCCTTTTGGGCTCCGATTCTCATCTGGGTTTTGCTGTTCTTGGTCACATTCATGCTCTGTTTGGTTATATTCATGATCTAAATTCTGGATTAAAGTGATTTGGGGGGTTGAGAAGGTCATGAGATGAGGATAACAAAGGGGTTTCTCTTTTTCATCAAACAGGACAGTTTGTAGATTTTCTATGAAAGTGCTTTCTTCTTCATGTCTGATGTTAATGATGATATCCTGATGATCAGAGCTATTGAATGGAGATTTGCAGTAGTGAAAATAAGTAATATTTTCAATAGCTCCATCCTCTTCATGACCATTGAGGGATTGTTGATCTTTTTCATTTTTTTCTTTTGTGGTTATCAGACTGTTGTCTTCCTCGGTGATTTGGATGTTGGGTGGTTCTTGTTTTGGCTCTTTGGGATTGGATGGTTATGAGTAGAGGTGTAAGTGACGATGAGCAATGAAGCATTTGTTCTGCATCTTTCTACTTGTTTTTTAGCTGAACAACCATTTGTTTGGACATATTCTCTCTCCTGGGTACCTTGGACTTTTTCTTGATGCGTTTGAAGTAATTCTATAAACCTTACAGGATTGCGTGGCCTTGAACAGGATGTGTGGCTGGAGGACTTGACATATGACTGGGAAGATTTATTGAATATGATATGCAGCCTGTGTTTGCAATTGGTATGGAAATAAAAACACATGGGAAGAAGAGGATTGGGGAATTGAAGGTCAATAATTGCTATTTGGTTGGATCTGGGTATTTAGGTAATGATCTGCATTTAGGTTATTAATTACGCTATGTTCTAGTTGATAATAGGGGATTCAAGATTCTGAATTTCTTGCTCATGGTACCACTTCTATGTAATTTTTGATTGTCCAAGAAGAATTGTAAGATTAAGGTGTTTACTCTGCTACGGATGAGCTCTTGATTTTTGTTTGTTAGAAAAACAGAGAGAGAGAGAGAGATGAACTTAACAGAGAGAGAGAGATACTCAAGAACAACATTTTTTGTTTAAATAATTTTGCAGCTGGGTGTTTTAAAGTGAGGGTAATATTTAAGTCTTTAGTCAAATAAAGTAACGGAGTTAAGACGGAAAGCACTTTTTCACTTCAACTCAAAAAGTGAATAGTCTAAATGTAGCTTTACTGACTACAGGTGGTTAAGTGGAAAACCGCCCAAACCCCAGGTGGTCATCTGAACTTAACCCTTTATTATATTTTAAAAAAAAATCTTTCATTTCCACTCAAGAGTATTAACATTATAGAGATGATATAACATTAACATTATGTAAATAAAATTTTATTTTGAAAATATTTTTAATTTTAAAATACTTTTAATTTTATAATTTTCTCAATTATATTTGTTATTAATTATATAAAAAAACATTTTCTATTAATTACAAAATAACTAAATAACTCTTTTTATTTTTTAATTTCTACCATGTATTTTTTGGTAATTTTTTTTATTTTATTATAATTTTCTTTCATTTTCCCCTAAATATAAATAATTAAACAAAAATTCAATTGATATTAATTACAAAAATAATTAAATATATATTTTATTTATTTTCTTATTTTTTGTCAAACTTTTCTAATTTATATTATTATATTTGTAAAAAATTAAATAAAAATTCATTTGATATTAATTACAAAATAATTGAATATATATTTCATTTATTTTCTTATTTTTTGGCATTTTTCTAATTTATATTATTATATTTATAAATAATTAAATAAAAATTCATTTGATATTAATTACAAAATAATTGAATATATTTTTTATTTATTTTCTTATTTTTTGTACTAACTTTTTTAATTTATATTATTATATTTGTAAATTTTTCTCCATTTTCACATAATGAAAGCCATATGGGACTGATATGTGCCACATCGGAAAATTTTTACACATCTGCAGCTTACGTGGCAAATTCCGTCCAAAGTCAACATACTTAACGGAATAGTACACTTTTTGTTAGTAAACTAAAGTTTAGTGAGTTGACTGTACGAAAAAAAAAAGTTCAATGACCCATTTGTAAGTCGATCTATAGTACAGTACCTAGAAAGTATTTAACCGGCAAAAGTTTATTTGCAAGAGGATCTTATATTTCTTTATTTCCTAGATGTCTATTTTTTTCTGTGTATAGTTTTATTTTTTAAGAGTCTGTGCTACCTTGTTTCTGTATTTGTTTCCACTTGGATCTTTTTAGGGGTTAGGCTTTATCTCCCCCTTGGTTAATACTCTATAAGTTCCAAATTATACAACTAATATTGACTTTTTTTAAAGTCAACTTGAAATATTTTCAAACTCAAAATTGATATAATTCATTTAAGTTTTCAAAATAATAAATCTTATAATTAGTAATATTTCTTTGACAGTTTGTGTATAGTTGGTTTCCCACAAGTATAAGAACTAGGGAAAACTAAGAATGGATGAATTATTTTGTTATGTAATGGTTTCATGTAACATGAAAATAAACAATTCTTTTGTTCCAAAGTATAGGACAAATTGAACATTTTAAAGTAAAGGGCAAAACTAATGAAATACTCATTGTAGTTGGCACGTTTTACTGATTACACCGTTAAACTTTTAAATTATCCCACTAAACTAATTATTATTTTAAAATTGGGTCATTCCGTTATAAAAAAATAAGCGGAAGTTAATTTTTTATCGACAAAACTAATGAATTACCCATTGTAGTTGGCACATTACATCATTGAACTTTTACTTTTTCAAATTATCCCATTAAACTAATTAATATTTTGAAATTGGGTCATTCTGTTACCGATTTCACGAGTGTTAAATCGTTTTATTTTTTATCATACGTGGACGTGAAAAATAAAAAAGAAAATAAACAAATTTGATTTATTCTCTCTCTTCCTTCCTCTCATCTATCTTCTCCCTCTTCTCCAAAATCAAATAGATCTATGTATTTTCTCTCTCTAAAATCTATGAAAACTCGTATATCTGAATTCCTAAAACATTGAGTTGAACTTCAAAGTTCAGTATTAGATATAACAATGGAGTTTGAATCCCCAACAACAACAACAACAGATGAAGTAAATGGTGTTGCAGTAGGTTTCATGTAAGACCCCGAATTTTATGAAATAAAAGTATTCAATTTTTCTTATAATTACTATTCAGTAAACGGTTAAATTCATAAAAAGAAAAGTTAAGGGTGATATATGAATTTTTTTTTCCAAAATAAGCAAATGGCTATAAAATACTTATTGTTGTCGGGGAATATTCGTTTAGTCGTG
The DNA here is from genome assembly GCA_020205505.1 of Panax japonicus. Classification (NCBI taxonomy): domain Eukaryota; kingdom Viridiplantae; phylum Streptophyta; class Magnoliopsida; order Apiales; family Araliaceae; genus Panax; species Panax japonicus. Next base: position 46,563,123 of record CM035091.1, read on the forward strand.
GAATATTCTTTCTGTCGGGGAATATTCGTACGACGGCGCAACCATTTGTGAGCCCCATAACAGAATAACTGTCGGATGAAGAAAAAAACAAATTTGAGTTTTTATAAATAACAGCGTAGTTGTTACCGTTAACACTGTTGGAATACCCGGTGGTTAAAATACAGTAATACGTGTGGTTGAACAGTAGCACACGATATAGCACAGTATTGTTGAATTATTGATCCTTACGTAAGAAGGCACTACTCAATAATTGTTACAGTAATTACTGTTCAATATTTTATTTTATTGATTCAATAATTGCTGCGTTGATATTTTATATTATTGTTGTTTCAATAATTGTCACTGCGCAGTATTTTCTATTATCAGATCAATAATTCATATTATTTGGAATAATATTATTAGATAGCATTATTGGCAATGTCTAGAAAGTTCTGTCAGTGAGAGGTTTGGTCACCTAATTGCGCGTCAGTAAGGAGGAATCCTTATCGGAAAGTCCCCTCTTTCCTGGGAACTGCCTGGTTGTCATGATTATGATTCTGTAATATTATTTATGAATAATTAATTATTAATTTATATGATAATGAAATATTTATTTGATGTGGATATAAATGATGGATTTATTTATGTGATTATAAATGAAGGAATTAATGTTGAGGTATTTTATCAGTATTTTATCGAATTAGAGGTATTAAAAGATCAAATCAGTGTTCTTACAGCTTTATTATGTGAGTTATAATTGTTAATCTGACCGTTGGATCGATGGGATTTTTGGATATGTTATACATATATAAATTAAGTATATGTTCACAAATTTTGAACCGTTAAAATGAACGAATGATTTGTTATGAATTTTAAGAGGTGATTGATTCGGAAATTAGGTTTATAAATGATTTTGGTGGAAAATTCTAGAAATGGGTGAGCCCCATTTTTGGTTGTTGGGGATGGTGGCTGATTTTTGGTGGGTGGAATAGTAGCAGGTAAAGCCATCAGGTTGCAGGTTAAGTCTGCTTCGGCATGCTAATATTTTCCTATAAATAGAGGGCTAAGTTAGAATTGAAAATCACACCAGAAACATAAGCTTTCTCTCTTTTTATCTCTAGATTATCGAGTGTATTTTGTGAGTATTTATATACTTGATGAGTTGCTTTTCATCAGTGCAAGTTTCCTTCAGCGTCATATCCGATATCCAGTTAGAAGTGCTGCTCTTTTGAGGTAGGGGATTTTAAGGGTTATTATATTTTTCAGTTTGTACTTCTTCCAACCTTCAGTAAATTCTGGAAAAACTTGAAATGGTATTTTGATGAGTTTTATTGATTATGTCCAAAAATGGTGATTTTTGGATGTATAGATTAAGAGATATGAATTTTACAGGAAAAAAACTATTTTTAAAAGTAACCGCTTATAACTCCTCGTGGTTAACTCCAAAATTGATGAAATTTTAATTTGGGAGTACATCTATATAATATCAGTGTACTCTGTGAATTTCAAAATTTTTGGATAAAAGTACAATTTATGATAAATGTCTAAATATTCGGCTGTTTTGGCCATATGAAAAATAGTAAATGAATTTTAAAAATTCTGGGAAAAATATATGTTCAATATGGGACTATATTCTGCTAAATCCCAGAAAAGAAATATTTTTGGGACTGATTTGATATTTTTCATGAAAATAGACTAGTTATGAGTAAATGAATTAAATATGTTATGTGGAGTAAGAAAATTGGAAAATAGAATTTTATGGCTTGAGAATCCTATATGAGGTATATGCAGATTTTTGATGAGGGTTTTGGTTATTGGTGATGAAATTTTATGAGTTTGGCATTTTAGGATGATTAAATGCATTATTTAGTAAAGTGTAAATAATTAAAATAAATTGTTTATAAGTTTAAGAAAGGTTATTTCAATATCATTATACCAAAATATTGGTATGGGTTTTATTGTAGAATTTCTACCTTTTTGTGTCGGGTTTACAATTCATGAGTTACTATTCACGAGTTACTATTCATGAGTTATTATTCATGGCTTACTATTCACGAGTTACTATTCATGAGTTATTATTCACGACAAAATTGGTTTATTTTTCTGACCAAATTATCATTGATTTATGAATCTTACTCTTGAAATTAAATCCGTGTTTTGATCATATTATTTTTATTGTCATATATAACATTTTCATAATCATGGTAATGAAATTTCTATTTGACTTGAGTGTAAAGATTGATAGATTATTGATATGATCATGACTATGGGTTCTCTTTGGCCAGTAGTGCAAAGTTGAATTGTTGACTGGTATGATCATGATCATTGAATTTATAATTGAATATTTTTAGCTTAAGTGGAAAAGTGAATTGATCAACATGGTTATAATTATGGTTTATATAGATTTTGAAATGATTATATATATTAATATATTTGGCTTGTAGCACATATATGAACTATTGATGAATATCTTTGGCATGTATTGCAAAGATGAACTGTTGATAAATATCTTTGGCCTGTAGTGCAAAGATGATCTGTTGTTGAATATCTTTGGCCCGTAGTGCAAAGATGAATTGTTGATGAATATCTTTGGCTCGTAGTGCAAAGATGACTTGTTGTTGAATATCTTTGGCCCGTAGTGCAAAGATGATCTGTTGTTGAATATCTTTGGTTTGTAGTACAAAGATAAATTGTTGATGAATATCTTTGGCCCGTGGTGCAAAGATGACTTTATGTTAAATATCTTTGGCCTGTAGTGCAAAGATGATATGTTGATGAATATCTTTGGCCCGTAGTGCAAAGATGAAATTGTTAGTATGATTATAAACAGGAACTGTGATTTGGTATAACCATGATATTTGATGTTTCAGGTAAAGACATGTGATGAAAATTATCTTCGTCATGGGTGCGAAGAGGAATTTAGAATTACAATTATGATTATGAGTTATTCATGTGATTGTGTACAGGAATTGTTGATTGATGTTACAGGGATAAAACATTGTTGGTGGACTTTTATCATCGAGAAGATAATAGATTTTATGGTCTATTTGACTCTTCTAATGGATTTCTCGTTCCGCTGCAACTATGGTTGAAAAGTTTTATCATCTACCATATGTTTTAAATCTCTAATTTATTATTGATGGAGGCTATTGATAATTTGATTATCTTTAGTCATGATATTCTTTACTGAGCTAGTTGTGCTCACCCTTTTGCTTCACAATTACTTTTCAGGTAATCAGAGTGTAGCTGGATCGAGCGGGGGTAACAGGAGAATAGAACGGTGGTCATCATTTAGTACTTATATTTGGTGAATCAACTAGGATGAGGCGAACCCAATGTTGGAAGGGTGTTTTGCCACTATCATATAAGTTGTCTAATGACATACAACCTCGTGTCATCATAAGACAGAGTTGTGCTCATCCACTTGCTGAGCATATCTACGAGCACTACCTACATAATCTTGGTGTTTGGTTGAATTATAACTCTCAATTAGAGACAGTTGAGATAGTTATAAGTCAAGAGAAGACTCACCATTGGAAAGAAGATGATAGTAATCTTCTAGTTTTTCTTTGGGGTCTATTAGGTCAACCAAGGATAATTCTGCGGACATATGATATCTATCATAACTTAGACGCATGGCCTCCAATGTACGAAGTTTTCCTTGAGTACTTCCCAAAGATTCTAATTTCTAAAACAGTTTTTGACTATACCTTTATGTAGGTATCATTGTGAGGTGATGTCCAATGATGGGACATTTGTCACATTACGGTTGGGACACGAGTCACAGTTGGTATATATTTGTATCAAAACTCACAGCATTTATGTTGTTGTATTTTGCACGATAATTGTTGTAATAAAGTTGTAGTTGTTTTATGTACCATGTATTTGGCGACTCAGAATGGGTTGGATAGAATGGACCTATTTTGGGGTTGTCACATTTGGTATCAGAGCTTAGGGATATGATCTCTGGCGGAGCTCGTGGAATAGAACTAGGAGGGGAGAGATGAGTAAATCCTTCGCTAGTGTGTCCTACCTAAGCTTATTCGTTGGTCAGTCATAATATCGGGATATTATGTGATATGTTAATTTGTTCAATTAACCCTTGTTTTGAAGTTGTATTCTAGAATGATATCTGAAATACAGGAGATGAGCAATGGAGAAATCATGATGACAGGGAAGATGAAATCTGAAATGAAAGCAAGGTATTCTCAACTCTTTGAAATACCAGATACGTAAATTTCGGGGACGAAATTTCATAAGGAGGGGAGATTGTAATACCCCGAATTTTATGAAATAAAAGTATTCAATTTTTCTTATAATTACTATTGAGTAAATGGTTAAATTCATAAAAAGCAAAGTTAAGGGTGTTATATGAATTTTTTTTTCAAAATAAGCAAGTGGCTATAAAATACTTATTGTTGTCGGGGAATATTCGTTTAGTCGTGGAATATTCTTTCTGTCGGGGAATATTCGTACGACGGCGCAGCCATTTGTGGGCCCCATAACAGAATAACTGTCGGATGAAGAAAATGACAAATTTGAGTTTTTATAAATAACGGCGTAGTTGTTACCGTTAACACTGTTGGAATACCCGGTGGTTAAAATACAGTAATACGCGTGGTTGCACAGTAGCACACGATATTGCACAGTATTATTGAATTATTGATCTTTACGTAAGAAAGCACTACTCAATAATTGTTACAGTAATTATTGTTCAATATTTTATTTTATTGATTCAATAATTGTTGCGTTGATATTTTATAATATTGTTATTTCAATAATTGTCACTGCACAGTATTTTCCATTATCAGGTCAATAATTCATATTATTTGGAATAATATTATTAGATAGCATTATTGGCAATGTCTAAAAAGTTCTGTCAATGAGAGGTTTGGTCACCTAATTGCGCGTCAGTAAGGAGGAATCCTTATCGGAAAGCCCCCTCTTTCCTGGAAACTGCCTGGTTGTCATTATTATAATTCTGTAATATTATTTGTGAATAATTAATTATTGATTTATATGATAATAAAATATTTATTTGATATGGATATAAATGATGGATTTATTTATGTGGTTATAAATGAAGGAATTAATGTTGAGGTATTTTATCGGATTGGAGGTATTAAAAGATCAAATCAGTGTTCTTACAGCTTTATTGTGTGAGTTATAATTGTTAATCTGACCGTTGGATCGATGGGATTTTTGGATATGTTATACATATATAAGTTAAGTATATGTTCACAAATTTTGAACCGTTAAAAATGAACAAATGATTTGTTATGAATTTTAAGAGGTGATTGATTCGGAAATTAGGTTTATAAATAATTTTGGTAAAAAAATTCTAGAAATGGGTGGGCCCCACTTTTGGTTGTTGGGGATGGTGGCTGATTTTTGGTGGGTGAAATAGTAGCAGGTAAAGTCATCAGGTTGCAGGTTAAGTCTGCTTCGGCATGCTAACATTTTCCTATAAATAGAGGGATAAGTTAGAATTAAAAATAACACCAGAAACATAAGCTTTCTCTCTTTTTATCTCTAGATTATCGAGTGTATTTTGTGAGTATTTAGATACTTGGTGAGTTGCTTTTCATCAGTGCAAGTTTCCTTCAGCGTCATATCCGATATCCAGTCAGAAGTGCTGCTCTTTTGAGGTAGGGGATTTTAAGGGTTATTATATTTTTCAGTTCGTACTTCTTCCGACCTTCAGAAAATTCTAAAAAAACTTGAAATGATATTTTGATGAGTTTTATTGATTGTGTCCAAAAATGGTGATTTTTGGATGTATAGATTAAGAGATATGAATTTTACGGGAAAAAAACTATTTTTAAAAGTAACCGCTTATAACTCCTTGTGGTTAACTCCAAAATTGATGAAATTTTTATTGGGAGTACATCTATATAATATCAGTGTACTCTGTGAATTTCAAAATTTTTGGATAAAAGTACAATTTATGATAAATGTCTAAATATTCGGCTGTTTTGGCCATATGAAAAATAGTAAATGAATTTTAAAAATTCTGGGAAAAATATATGTTCAATATGGGACTATATTCTGCTAAATCCCAGAAAAGAAATATTTTTGGGACTGATTTGATATTTTTCATGAAAATAGACTAGTTATGAGTAAATGAATTAAATATGTTATGTGGAGTAAGAAAATTGGAAAATAGAATTTTATGGCTTGAGAATCCTATATGAGGTATATGCAGATTTTTGATGAGGGTTTTGGTTATTGGTGATGAAATTTTATGAGTTTGGCATTTTAGGATGATTAAATGCATTATTTAGTAAAGTGTAAACAATTAAAATAAATTGTTTATAAGTTTAAGAAAGGTTATTTCAATATCATTATACCAAAATATTGGTATGGGTTTTATTGTAGAATTTCTACCTTTTTGTGTCGGGTTTACAATTCATGAGTTACTATTCACGAGTTACTATTCATGAGTTATTATTCATGGCTTACTATTCACGAGTTACTATTCATGAGTTATTATTTACGATAAAATTGGTTTATTTTTCTGACCAAATTATCATTGATTTATGAATCTTACTCTTGAAATTAAATCAGTGTTTTGATCATATTATTTTTATTGTCATATATAACATTTTTATAATCATGTTGATGAAATTTCTATTTGACTTGATTGTAAAGATGGATAGATTATTGGTATGATCATGACTATGGGTTCTCCTTGGCCAGTAGTGCAAAGTTGAATTGTTGACTGGTATGATCATGATCATTGAATTTACAATTGAATATTTTTAGCTTAAGTGCAAAGGTGAATTGATCAACATGGTTATAATTATGGTTTATATAGATTTTGAAATGATTATATATATTAATATATTTGGCCTGTAGCGCAAATATGAACTGTTGATGAATATCTTTGGCATGTATTGCAAAGATGAACTGTTGATGAATATCTTTGGCCTGTAGTGCAAAGATGATCTGTTGTTGAATATCTTTGTCCCGTAGTGCAAAGATGACTTGTTGTTGAATATCTTTGGCCCGTATTGCAAAGATGATCTGTTGTTGAATATCTTTGGCTTGTAGTGCAAAGATGGTATATTGATGAATATCTTTGGCCCGTAGTGCAAAGATAAAATTGTTAGTATGATTATAAACAGGAACTGTGATTTGGTATAACCATGATATTTGATGTTTCAGGTAAAGACATGTGATGAAAATTATCTTCGTCCTGGGTGCGAAGAGGAATTTAGAATTACAATTATAATTATGAGTTATTCATGTGATTGTGGACAGAAATTGTTGATTGATGTTACAGAGATAAAACATTGTTGGTGGACTTTTAACATGGAGAAGATAATAGATTTTATGGTCTATTTGACTCTTCTAATAAATTGCTCGTTCCACTGCAACTATGGTTGAAAAGTTTTATCATCTACCATATGTTCTAAATCTCTGATTTATTATTGATGGAGGCTATTGATAATTTGATTATCTTTAGTCATGATATTCTTTACTGAGCTAGTTGTGCTCACCCTTTTGCTTCACAATTTCTTTTCAGGTAATAAGGGTGTAGCTGGGTCGAGCGGGGGTAACAGGATAATAGAACGGTGGTCATCATTTAGTAGTTATATTTGGTGAATCAACTAGGATGAGGCGAACCCAACGTTGGAAGGGTGTTTTGCCACTATCATACAAGATGTCTAATGACATACAACTTCGTGTCATCATAAGACAGGGTTGTGCTCATCCACTTGCTGAGTATATCTACGAGAAATACCTATATAATCTTGGTGTTTGGTTGAAGTATAACTCTCAATTAGAGATAGTGGAGATAGTTATAAGTCAAGAAAATACTCACAATTGGAAAGAAGATAATAGTAATCTTCTCGTTTTTCTTTGGGGTCTATTGGGTCAACCAAAGATAATTCTGTGGACATATGATATCTATCATAACTTAGACGCATGGCCTCCTATGTACAAAGGTTTTCTTGAGCACTTCCCAAATATTCTAATTTCTAAAACAGTTTTTGACTATACCTTTATGTAGGTATCACTGTGAGGTGATGTCCACTGATGGGACATTTGTCACATTACGGTTGGGACACGAGTCACAGTTGGTATATATTTGTATCAAAACTCACATCATTTATGTTGTTGTATTTTGCACGACAATTGTTGTAATAAAGTTGTAATTATTTTTTGTACCATGTATTTGGCGACTCAGAATGGGTTGGATAGAATGGACCTATTTTGAGGTTGTCACATTTCATCCCTCTTATCTCCGACTATCAACAACCTTATGTCTCCAAAACTCCTTTCATTCTCTCGACGGCCTCCACAAGGTTCACTCCTTCCCCAATCTCTCTCAATATATGTGTGTGTGTGTGTGTGTATATATATATATATATATATATATATATATATATATATATATACATGTGGTAGTAATTTTTGGTTAAATTAATTTTGTTGGGATTGCATTTATGATTTGATAGGAGACTGAGTTTTTACAGATGGATGTGAAGATCATTCAAAGGCAAATGCAAAATGTTGTTGTCAATTACCACGTTTTCATTTCTACTGTTGATGCATTGTTTTTCATTGACGAGGAAATTTTTTCTATTTATAAACATGTAAGATTAGAATACCCAAAATATTTTGATTTTTTGGCTTTAACTTACAAGTTTTTAATTATTTTTTGCCACATAAGTAATATTTTTTATTTTTGAATTTCTTTTCCAGAGCCACAGAGATAAAAAATTAATGTCTGCTTAATTTTTTTAACAGAGTGACTCAATTTTAAAATATTAATTAGTTTAATATGGTAATTTAAAAAATTAAAAGTTCAATGATATAATCAATAAAACGTACCAACTATAGTGAGTAATTCATTAGTTTTATCGATAAAAAATTATCCTCTGTTAATTTTCTTTTAACGGAATGACCCAATTTCAAAATAATAATTAATTTAGTGGGTAATTTAAAAAATTAAGTTTAACGGTGTAATCAGTAAAACCTGCCAACTACAGTAGATATTTCATTAGTTTTGCCTAAAATAATATTTTCACATTCAAAATTGATATGAATTCATTATGAAATTCTAAGTGAATAACCTAGATATAAAATCTAAATATTACCCTCATAAATTTTATTAGAAAGATGATCGACAAACAAAATAACATTTACTGTTAGAGATAATACAAAAAAACCAAGTCTTTCTTAAAATCTACAAACAGAGATAAAAATGAACAAAAAAGACATAAAAAAGGAATGGAGGGAGTATATCGCATCAACTTTTAGAATTTAAAAATATCTTAAATTGACTTTAAAAAGTAATCTTACATTGATAAGATGGACTACTCCATAAAATCAATATTAATCTTAATATTGACAATACATAAAGGGGAGAAACAAGAAATATAAGTACATAGTGTAGTTCTATGCAGTATATAATCTTACATTCCACCCATACAAGGTATATATAAGACCACTTCTTGTTAGTACTATCACACTAACCTTCGTATCAAAAGGAGATGCGGTCCTAAAAACAGTTTCTAAAGAATTTAGAAAAATTTAGAGAATTGACCGAGTTGATGGTAATAAGGTAGTCAGATGAGCTTATCGTTCTGCATTACGCCTAAAGCTTCGCCCAAGCTGAAATTGCCCCTCATAGTTCTCCGACCAACCCCGCCATTGCCCTTCCTCATCATTGCAGCAAATTCACCATAATCTATCTGCCCATCCTACAAAAAAAATATTCATCAGTAAATAGGGTTATCTCTCAACGTGCAGCACTGCAAAGTTTGCAGTATATCTACTTGTATATGCACACACATATAAGGCTAAGGAAATGTTTGATAAAAATTGAATGAATCTGAATTTGTCTGAAACATCTAAATAACTGATTTTTATTATTTTACCCTCTGGAAAAATTCAAAATTGTTATAAATTTATTTAATATTACTTAATATAATAGTTAATATTATAAAAAATTCATTCGGCCGTCATTCAGCCAAAAAAATGGTACTTAGATTTTTTTTCCGAAACAAACGCACTGAATGTCTGAATCGGTCAGCCATTCAGTCATTCAGTGCTAATCAAACAGCCCTTAAGTTTGTAAAAATGATAGATGGGATAAGACTATTTGCACTAATTTGATACTACTGCGGACTATTTTATCTAATGATTAGTCCGTGGACCATGTTTTGTCATTTCTAAGGCCATTTGATAATCCTAAGTGGAAAGATATTACATATATGCATGGCCTTGTGTCTAACAAGGCCATTTGGTTTATGGAAAGCTTATAGATATGCTTGGGAAGGATCTGAAGTTTAGACCTGCTTTTATGTAATTCATTAATTTGAAATAGATTGATAGGCTAGACCAACCAAGTTTCAAACTGGGAAGGCAGCTTCAATAAAAATGGTTGGGGGACTACACAATAGGACTACATTTATTTGCAAAAATAATATGTGAGATATGAGTATTTGTACTAATTTATTATCATAGCGACTATTTTATAACTTGAGTAGTCAGTTATTTTATTCTATGGACTATGTTTTGTCATCTAAGACCATATGATGATGAATTATAGTCTCAAGTGAAAAAAGTAGTATTACATAATCCTATTTTAAGGTATAAAATAACATTAGAAATAATAACGAATAATTCATGAGATTCCGGATTATTCATAGGATAAAATAGTCCAAAGTGTTGTTAAAGTAGTACAAAGTCATATCCCATCTATCATATTTGCAAACAAACGTAGCCTAGGATTTATACTTTCCCCAAGTTGTATCTACAAATGCGTCCATTGAATCATTCTCTAAAATTCTTTGCGCAGTAATATCAAACTTTAACCGCCATAACACCAAAATAACCTCGAATTAACAGAACATAAGCAAAGCAACATATATATATATATATATATATATATATACACACACACACACACACATACATATATATGGGGCTGATCCATGGCTAGTGTTAGATACGTCCAAAAGAATATCCAAAGGTTGGGAAACATACCTTCCGCTCCTTAAAGTGAAAAAATAATAGGCCCTTCCACTCCACTAAGCAAGGAGCAGAAACCTCATTGATCCGATTGTTATTAATAAAAATATATAAGCAAAAGGCTTGAATTAATTATGATTTGCATAAATTATGATAAGTGGGGGATTTCAAAAACCCAACTATTTTTAAATGCTTGTGAAGCAATACAATCCGTAGTATTTTAAAATGCTTGTTAATTTATCAAAGAGTTTTAATTTATTTTTCTTAAATGTTTTTTTCCTTCAGAAAATAAAATATTGTTTTTATTAAAGTTTAAACAAAGAACGCATTCACATAATATAATTTAATATTTTTATAATAATTTGTTTTAATCTAATAATAGAAAAAATATACTTCTACAATAATTGTAGATACAACAAATTTTATTAAAATATACATGCATAGAGTAATATACGACTTATTTCTAATAACAATAGGGTCAAAAAGGTAATTTCTCTTTCCGTCTCTTAGAGGAGTGAAAGGGCCTTTATTTTTTTGCCTTCCAAGAGGAGCGAAAGGTAATTTTTTTAAAAAAATCATGGACCTTCAGATTTAGTCTTCGACGGTGGGAGATGCATTAGATGGAATAGTGTCACCATCAAGTGGTAACCGTAGATCAGCTCCCTATTATATATATATATATATATATATATATATATATATATATATATCAATTTATCCTAGGTAAACTTACATTATCTTGGTCAATTTCTTTAATCATCTCATCAAGGTGAACTTCACCTAAACCAAAGTCTTTGCAGGCTTGTTGAAGCTCATCAATGGTTATGTAACCACTACCATCCTTGTCAAAGAATGAGAACGCTGACACTAAATTTTCCTCTCTCTCCAACTTGCTCAAGTGCACAGTAGCAGCAAGGAATTCACCATAATCTATTGTTCCACTGTTGTCAATATCTGCCTGCAAAAAAAAAGAAGGAAAAAAAGCCAATTCAAACATTTGCAAAATGATTATCGAGTTCGTGTAAGAACATTTGATCATAGATAACAGCAAATCAGTTTTATAGATGATTCTCTTACGGCATCCATGAGATCCTTGATCTCAGACTCCATGAGTTCAGAACCAACACGTCTTAACCCCTCTTTCAATTCATCAAAAGTTATTGTTCCACTGTTATCAGTATCTATCATTTTAAACAATTCCTTCAAACCACCAATTTCTTCTTCTGAAAGCTTCTCGGCAATGACCTACAAATGATTAGAAGTTATCAATAGAACTTTCTCGTAACAGGGGACCACAAAATACAACTTTGTGCTTAGAAATGGATATATACATCTGAGGTTGAACAAATCAAGACTATTGTCTCACACGGTCTAAATGGGTACTGAAGATGCAAGTATGCTAAACAGCTGAACGCATGCATGTCTCAACAGTAAAACAAATGGCATGTGACCTGCCATTCATCCCCAAGTTTGAGACAGGAAATTCAAATAAGACATGCATATGTTAATGGATGTACAGAATCCCTACTTTTCAATGCAACCTAGAAGGTTGGATTACACTTTCTATTTAATTGTGAGTGTTTACTTTTAGTAATTAAAAGTTATTGCTTTTATTTAGGAAATTAGAATTTTAGTATAGTTCAGGGATTAATATTTTAAGTTATCCTTGAGAGCAAGTCATTGGCTTTAAAGCCTGTTTAGGATAGCTGAAACTTCTTGTAAAAATTGCTTGGCAACTCAAATATAAATAAGAACTAGACTCGATAATTATATAGCAAAAACTAAAGGCTGGTGGCCTTATTCAGCTTCTCAATTTTATTTGAAACTTTAAGTTGGTGTATTAAGCTATCCCAGACAACCAACTTAATTTGTTCCCCTTGAATCACTCCCAGACAACCCAACTTAATTTGTTCCCCTTGAATCAAGCATTTAGCTTGTACGAGTTGATGTACATCCTCTTGTACGAGTTTGGAAACATCAATAGTAATACCAAATGGCAAGACCTGTTAAAGCACTGAAGCACATCCATTCAAACTTTTACAAATCCTATAGTGTAACGAAGCTATTCAACCATGAATTTACATAGATCAGATTTTCTATTTGCATCATTGTCTAATATGTAAGACACAACAGGTTCAAGGTTGCCCAAGGACTACCTTTGTGAGATGCCATGGAGAGTAGACTAAAGGACTATGCAGTGAGATGCGTACCACAAAGCCAGAGTCAACCCAAGCAACATATGAGATATTCAATAACATAAAATAACACGGAAGTGAGACGGTTCAGATTCCACAAAAAATTTACTAAAGAATTCACAAAAGATCCATGGCATCAAGAATCAACCTTGCACAACCAGAACTACTCCTCTCTCCATTACGTCCTTATTCGACAAAACTGTGCTCTAAATTAAAGTAGTTACCTATGACAGATGACTGATCCATAACAACCTATTATTATCGACCATTCTTCTTACTTCAACTACAAAGCCCACTATCTAGAGCAGACCAATGTAAAACCTAATCTGAAAGAACATTTTTACAAATTAAAATAAACTAAATTCAAATTAACAACCATAACCATGCAGCTTAGGAGAGATTTAACCCTTAAAAGACCAAAAATAACTAGTCTTTTATAAACCATTACAGTATTATTGCGAAGAATGAGAAGTTTCCACTTTAAGTCAGATTTCCTGATCTACAACCAACATGAATATGACAAAACAAAAATAAAGGGAAAAAAATTAGATACAAGTGAAAGACTAGAGTGAGAAAGATGTTGCAGAAGATTTGCGTCGCTGATTTGACAGTCATCAGAAACAGTGCCATGAGACTTTATATCCACTTTATGTGATTCAAAGTAGTTAAAAAGGAAATTTACAACTAGACAATAATTTGAATCAGAAGCATAAATATTATGATAGCAATCCATACTCAAAAGGGACAGGGAGGGTATCTGACAAACACGTATCCGAGAAGGATCAACCTAGACACAGAAACATTTATGGTTAGATACAGGATGGTAGGATATGCGAGATGCATTATAGGGGCCTAATAGAGAGTGGAAGTTTTTGGCAAGGAGGGTGTCAGAAGTTGCTCTAGGAGTGAGAGGCTTTAGTAAAGAAACCAAAAATTACATGACTTATAAATCAGAAGCTCAAATTTTCACCTCTCCTCTCTCTTTCTCTCTCTCTCAATACTTGGGTTATTCCCACTCTGAAATCAACTCTCTTACGATTTTTCCTACAAACTTCAGTCTCTCCATCTCAATAGCTCTCTGAATCAGGGCTTTGTTCCGTTGGGGCCAGTCCTCTATTTAACAAGATCCTTTCTCCCCCTCAAGATATCAAATGCTCACTTAAGGACTCAAAAAGTAACCTTTTCATACTTTATTATGCAAGCCACAATGAATAGGAGGAATTAGATGAAGTCGAAAGGTGTTGAAATCAAGAAGTTGTACAATTGTGTTCAACAAAGCAGGAGAAATGAAAATGCAGAATACTATAATGATGCTTGAGGTTAGTTTGGCAGTGAAGGCAGGGATGGCGTTAGGAATTTTCAGATAAGAGTGGCAAAATAAACATGTATAAAAAATAATTTCACGCAAGTATGAACACTATTGACTTCAAAATTTAGTATACTCCCTTATCCAAATTGAAAGAACACCTAAAAAAGTCATGATTGTTAGGAAAGGTTTGACTTTAATATAATCAATGACCAAAATCACAACTATACGCTTAAAGAATTATTATATTAGATTTAGTAATGCATGATACTTACCACCAAAAGAGGGAACTCGATGTACACAAGAAAGAACTTATATAAGACTGTAGTATCATCTCATTAGAAAAAGCTGTCTATATTTTCACGAAAGAAAAACTCCGTAATCTAGAAATGGTTTGCATTTAGTCATTTCTTTCTGTTTGGAAATATAAGTTCAAGCGTGCTTCTAACTTCACAACTTTTGTTACAATTGTAATTTGATCAAAATTAGTAAAATAAGGTTGTCAAAATTAGTCAATTTTAACCCATCACCGAATGACCTTAATCTTTTTTAAGGGAAAACAAATCTAAAATGGAATGGGGGTTTAGGGGGCGCTTGAAGTTGCAAAGTTATCACCAGACTAGCCAGGTATAGAAAGCATATTTTTTTAACTGATAATGGTGAATGAAACGAAGATCCTGTCATGTAGTTTATACTTAAATAACTACTTGTTCTAATTATTTACAGTAACAGTAAAAATGAAGTATCTTCGGCTACTATTTAACTTTAAAATTTATTTTAGGTTATAATAAACTTACTTGGCTACTTTTAGATATAGTCAAGCTAATAATTAATACGCTTGATTGTCCAATAGATTGTACTTCCTCCATTTCAAATTATAAGATCATTATTGACTTTTGAAAGTAAATGTGAGATATTTTCATACTCAAAATTAAGATGATTCATTGAAAATTATGGAACAATCTAACAATGAGTAATACTTTATAGATAGTTTACAATAGTCATCATTGTATTTACCAAAATTAATGGAATCTATGTCAATTTCGAGTTTAAAAATATATTAAGTTGACTTAAAAAAGTCAATAATGATCTTACATTTTGGAACGGAATATATTTTATATGTTTAAATATTTGTTACCACATTTTTCATTTCGATTATGTATTGTACAATACGATTCATGATACGATACATGAAACTATGTTGCCCTCAGATACAAACCCATAACCTCGCAGTTGCAAGCCCAAGTTGTTGTCAGTATAATGGCCAATGGCCCTCCCATTCTATGTTACATGGAAACTTCTAGAATCCAGAAGTACCATATCGACATTGGTATCGGTGTCGGACAAACAATTTGGTGGAAAATGAACCAAAATATTTAAAAAATAGGTGAATCCATGTCATTTCCTTTTAAGGATCCTTCTAGTGGTTACCGAATCCATGTAATAAGGGTCACATTACAAGATTAATGTTATATAAATATAAAAATCATGCACCAGCTTTTTTATTTATTTATTTTTTGGGGGGTAGGGGAGCAAAAAGATCAGGCACCAAATTGTCAGAACTCTGGTACACTGAAAATCTAGTGTTGCTACTGAAAGTATTATGATTACATAATTGTCTGGAGATGAAGTGCTTAGCCTGAAATTCAACCTAATAAACATAGCTATATATTTACAAAATTACAAGTTCTCATATATTTTTGGAGTATAAAGCCTAAGTCATAGCTTCCTTGTGTTTACAAATACATATGCTCCTTTTGGCACATAATTGAAAAGTTCTGTTTTCTACATATGAGAACAATTGGGAGGACAAGGAAAGGGAAGGGAAAAAGTTAGCTTAGACTGTTTGGCTGTGTATGGAGAGAAACTGGACGTACCCATTAATTTATATTTCTGCTATTATACTCGTAGACTTTCTCCCTGTTAAATTATAAGTATGGAGCAAAGAACAAGAAAATGTGTCCATGACATGATATCGCAAAAGTTATCAATTAAACATTCAACTCTAATATTTGGGAGTAGAATCTTGTTCGTGTGGGGGGAGACGGGGGAGAGGGAACCAACTCTCGATTTATTTCTGCTTCCCTTTCCCTCTCAGCCAAACAATGGAAACTATTATTTTACTTCTACCCCTTCAAACCCACCACTACATCTTCCTACCAAATCGCAAGGTCAAAGTTTTAGCACTGTATTTCTGAGAGATTCAAAAGACAAAATCTAGAACGGACAACAAACTGAAAATATAATGGTGAAACCTTACACGCAAAGCCATCTTCTTAAGCTTGTTCATCGCAGAGAACTGCTTTAAGCGTGAGAGCACTGCAGAATCAAGAGGTTTATCGGGGGCAATTCTGTCATCAACAATCCAAGGGTGGCCTGATAGAAGGAAAAATGAACTCCATCAGTTCATAGAGATTTAAAATTCCAAACATGCTAGTATTTGCCATTTGGCTATTTCATTTTAGGTGAACCAAAAACATGTTAGCCTGCTCTAGGCATGAAAGAGAAACTTACATAATACTTCATGTGCACTTGGCCTCTTCTTCGGATTTCTGTCGAGCATTTTACGTATCATATCCTTGGCACTATCAGAAATGCCAGGCCACGGTTCAGATTCAAAATCTAATTTCGCTTGTAATATTTGTTTGAAGATTCCCATCTCAGTTTCTGAAGTAACCAAGGGTACAATAAACTTAAGAATGATTGTGCACTAACAAGTAAAATTAAGAACAGATATTTTGTCCTCCATCTCTGACAGATAGATAAAAGAACTAAATACGAGAGTTACCTGCCCAAAAAGGTGGAACGCCACTTAATAAGATGTACAAAATAACTCCTGCACTCCATACATCTGATTCTGGTCCATAATGCTTTTGTAAAACCTCTGGGGCAACATAGTACGGACTCCCAACCACATCGCAAAACGGTTCACCTAGGTAAAAGGGGATGAGAAAACTTATCATAAAGAACTGAGTCACTGATAGCCAACAAGTTGATATAATTAAGCCAAAATACATGTTAAGAATGATTGAGAAAATATTGATTCAGGATTAAGTTTAGGCAAAGATTTATTGTGAATAGGAACTTTATGTTTAGGACAAATTAGAAACCAACAGATCATTTTCTCTATTTCTTTTTTTTGGATCCACTTTGTGTATACTCCGTGCCTACTGGGATTGTCACCCCTTTTAGGGCCGATGTGACTAATATTTTACTAAGTAAAAAAAATCATGGATTAAAATTGCACTAAGAAAATTTTAATTCTAGAACATTACCAGATGTGAACCCAAAGAGGGAGACGGAGAGAGTAAAGTACAATAACTAGGCTTCATTATAATCTAACAGGCAACAGCAGAAGAAGACGTTCCACAGCAAAAGACATGCAGAGACAACCCAAGTTGCTTAATTTTAAGTAATAAATACTCATCAAGTATCCAATCATCAATACAAACAAAGTTTTGAAAAATTCAAATTAGACCGTGAATTCCAGTGCATTTTCTAAAGAAATAAGATTAGAAGTTTACAGCCTAATATCTAGCCAGATGATAATGAATACCAGAGCAGCACACTATGATTTTGAAAAAGATGAAGTACTTTAGATTTTTGTGTATGTAGAAAAAAAGTAACAGAGTTTTTGAACTAATTCCTTGATTGATTTCCTCTCTATTACATAGGTTTATATATACACAAGTATCCTAATTTACAATTATGGTAATCCCTAATTTGAAGTAATGTGTACACACTGATTATAGGAACTACAATTATGGAAACCATATCTTTTAACACTCCCCCTCAAGTTGGTGTATAGATGTCTTGCATACCCAACTTGAAACGTAATAGATGAAACATCTTAGTACTAAGACCCTTAGTCAAAATATTAGCAAGCTGATGTTCTGTTTCGACGAAAGGTAAGCAAATAAGACCACTAGTTAACTTTTTTTTAATGAAGTGCCTATCAATCTCAATATGCTTTGTTCTATCGTGTTGTACCAGGTCGTTTGCAATACTAATGGTTGCCATATTATCACAAAATAACTGCACAAGTCTTTTGGTTGTAACACCCAAATCTTCTAGCAAAGTTCAAAACCACATTAGTTCACGTACACCCAAGGCGATAACTTGATATTCAACCTTAGCATTGGATCTTGCTACCACGGATTGTTTCTTACTGTGCTAAATAATAAGATTACCTCCAACAAATGAACAGTACCCAGATGTAGAACGACGATCCTCTATAGAGCCAGCCCAATCTAAGTCAGAGAACGATTTAACTCTCATATGACCATGTGGTGAGAACAATAAACCTTTCCCGAGAGCAGACTTGAGATACCTCAAAATTCTGTAAACAACATCCATGTGACAATGTCGAGGATCATGCATATACTAACACACTACTCCCATAGCATAAGATAAGGTCTAGTATGAGATGAGAAAGATATATCAATCGTCCCACCAAATGTTGATATCTTTCTTTATCATTCGTAAGTCATGTGTCACCTACCGATGATGATCAACTTCGATAGGAGAATCAGCATGCTTATATCCCAACATATCATATCAGTTTTTGTTAGAAGATCAAGTACGTATTTCCTTTGAGATAGAAAAATCTCACTGGAAAATCTCGCAACTTCTATACTAAGGAAATATTTGAAAAGACCAAGATCTTTGATCTCAAACTCTTTGGTCAGTCTTGCTTTTAGATTAACTATCTCTTCTCTATCATCCCATGTCACCACAATGTCATCAACATAAACAATAAGAATGGTAGTCTTACCTTTTATTTGTTTGACAAATAAAGTATAATCTGCTTGACTATGCTTGTACCCAAATCTTATCATTGCTTTGTGAAATCTACCAAACCAGACTCTGGGAGATTGCTTTAGATCATACAGAGCCTTTCGCAACTTACAGACCTTTCCCTTGGTTGCAGATAAAACAAAACCAGGGGGTATTCCCATGTACACTTCCTCCTCCAAGTCATCATGAAAGAATGCATTTTTAACATCCAATTGCTAAAGATCCTAGCCAAAATTAACTGCACATGAGATTATAGTACGGACATAGTTCAAATTTGCCACAGGAGCAAATGTCTCTTGGTAATCAATCACATGGTTTGAGTATACCCTTTTGCAACTAGTTTGGCTTTGAGTCTCTCAACTGTCCCATCTGGCATCTGTTCTGTTAAACTGTATACACACATTTGCAACCAACTGTTTTTTTCCCAAAAGGAAGAGTCACTAATTCCCAAGTATCATTCTTTTTCAGGGCATTCATCTCTTCAATCATAGCCTGTTTTCATTTCTCATTGCTAATTGCTTCTCTCCATCCCTGAGGAACAGATATCAAAGACTAATGAAGAAACAAAGGAATGGTAGGATGCAAATAATTTATTATAGGCTAAGAAATTAGAGGTTGAATGTTTAGTACAAGATCTAACCCCTTTCCTAAGAGCAATAGGAAGGTCAGTGTTATCAGAAGAACAAGTAGAATTGGGATCCTCACACATTAGCATTATCATGACTAGATTTCGGGCAGGGTTGGTGTAGTGGTGCAGAAATAGTGACTTTATTTTTGCATCTTTGAACATAGGTCCTTCCCGTGTAGATTTATCAGATATAACAACATAAGAAGAATTCATATGATAAGGTGGTATAGTACTACTTGTAATACCATCCTTAGGAGGAATCTTTTCCTCCTCAGTACCATCATCCTCCCACTGAGGAGAAGGTGAGGAAGAATAAAAAAGTTTCAATTCCCAAAAAGTTACATCACGAGTGACATATACTCTATTTGAAGGAGGATGAAAACATTTGTAACCTTTTTGGGTTGGAGAATACCCAATGAAAACACACCTAAGAGTCTTGGAATCAAGTTTGCTACGAGTGGGAAATTTATCATGAACATTGCATAGAGTCAAAAACTCGAGGTGAAGGAGGACTTGTCATGTGTTAAAGGAAAGAGATGGAACTTCTATTCCCAAGAATTCTAGAAGGAAGTCGGTTTATAAGAAATGCAGCAGTCAAAACAACATTTCCCCATAGAAATTTAGGTGTGTTCATAGTTATCATAAGAGTGCAGCTACCTCAATTAAGTGTCGGTTTTTTCGTTCCGCCACTCCATTTTGTTCTGGGGTTTTGACACGTGAGGTTTAAAATATGATGTCATGCTGAGAGAGATAGGATACAAAAGTATTATTATTACTATATTCACGACCATTACCACTATGGAGAATTTTGACTTTAGCTTCAAATTGGGTTTGAATCATTTTATGAAATTTCTAAAAACAATCAAACACCTCATTTTTGGAACGAAGAAGATAAATCCAAGTTACACGAGAATGACTATCAATAAAACTAACAAATCATCTATAACCAGAACGGGAAACAACCTGAGAGGGTCCCCACACATCAGTATGTATAACAACAAAGGATTCAGAATGTCGACTATTAATAGCAGAATAAATAGAACGTTTGTGACACCCCCAAATCCGAGTACCTTTAAACTCTGGATATGGTGCTCTACGGTACTAAACATAATCATACATACCCATACTTTCATACTAATAGGAAAGTAATTACTAGCTATTAAAGTCCTATTATTACATACTCAGGTTCTAAGACCTTTAAACTTGAAAACATGATAATTAACATAGTAATTAGTTACAATAAACATATATATTACAGATAGGATCCATATCTCCTTAAGCATTCAATTTGCCTTCATCCTTGTCCTTTACATAATCTTCTATACGCTCAGTTTTCGCTGAAAACATTTAATTTTAAGCAAGAATGAGCATTTACATGCCCAACAAGTATAACAGTTGCATATAAAACAGCAAAATCAAGAATGCTTTCATACTTCTAAACCTTCAACAACTGAACAAAAGTTATGAAGAAATCTTAAATGATAGGAAATTACTTCCTTTGTTTTCAAAATATATTTTTGAAACGACATACTGACTTTAGCTGAGCGGTCATAAGACCTCGAACTTTCATTTTCATTTCGACAAAGGTTTGACCAGCTATTCCGCTGTAAACCGTCATGACTCCCGGGCACACTACATGGAGAACGACTTAATTTGCGTTCTTACGTCACTCAACATTACATGTTGACAATATAAAATATTTTCCCCAATATTAGGGTTGTTCATTCTTAGACTGAATTTGTACCAAGTATAAATTGGTTTGGAGACTTAAACTCAATTACGATTCAAAAGATCTTATTTCGATCATTGAAAAGTTAAAACATGTGTCTAACCGATACAAATGGCATTGACATACTTCTTAAACAGTCCATGCATATCCGAACTTAAAAACTTGAGCAATTTAGGCATTATAGCAAAGCTTTTATATTTGATGCATTGTAGCATAGCTGAACACTTATACTACCAACAAAAAGTGTGTAAGTCTGGAATTTACACAATATCCAATTATTGTGCAAAACATAACATACATATGAATTATTCATAAGAATATACATTTACATTCTTAAACACTACATTCAAAACCAAAAGTTGAATAAAGTTAGAATACTTGCCACAAGCGTCTTCTATACTTTAGCGTTAATCGACCTTGTAAGTCCTACACATTCAGTGCACATAAACGTACCAATTAGCCACGTATAAACGTCACTCCTGGTTTATTTTAACTCTATTTCATATTTTATAATGTCCATTTCATAAGAATTAGAACACTATTTAAGTTCATTAACATTCGACTTGGCGTTTCGACGTTCATACGTCGTACGCCCGACTTTTTTATCCTGAATGCTTAACCGATACGCCATTGCGTATGATTAACACATCCCATATACCTCTACCAAACCTTGGTTTACACTTTCCATAGACTATATTTTCAATATCAAATGTTTAGAACTCGGAAATACTAGTCAAACATGGCTCGACACCACAATAGTCCAAAGAAACCACCACGGTTTGCCTCCTATTAAACAACAATCCTAAAAAGTCACATTTTGGACCTTGATCCCGACCTCAACTCTCAAGACTTAAAGAATGAAAGTTGTAGGTCTACTCCTTATCTTTCTGGATCATCTTGAATCACCTCAATCGAAGTTCGTACGAAAGAGTTATGACCATTTTACTAAAGGATGTCCAGACTTTCCAACCTTCTGCAGAACCAGCGCGGTCGGCTCTCAATTTACCCTATATTCAGAGCCGACGGCTCTCAATTCTACGGATCCAGAGCTGCCAGCTCTCAAATAAGCCTATTGCCAGAGCCGACAGCTCTGAAGCCTCTGTCCCCTTTTCCAAACTTAGCCAAATTTTTGATTTCACACAGTTTGATCGCGCCTACTTTGACACATCATAACTTACTCGTCCGATATCAGAATGAGCTCGTTCTTGCGTGCATTTCTTCCTTGTAACAAATTCTTCAAATCCCCCCGGACAGAAAAAATTTCACAAGTCTCTAACTTGTCAGGAATTAGGCTCAAAACACTTCCAGAGCCATTTTTCACCAAAAGACGTTTTAAACGTCGAATTTTCTAATCGTCATAACTTTTTTATCCGAAGTCGGATTGAACTCATTCTTGAGCTCATGGCTCACATATTCACCCAATCACATATCTCCCAGAAAGAAATAATTTTCGGAGACATCAACAACCCGAAAACTTGATCCAAAAATAGTATCAAGCTAGGGTTTCCTTATTTGACACCCTTTTACGGAAAATTTCGTCATAACTTCGTTATAGCGTATTTTTCCACCATTTCACTTGGAATATTTCCACAACTTACTTGGCCATGATTTCATCTATTGAAATCATATCACAACATGCTTGGGCTTAAATTTTATTTTTTGATTTGCTTGACATACATATTTAAGGTGATTTAACAAAGTTTACTCCTTCATAACCACCTTATAACTTCAAGATCATGGGGATGATCTTCACTTAACCAACCACTAAAAACTACTTCAAACAAAATAAAAATAAAAGATGAAGAGATAGAGGTTCAAAGTTTACCTCTTAAGGCTTCTCCTTCTTCTCAAGCTTGAGCTAGGTTTGAACTTGGCCTTCTCCTTCTCCTCTATGGTCCAGCCCCTCTCCCTCTCTTTCTCTCTTCTCTTGCTTTCTCTCTAGGTTTTCTAACACTTAGAAATATTATGGCAACTAATGAAAGTCTAATACTTAGTTTTGCTTATATAAAACATAGTTTCCTCTTCTTACAAGTTGATCACCCAACTTAAGTCACACATGGTCTTCCCCCTCATGTTTAATAACTTACTAATCACCCCATTGAGTTGGCCTAATCAAACCACAATTAAAATTAACTCAAGGCACTTAATAGCCACTTGATGGCTATGACCACTTAATGGGGAACAAAGCATTCATGGCTATTCTCTTAGGTGTGGTGAGTCATGCCTCATGACTCACCAAATGTCCCCCCAAGCCGTCATAAATCCGGCCATAATGGCCCATTTTGCCCCTCATTGTACCACCTTGCTAGGTGAGTCATTGCTACCTTATCCCACATAGGATAATGCCCAACTATGCTTGCTTTGGCTCCAAGTCTTAGGGTTTAACCGAAGGCTTGAGCCATGGCTCAACCCTAAGCCAAACCATCCATAACCCCTACGCCAAACCATCCATAACCCTTGGCTCAACCCTAGTCAGGCCTCTAAAATCCTAGGCTCAACCTTAGGCTCATTCCTTTGCTCAAACCTAGCCAAATCCAAATTCCTTAGCTAAGCCTCTAAATTCTTAGGCTTAGTTAGTCAAACTAATTCTAGTTGGACATTTTCATATCTAGTTAAGTTTCCTAACTTTTTCAGTTACTTTTTGTAATTCGCTCGGTTAGTCGAAAAACCGACTTTCGATTTTCGAAAATCTGATTTCGCAACCAATCCCCCTTTTTCGAATAAACGTTATGCCGTAATTCGAAATTTCGAAAAAAAAGAGTTTGCATTTTTAGCGTGAATAGTGTTTTTACATCTTTTTTTGGAAAAAATTTATTTTCCACATTTACCCTCTAAACACTCAAAAACGCTCACATAATTTGTAGCGCCATCAAATAATGACCACAAGTCACATAAAACACAAATTATCAATAAAATCTCATTTTATTAATTAACTTCTTATAAATCCTATTTACAAGGATATTTGATCTTTTGCGATCCTTGCAACGTTTGTGTTTACCCAATTCACACAGTTCACACAAAAGTTGAGTTTTATTACACTGCTTAACTAAAGATGTATATAAAGACTAATACTGATAAAGAGGGATGTCCCAAACGTCGATGTCATTGATAAAGAGAAGTATTGCTGGAGTTAGAAGTAGATTGAAGAGCCTGAGTAGCACTATCATCTGTAATTAGAAGCATGTTAGATGAGGGAACATCTAAATAATAAAATCCACCAACTGCACTACCACTACCACTACCAATCTTCTACCCCATCACCAAGTCCTGAAAAAGATAATGAGTTGAGACAAAAGTGATTGAGCAATGTAAGGATTCAATAAGACGTTGGACAGATAATAAATTTGCGGTAAATGAAGATATATATAGCACAAATTATAATGTTAATGAAGGAGTACAAACTACTGAACCGCTCCCGGAGATAGAAGAAAGGGAGCCATCAGCTACTAGAACCTTGTCTTTGCCAGAACAAGGTGTGTATGAGGTAAAGAGATGGAAGGACCCAGTCATATGCTCGGAAGTACCTGTGTATATGATCCAACAAGGGCAAGATGATGAAACATTAAAAGCACAAGAATGTATACTTGATTGCGCATAATTAGAAAACAGATTTGGAACAGAATTTTCGAAAAAATGAAGTTTCCTCATGAGTGAGTGCAGTAGTAGCTTCTGAAGTACTGGAAACATCAACAGAAGGTGTTGTAGTGGACATATAGGCCTGAGAATCACATCCACAATCATACCGACATACACGCCCTTTAGGACGTCCATGAAGCTTAAAACAGCGATATTTTGTATGATTTTTCCCCCCACAGTAGTCACATTCATGGGACTCCTCAACAGAGACTGAATGGAGAAGTCAGATTAGGATACGAAGCAACCATGGCTGATCGGTCAACAGTATTTAAATTTAGAACCATCACCCGACGTCTACTTTCCTCTTGTTGGTCTCTAGCATGAGCCTCTCGCAGTGATGGAAAAGGTATCTGACCAATCAACTGTGCTCTCGAACTTGATCATACTTTATGTTCAAACCAGCTAAGAAATCCACAACTCTATCTTCACTAACAAACTTTTGATAAGCTGCTACATCTTCCGTACATTTGGCTGAAAAAACCCCATAATGATCAAGCTCCTGCCAAAGTGCATTAATCTCCGCAAAATACTGTGCCACAGTCTTCTCCCCTTAACCCAGCTCACGGATTCTTTTACGAATGTCATATGCCTTAGACATATCACCGGAAACAGAGAAAGATTGAGAGATAGTCTCCCAAAGAGTGTCTAAGAACATGTAACTACTCCGCATACTAGTAGGTTCCATTGAATTAAAAATCCATGTTTTCACCATAGAATTGTCATATTTCCGTTCTTCTTAGGCCATATCCAGTTTTTCAGGCATAGTAATTGTTCCATTAATGAAGTGTTGCATGCGATTGGCCTCAATTGACATGCGGCGCGCTTGAGACCATGCCAAATAGTTGGTGTCATCCAGTTTGAAGGGGCTGAGAACCAATGCATGCCACTGTTATGAACACCACTACTAGCACTACTTTGTTCCGCCATATAACAGTACAAGGTAGATACGATATATACTAAGGAGAATAAACTTTCCAAAGGATATCAACTAATTGTACTACACTTTTAGAACCAGAATGGACGTAGAAGCAACATTAAAATAGCAGTACACCAACAGAGAAAAACAAGACACGAATGCTACTGACAAAGAAAAACTGGATAAACCTAAATCAAACACTACAAGACCACTGTAGATGGCAAGAGGCGAGAGAGACGAACACCTTGGGAGTAGCCACGTCGGCAGAAGTTCGCTGGAAAGTGTCACACGGGCCGGCTAAAGGTGGCGTGTGGCATCGGCAGTCTGCGAGTGGGGTGGCGCGTGGAGGCGCGAGCGGTGGTGAGTAAAAAATCAGACACCTCTGTGATGATCGACTATCAATGGATAACCCAATTATGATCTCAATATATTCATATTAATTTGTTCAACTAGTTTTCTAAGAAGAAATAACAATAGCAACGAAATGATGAACTGTGTTGGTAAGTATAAGGAACGAGGCTTTAATACCATGTAAAAAAGAAGGAACAGAGCTCTTGAATTAATTCCTTGATTGGTTTCCACTCTATTTCATAGGTTTATATATACACAAGTATCCTAATTTACAGTTATGATAATTCCTAATTTACAGTAATGTGTACACACTGATTATGACAACTACAATTATGGGAACCATATCTTTTAACAGTGTATACCAAGCTATGTTACATGGACTTTTAACTTTTCTCTGAAATACCCGTGTGCGACACGAGGAAAAGGGTACGGATGCTACACTTTTTTTAGGGTAAATAATTGACAAAATTGAGGAATACTCGTGTCGGACTCTTCAATGTACTTGTATCTACTGGAAACTATCCAAGTCCATATAACTTCGATTCTAAGTCGATAGGTTGGTTGACTGTCTATAAGTTAAGCCCTGTAGGTTTGAAGAGTGAGAAGGCAAAAGAAGTGCAACTGCAATACCTGTCCTACTATACTTTAATAAAACATGAAGAAAATATTAAATCTGTTTTTAATGTTTGCATATGAGCATCATATATTACACCAAAGAGAGAATAAATAAAAAGGAAACACACGGGAGGAAGTTATTAGAAATGAATACAGAAGTGAGATCAAAACTTAAAATATGAAAACCATGCAGGTAAACCCTGAAACAACAATATTATCTAAGAACTCATAATATAAAAAAAAACCAAAAATAAAATGTGCATTAAATTCAAAATGTTTCCCAATACAAATCATTGTTTTCAACCCAATAAAAGGAGTACCAGAATAAACTTACAGATGCATTTAACTAAATATCAAATGGATCCCTCTCAACTGATTTCGCAAATCAAATTAATCAGGAAAGGCCTAATTAAAGTTATTCACATAGCTGAAACAAATTCCATCTCCTTTGAAACAAATAAAGAAAATATCAAAACAAAGAAAACCTTTAACAAATTTAAGAACCACAAATGATGCAAGTCAACTACACACTTTAGTAAAGAAATGTACACTAAATTAGATAGCATTTTCATTGTTGACAATATCACGATCATTCACACAAGCCCAAAACAGTAACTTCACATAAGCAAAAAGAAAGCATATCAGAAAACTAAAAAGAAAAAAGAGAAAAAAAAATAAGGAACTCATATTTAGCAGGAAGAAAGAAAAATAAAAATCTTTGTTGACAGAAAATTGAATTGAAAACACTAATGAGATACAATAATGAATCAATACCTTAAGGTCATATGTAATGAAGTTTTAAAAAGAACCTTTATTTTGAAGTTTTACCTTGGGGAATTCACATTTAATGAAGACACAACGCGAACCATTTATTTGCCCAAAAATACAAAAAATAATATCCAACTAGAAGCAACCATATTAATCTAGAACAACATTAGATTGCCACATACACAATTATGAATTAAGACAAGGAAAAAGTATATAAACACACGCCACAGTTAATTATGTTAGTCGAGGAGAACAATCAAAAAACCCACATCTAAGGAACAAATTAGGGAGAGATCCTAAAAAAGAAACTTAAAAGAGTTCATCGATTAGATAGAAAGAAATACAAATTAGAAGTGTGCACAAGATGTACAAAAAGAGAAACCTTTTTCTTTTGGAAGTAAAAGTATCATTCACAAGCACCGGGAAAAGGGGGCTCATCACCCCAACCTGATACGGTGGAAAATAACGATGACGATTCGAATTTTCATATATTTTAGTATGTGTGGAGATTTAATATATTTTGTATATTTTTATTTATTATTTAGGAAGATTTAGTAGCTAAATTTATATTTAGCCAATTTATATTTTGGGCTATAGTTTTGATAAATTTATTTAGTTTTAGGTTTAATTATATTCATTTTCCAATTAATCATAGGAAGTAGTTTAGTACTATAAATATGTGTTTATTTACATGGAACGTTTTAACAATTAATATTATTGTCTTTGTTCGCTTTGTGAATTTATTATCTTCCAGTGGATTCAAGGATTATCTTATGTTCTTGTTGGTACGTTTAAACCTTCAAATCACGTTTGTGTTATAGCATTACAATTTAACCATATTCCATTGCGTCAATTGGCATCAGAGCCTGGATAATTATATCCGAATGAGGTAGCCGCTTATTGAACCTCGCGCGTTATCTCGAGAATTTTCTAGTTTTTTGTGAAATTGAATACTATAACTGAAGATTGCACAACTCATGTAAAAAGGTTGTGCGTAATTTTTATTTATAAAAAAAATGGTGTTGCTATTCAGCTTCTCCATCGGTCATCATCAACCTTCGTCCCAAAGCAAAAGTCATTATTTTCGTTCACAAATTCACCCAAGTTCATCATGAAATCTCATTCTCCAACCAAAAATCACGGTGCGCCACCAATTTTCTCATCAAACACAGCTGGTCAGCTCTCCTCAAATAAACTAGGGAAAAAAGGCGTCGCTCTTCGTGAAAGATTCGCCGATGTTTGGTTTATAAACTCTCGCGGTTCCGTACGCTTCCTCTTCATCGTGCTTTTCGGGTCTGCAATCAAGCCAAACAACGAAGGTACATAACCTTGATTGGGGTCTTTGATTTTGATTTTATTATAGCCTTGTTACTATACATGATGAAAGAAGCTTCTCGAACCAATTCGGTACAGGCAGCGAGTATAGGTAATATTCTGGAGTAGGCATTTTGATTTAAAAATTGCAAAATATCAATTTGATCCCAAAGTGTTTATTGCATGCTTTATCTATGCCCCTTGAGTTTTGAGTATTTCCAATTTATTCTACAATCCCTTACAAAAGCTTGACTTTAATCAGTTCATCCCTAAGTAAAAACTTTACTGCTTCGTCATTGGAAATATTTTTTGGTGAATTCAAAATGCTGGTGGAGAAAGTTTTTATTCTAAAAGTGCTTCAATTGCCACCCAAATCTACTTTCCACACATATGTTCATTGCAAGTCACGAGTGTGTAAACTTGTTCTTAATAAAGATAGTGACATTAATATAGTTTCACCCAAGCTTGTGAAAGAATTAAAGCCTGCAACCCAAACAAATTCCTTATTCTTCTGAGATTCTTTGGATCAGTAATACCTTAATCACAGTATTGCATTGGTGTGTAGTTCCAATTAAATTTAAAAAGTATACAATTGATGTGGTGTCATGTTTTGCCCATGGATGTAGCACATATATTGCTAGGTTGGTTGTGATTAGATGATTTTCATGGAGAATATTTTGAGTTTGAAGATGATTATAGCTTTTATTGTGGAAAGAAGTGAATTTGTTTGTTCTTTGCCAATCAAATACGCATAACACTACAGGGTTTTCAAAGCTAAGATGTGAATTGGATGAGTACGAGATTGATGGTCATGAACAGACTTGGTTACATGTTGTGAGTTTCAAAAGCCTACTAGTACACCACATATTGAAGAAGTGTCATGTCTGGAAGCTCACAAAGGTATTGTTTTGGAGGAAAGAAAATATGAGATTGAAGCTAATACATTTGAAGAATCACACGTTCTTGTTGAGTCACCTGGGGTGGACACTAGTATGGAAAATTTTATGATGTCGAAGGATGAGGATACAACAGTTGCCACCATTGGTTTAGAACATGTTCCTATTCAGTTGTTTGAGGACATCGAAATTATTGATTTTGTTATTCCTGAAAATTTATTTCTCGTGCACGTAAATTGGAAGGTATTGGTCTTCTCTTATTTATTTTTAAGATTATCTCTTGAGAAGAAAAGGCGTGAAATTTTGATCCCGCAAAAATTGAATATTCGTTCTTCGTGTTGGATACTTGTTCGCTTTAAAATTTGAAGACGAATTTTTTCTAAGAAGGGGAAATTGATACAGTGGAAAATAATGATGAAGATTCGAATTTCCATATATTTTAGTACGTGTGGAGATTTAATATATTTTGTATATTTTTATTTATTATTTAGGAAGATTTAGTAGCTAAATTTATATTTAGCCCGTTTATTTTTTGGGCTTTAATTTTGATAATTTTATTTAGTTTTAGGTTTTAATCATTTTTCTTTTCCAATTAGTCATAGGAAAGTAGTTTAGTACTATAAATGTGTTGAGGTTTATTACATGGAACGCTTTATCAATTAATATTATTGTCTTTGTTCTCTTTGTGATCCAAGGGTTATCTTACATTCTTGTTGGTACCAATGTTTGAAATAGCGCTCGAGGCGTGCGCCTTGAGGCACGCCTCGTAGCGAGGCGTGCGCCTTTTTCGGTTGAGGCTTACGTCTCGTGGCGGTGCGCTTCAAGGCGTCGCGAGGCCTGCACCTCGATTTGACTTAAAAAACCCTAAGTATCAGACTTGACTTACCTTTGGCTTCATTGGTTTCGTCAACTTCTTCAGTCTTCCTCTGCGACTGCTTCAGCGTCGACTTCTTCGACTTCTTCTGCGACTGCTTCAGCCTTCACCAGGTATCTTCTTTTTCTTCTTCTTCTTCTGTCAACCGACTTCTTCTTCTCTTCTTCTTCGACCGACTTCTTCTTCTGTCGTTCTTCCTCTCTGTAGTCTTCTTCTGTTACAGTGTAGTCCTCTGTTTTTTTCTGTTTGCTAAGTGATTGGTTAAGTTTGTATTGATCATGTAGTCCTCTGTTTTCAGTTGGTTAAGTTTTTTTTCGTTGTTGCAGGTGCTTGACTGCTTGTATTGATTTTACAAAACAATTTTTGTTGTGTACTTGAGAGAATTTTTGCTCGACAATTTTTTATTTTTCGAACAATTTTTGTTGTTGCAGGTAGGAGTGGGCATTCGGTTAATAACCGAACCGAATACACATTTCGGTTATAACCGAAAACCGAATTTACACCATTTTTAATATCTGAACAACTACCCGAATTACACGATAACCGAATAACCGAATAACCGAAATAATTATTCGGTTATTCGGTTAATAACCGAATTAAACAGTTTCTCTTACTTGCTTAACTTAAAAGTACCTGAGTACACAACATGAATTGATCCAACATGGCAACATCAATAACCAGACATCCATTAGACAAGACAACAATCAACAACCAAACACCAATTGAGACAGCAAAGGATGAATTACACCATAATCAACAACCATAATCAACAATTCAACAACCAGATATCCAAAAGATTATTATTACAACACCAACTGATCCAAGTCCAACAGGAGTCAGGACAACACCAACTGAGAGTCTTGAGACAACACCAACTGTCGCCGCCTCGCCGCCTCGCCGCCTCGCCGTCCGCCGGCGCCGAGATCTGAGAGTTCGCAATGAAGGGTCGCCGACTTGCCGGCGCCGATAATTCGCGAGTTCGACACTTGAGGCTTGAGAGATCTCAGATCTGAGACTGAGAGTTCGAGAAGACGACGAGACAGTCGAGACTTGACAGTTGACACTTGAGATGTTTTAGATCAGAGATCTGATCTGAGGAGTGAGGGCTGAGACTCTGAGAGACAGAGAGTACTGAGGTCTGACCGTCTGAGAGTTCGAGTATGAGTAGTGAGTAAGGACGACTGGAGAACTGGAGTGGAAAAGGAGAAAGACGGAGCAAGTGAGCACTGAGCAGTAGGCCTGGCTAGTAGTTTAAATTAAATGGGTTCAAGTTTATTGAGTCTACATGATGCTTAAGCCTTAAATGTTCAGTAATACATCTACTTAGCTAAATTAGTAATGATAAATTAAATGTTGTTCGGTTATTCGGTTTAACCGAATAACTCAAAATTAATACCCGTACAAACTAACCGAAAACCGTACAAAAATTCGGATATAACCGAAATAGTAAAAATAACCGAATTGTCAGAATATTTCGGTTAAATTATTTCGGTTGTGTTCGGTTTTTCGGTTATACCCGTTTTTTGCTCACTCCTAGTTGTAGGTTCTTGAGTGTTTGTGTTTCATTAATTTCTTTTTGAACAAAGATAGCATATGATAATTCCATTTGGTTTTTTAGACTGTCAATAACAATTTCATTATTTGTGTACATGAATTGCTAATGTCGCCAAAATAAATTTAATTGGTCTTGAACTTGGTCATCATGTTAATGTTGTTGGTGATGCCCTGTGAACCGATTCCATTGTCTTTTAGTCCCTGAATCACAATCAAACATAAATTTATATTCAGTTTTTGAACAGTATTAAATTCTTTCAATGTTAACATGAGTACATGATTAGTGTTGTCCATAATTTTGTTATCAAAATGTAATAACAATTTTTTTTTATTATTATAGTGAATTATTATTATGGGTAGAAAAGATCCAGCTTGGAAATATGGCACCGCATCTTCGAGAGTTAATAAAGCTCATTTATACGTGGAATGCAATTTTGTAAGAAAAATTGTAAAGGGGGGATTACAAGGCTGAAAAATCATCTAGTAGGTAATCATAGTAACGTTGAGGCTTGCAAAAAAATACCAAGTGAAGTGAAGGAAGAGCTTGCTTCATATATGAAGAAAAATATGGACTCCAAGGAGGAAAGACAAAGAAATGAAGCTGAAAAAATACAAAGTGGGTCTTATTATGGTGGTCATCCATCCTTGGGAGGTTCAAGTGTGGGTAGTGCCTCTGCGAGGGGAGTTCGGAGACCCATGGACATATTTGTTATAGATGTTGATGATGTTGATGATGATGCTACTACAAATCGTACCGTATTTTCAAAGGAGGCTCGTAATAATGCAGTTTGTCTTGATATTGGTAGATTCTTCTTTGAAAACGGGATTCCCTTTAATGTTGCAGATAGTCCTTCATTTATAAATATGTGTCGATCAATTGAGAACTATGGTCGTGGTTTGAAACCCCCTACTCCATACGAGCTTAGCTATTGGATATTGAAGGAGGAAGAGAAGACTACAAAGACCTTTGTTGAGGAGGTAAAGAAGACTTGGACACATACGGGGGTGTCAATCTTGTCGGATGGTTGGAAAGATATTAGGGGAAGACAACTAATAAACTTTCTTGTAAACAACCCCCATGACACTGTATTTTTGAAATTTGTTGATGCATCTGATGCAGTTAAAGATGCTAATTTGATGTTTAAACTACTTGATGAGGTTGTTGAGGAAGTGGGAGAAGACCTTATCATTCAAGTAGTCACTAACAATGCATCTAATTTTAAGGCGGCGGGGAGGATGTTAATGGAGAAGAGGCCACGTATGTGGTGGACACCGTGTGCTGCGCATTGCATCGATTTGATGCTTGAGAAGCTTGGAGAGTTGCCTCAACTTAAAAATGATTTGACAAAGACAAATAAGATAATTACTATTATTATTATTATTATTATTATTATTATTATTAATAGTAATTATAAACAAATAATAATAATAATAATAATTTTTTATTATTATTATTTGGTTATAAATTTTTTTATTCAATGAATACTTGAATTATTATTATTTTTTGATAAATGTCATTATGTAATTGTAGGTAAGCAACTTCATATATAATCATGGATAGGTCTTGGCATTGATGAGGGCCAACACTAATAAATACCTTGTTCGGCCAGCCGCTACTAGATTTGTCACTGCTTATTTAATGCATAGTTTGAGACAGCCTTTGGAGGCTATGTTTACATCTAGAGAGTGGGCAAATTGTGCTTGGGCAAAAAAACCTGAAGGTAGAGAGGCGAGAAAATTCATTTTAAGTGATTGGAATTTTTGAAGTATGGGATATGCAATTAAGATCACAAAACCTCTAGTAAGTGTATTGAGGATGGCAAATTCATAAAAGGTGTCGGGAATGAGATTTTTACATGGTGCCATGGACAATGCAAAAGAAGATATTGCAAAAAAATTAGATAATGAGGAAGGGCCATATAAAGAGATATGGAGCATAATAGATGCTAAGTGGGACAATCAGTTGCATCGGCATTTGCACGCTGCAGCATATTTTTTGAATCCTCATTTTCAATATGATGACAATTTCTGTGCCAATGCGGAAGTTAAGGTTGGATTGTACACTTGTATGGACAAGCTTATTCCAAACTACGAGGAAAGAGAGAAAGCTGATTTGCAATTGGATGCATTCCGATTGAGACGAGGGTTATTTGGCTACACAAATGCCAAAAAACATGCGTAAGAAACGTGCTCCCGGTAAGTACCGTCGATCAATGTATATATATGCTTTCATTTTGATTAAACGTGCTCTTGATAAGTATCATTGTACGGGTAAGATTGATATATGTTTTAATATTTATCCAGCTGATTGGTGGATTGCATTTGGAGATGAAGCTCCAGAATTAAGAAACTTTGCAGTGAAGATTTTGAGTTTGACTTGTTCATCTTCTGTGTGTGAGCGTAATTGGAGTACTTTTAGTCAGGTATTTATTAGATATAAATCATTTATATTCTCAAATATATTTATTAATATTTTATGAGATCACTAATGCTCAATTACTTGTAATATAGATACATACAAAGAGAAGGAATCGGCTGTCTGCATCCAGGCTCTTAACTCATTGTCTTACATTATGTATAATAAAAAATTGAAAGATCGACACATCAAAGATACTAACGACATAAGAGGATCCATTGGTTGTTGATAGTGTGCCATCTGATAATGAGTGGGTTGCGAGGGAAAATGATGAAAATATCTCGGAAGTGACTTATGGGAATGATGATATGGAGGGTAGACCTGACAAAATATGGTTATGGGTTGGTTTTGATTTTCAAAATATGGTTAACCAACCATTTAAGAACTAAAACCATATTAACTATTTTTAATATGGATAATGTGGTTTGGAACCATATGGTTATGATTAAAACACATATTAACCATATTAACACTTTTAAGATGTTTTGACTTTTAAATAAAATTTTAAAAAAATGAAATTAATATATACTATAGATAGAGAAACGGATATAAGGGGTGGGTAGGGGTAGGGGTAGGGGTAGGGGTAGGGATAGGGGTAGAGGGTGGGAGGTGTATACATAATCGCTTAATATTAATTTTTTGGGGGAGTGGTGGGGGTGCGTGGGGGTAGGGTAGGGTAGGGTAGGGTGGGGTGGGTGGGGGATAGGGTGTGGGGTAGGGGTGGAGTAGGGGGGATAGGGTAGGGGTGGGGTGGGTAGAGTGTATACACAATCACATAATATTATTTTTTTGGTGGAGGTGGAGGTGGGGGTGGGGTGGAGGTGGAGGTGCGGGTGGTGCGGGTGGGGTGGGTGGGGTGAGGTGGGGGTGGGGATAAGGGGTGTATACATAATCACAAAATATTTTTTTTGGTGGGGGTGGGTGGGGTAGGTGGGTGGGTGGGTGGGTGGGTGGGTGGGTGGGGTACGGGGTGGGGATGGGGTGTATATATAATCACATAATATATTTTTATATGGAGGTGGGGGTGGGGTGGGGTGGGTGGGGGTGACCAATGGGTGGGTGGGTGCGTGGATGGGGGTGGGGTAGGAGGTGTATACATAATCACATTATATTTTTTTGTGGGTGGGGTAGGGGGTGGGGAGTGGGGTGGAGTGGGGTGGGGGTGGAGTGTATACATAATCACATAATATATTTTTTTATGGAGGTGGAGGTGGAAGTGGTGGGGTGGGTAGCGTGGGTAGGGTGGGTGGGTGGGGTTGGGGTAGGGGTAGGGGTAGGGGGTGGGATAGTGGTCGGGGTAGGGGTGTATACATAATCACATAATATATTTTTTTGTGGATGGGGTAGAGTGGGTGAGGGTGAGGGTGAGGGTGAGGGTGGGGGGCGGGTGGTAAGGAGTGTATACATAATCACATAATATTTTTTTTTGTGAGGTGGGTGGTTGAGCTTCTTGAATCTATCTAATAAAATACAAATGATTTTGAATTTTCCGCTCATTCAATAAATCATTTGGGCCGTTCAAAGTTGGAGATAAATCTCAACGTCCATACAGTGCTGGAGACACGGGACTAAGCTAGTATGTAAATATGGGTGAAAAAACTTTTGATTTGAATTTGGAATAAAATATGGGTCGAAAAATAGTTAACCGGGTTGGAACTATATTGCTTTTTTAAAATATGGTTCCCAAACTTTAACCAACTCAAATAAATAAAAACAGTTAACTAACCCATTTGGTTCCAGTTAATATGGGTTGACCCGACAGTTAACCAACTATATTGCCAGGTCTAGAGGAGGGTGAAGGGACTCATTGGAATGAAAAGACAGTTGGAGAAGAAGAGACTGATGTGAGGGAAATTACACTTGGAGGGAAAGGGACTCGAGGAACAACTAGTAAACAAGGAAGTCAAAAGAGAAAGAGAAAGACTTTGCAGTCAAAAACTAAAACAAAAGGTTAGTGCCATTACTTAAGTTATATTTAAAGTGTTCTTTAAAAAAGTATACTCATTTGAATTAAATATATATCCACTTGTTTATTTATAGATAAAGGGAAAGGATTGCAATTCGTAGATGAA
This sequence comes from Panax japonicus, assembly GCA_020205505.1. NCBI lineage: Eukaryota > Viridiplantae > Streptophyta > Magnoliopsida > Apiales > Araliaceae > Panax > Panax japonicus. Next base: position 46,600,155 of record CM035091.1, read on the forward strand.
GAACTGAAGTTTGAGGATCTTAGCACTGACAATGAAGAGGATGACAGAGCTATTAGATACAATGATGATTCCATGAGTGATGATGGGGATGATGATGGAGATGATGGTGGGGATGATGATTAGGATTTGATCCATTTTTCAGGCCGTTGGATACAAATGATACACTACTTATATAGTGATGGATTTGATATAATGTTGCTTTGATGTTTTGTTATGATACATTAACGTGGCGTTGGTTATTTATGTCTTTTATGACCTTGATTATAATGATAGATTATTTTATGATTTTATTAGCATTTTCTTATAATTTTTTGGAGACTTTTTCGTCTTTAAATCGAGGCTTCCGCCTCGCTCCGCCTCGAAGCTTACGCCTCGCCTCGCCTCGTCCGGAGAAAAACGCCGCGTACTGCTTTTAGCTTTTTCGAACATTGGTTGGTACGTTTAAAAATTTAAATCACGTTTATGTTAGAGCGTTAAAATCTAACTATCATAGTTGTCACAACGTCGCCTAAGTGTCCAACCGATGGAGAAACTGTCACGGTGAGGGTCGACTTGAGGTGGAGTTGCTAAGGCGCACACCTTAGTAGCTCTGGCCCAATTTAAATGTTTAACCCATCTGGCCATCTTCTAACCCATTGACCCATGGGCATAATACCCATGACCCATCGATTAAAAAAGGAGAAAGAGAGAAAGGCAAAACCCTTATCTGCAGACTTCGACTTCGCAGCATCTCCTTCAACCCATAGCAGCTCGACTTTATCGCGACTTTAGTTGGACTCAATCACAACTTCTTCGATCCATCGCAGCATCGGCTACTCCATCGCAGCCCCATCGCAACTAAACCACCATCACGGCCCATCAGAACCCGAAAATTGAGTCGACCAATAGCTGGCGGCCTAGGTGGGGTTGCAGATTAGGGTTTCAGTTTAAGAAAAGGGGAAGAAAAGAAAGAAGAGGCAAAAAGAAAAATATGGAAGAAGAAATACTAATCGCAAAGATTGGAGATGGCGTTGTTGGGTCTGTTTCTCTCTCTTCATTGTGTTGCCTTTTATTCTATCCGTTCTCTTTTCTCACGCTTCTTTTTTCTTTGGGTGCAACTCACTTTCTTAGTTGGAAGTCATTTGTATTTTGATATTTGTGGATTCTTTTATTTATTAGTAAAATTACAGTCAAGTACTTTAGGTTTTATTCATTTCGGATTGTAGTCCCATATTTTTATATTTTGGCACATATGTCCCTACACTTTAGTTTTGTACAATTAAAAAAAGTACACATTTATATATATTCTTATAATGCAGCATTCTCAGCAACTAGTAGGATAAGTAGTATAAAATTATATGTAATACATATATTAAATAATTATTAATTAAATAAGTTATCCCCGCCGCACCCGAATCCCCAATTTTTAAGATTTGACAAATCCACGTATTAAAATTTGCAAACTTTACATAATATAAATTTGCAAACTTCATATAATATGAACTTTACATAATATGTTTTGGACAGTGGGTATTTTTTTGGACAGTGGGCAGTGTTTAAATACTAAAATATATTGTTTTAGACAATTTTGCTTTTAATGGTATTCCATAGTGTTATGTTTTGGATTTTAATGTATATGAAATTTGATTGTTTAATATAAATGTGAAGTGAAATAAATAATATACAAATTGCACATTGTAAACGACTTGTCGTCATACGGATGTCATGGCGGTCGCCTAGGCATCCTAGCGGTCGGCTACCACCATGTCTCGTCATGGCGCCGTGACAACTATGTTAAGCATATTCCATTGCATCACAACCCTAGTAAGGCAAGCATATAGGGCACTATATGAAAAGTTCGCCCATGGACTTCACCGGAGAACTCCTACAGCAGCAAAACTGAAGAGTATGCAAACAGGATATTTCAATCTACACATGGTATCCCTATATCCAAAGAACCCACATTCTCTCTCGCCATACACACCACATAAGACAATGAGGGACTAGTATGTATCCATACCATACTAGCCTCCTAGAATCACATCCAAAATTCCAATCGTCGGCCAATCATAAAGGCAAACATTTAATTCTAGTTGAAATAGAAACTCGGGAAACACCCGTCTCACAAATATGACACACACAATCAACACAGTTCAATTAAATTTATTAAGAAATTCAACACAAGGAAAAGAAGAGTAGCCAAGATGGAGCCTTCCCTCTAGAAGACAGAAAACCAAATCACAAATTTAGTAACCCAAATGAATCAAAATAAAATTGGGATCCCAAGTCACAAATAGGGACTGCATTCATCACGGCGCAAACAATGAAAATGTAAGTCATACAGAATCATAAATAAGATGAATGCATAACAAGCAAAAAAAAATAGGATTCATCAAGGAACAAGAGGGAACAAATTGAGAACCAAAACGATATATAAAACTTATCATAAATACCCAAACCCACAATCAAGAAACTAGTAAAAAATTAGGATTCATCAAGGAAGAAGAGCACAAAAATTGAGAACCAAAACGATATATAAAACTAGTCAATACCCAAAAATCACAATCAATAAACTAGTAATCAGAAGATTCAATGCAGTGTATGGAATAAAAAGTAGACGATTCACCAACCTGGCTTATAGAACACAGACAAGCCAAAATCAGTGGCCTTAAGAGCAGCATCCTCATCAGTACTTGTGAACAAGAAATTCTCAGGCTTAAGGTCTCTATGCATAACCCCCAAAGAATGGCAAGCTTCCACAACCCCAACAATAGTCTTGAGAAGCTTTGCAGCCTCTCTCTCACTATACTGACCCTTCATCACAATCCTATCAAAAAGCTCTCCCCCAGCACAGAGTTCCATAACTATGTGAACATAAAGTGGGTCTTCATAGGTACCTTTGATTAAGACCACATTTGGATGTTCGGACAAATGGTGCATTATCTGAATCTCCCTCCAAACATCTTCATAATCTTCCTTGCAGATGAGTTTCTTCTTGGGGATGGATTTGCAGGCATAAAGGGTGCCTGTTGATTTTTCAGTACAGAGATGGGTAGTCCCAAATTGGCCTTGGCCTAGCTTCTTGCCGATGATATAGAGTTCTTGGAGGATTTGGGTCTTGTAAGGAAGTACCCAGTTGGGTTTTGGATTTGGATTCTTCATTTCTCTTGTTCCCGATGATGGGTTTGGAGCTGATGAAGACATTTTCTCTGTCCAAACCCCTTCTCTCTCTAGATTCTATATGTATAAAGTGTGTGTGTATATATATATATATATATATATATATATATATATATATATATATATATTTATTGGTTTTTGAATATACTTGTAAAACTGTGGGTAGAATAGAATAAACCTTCCTTAGTTTCAGCTGAAACGATCTAACTCTCGGTACAGTCTTTTTTCCCCGTTCTCATTCTCTCTAGATTTTCTCTCTCTAGATTTTCTCAGATCCCTGTCTCAAATGTATCTTCGCCAAATGTCACTTAAATTTGGATTAAAGTACATTTTGCGCCCCAATTTTATAACAAAATTGAGATTTACATCCTAATATTTAAAACATGCGTAATTACATCCTAATATTTAATTAACGTAACAAAAGACACCCTCCGACCTCTCAACCGACAAAAAATGACCGGGAATTCAAGTTTCTCTTTTTTCAAGAAAAAAATAGATAAGCCAATAAATATTCAATATAATAACATTAAAACTAATATTAAATTAAATAAATAAATAAGACAAAAAAGTAATTAATTAAACCTCACATTATTTTTTCTCTCTATACTCACGTTCATCTCCTTCATCCATCTTCAAACCCTAACTCAAACTCACAGTGCACATATTTTTCCTATTCTCCAACTTTCCATCAAAACCCATGGCATCATAATCCCTAAATCTCGAAATTACTTCCCAACTTTGTAATATTCCAGGAAGCATTATCAACTGCAATTGAATCTCACTCTGAACCTTCTCAAACGAAACATAAATGGAGAGAAACTGAATTCTTAATCATCTTCTATATTAGGCTCTCATTTTAATGATGGGGAAGATTTAACAAGGGTTTAACAAGAAAAGCACAATTCACGCCTTAGACCTAATTGCAGACATTTTCAAATCAATTGACGACTCCGTAGTAATCAAATTATTGTCGTGATATATTTGGTTGAATTTAACCAGATCGGGAATGACTTATTTTAAATGACTTATAATTTAAAATATAAGTTGACTTATAAATTATTTTAAGTTGTGACATATAAATAAAAGTGTTCGGCATTAATTTGACGTATAAGTCAACAATTAGTTAAAATAAGTAATGAATGTGTCCGGCTCATAATGGCTTAAAAATTAAAATAAATATAAAGATTATTATAAAAGACATTAATAAAAAGGAGAGCAAGGCTAAATTAGACTTACAAGTTAAAATACTTTTTTTAACTTAAAACTCAACTTATAAATAAAAAAATAAGTCATTCACGAACGACGGAATAGAAACAAATGACTTATAGGTCATTCCCAAACAGGCTAAGCCACAAGCCAAGACCCACCAATAATTTTTTCTCTTTGATTCTATTTTTACCGAACGTTTCTTTTTGACTCAAACCCTAATCAACTTCTTTGTTTTGATATTAAGGAGTTTTGATTTTGAGAGATGTTGAGTTAGGACTGTGATGCTCCCAAAATAGGTATACACAACTCATTCTGAGTCGCCAAATATATGGTACATAATTTAAATACAAACTTAATTTATACAACTGTCGTGCAAAATACGACAAAACATAAGATGAGAGTTTTAACATGAATATTGCCTCGTAGACAATATCCAAACTCAAATGAAGTTCTCATTACAATTATTCACACTATTTTATAGAATAGTGAGGACTACTATAGCCACCATCTCGGACCATCACTCCGTTTCCCGACTAGTTCCAGCTATATATTCTCATTTCCTGAAGAGAACAATGAAAGAAAAGGGTGAGCTTAACTAGTCCAGTAAAAAATATTATGACTAAGATAATGCAAAATAAATTATTCTTAGCCTTCAACAGTGAAAACTGATAGAATACTATAGACAATAAGTTTAACTGCAGCGGAACAATCAATCCATTATAAGAGTCAAGTAGAGCATGATGTCTACTATCTTCTATGATTTAAAAGTTCATCAATAATATTTTATCTCTGCAACACATCTCAATAAATAATTTACATCAACGAATTATCCATGCACTACGGCCAATGATATTCGTTATTATCACCAGTGCATGGATTAAGGATATAGTTTATTATCACCAGTTGGGACAAGTTCTTACCATTGGTGAATTATTCAGGATTAAGAATATACATGAATATGTTCTGTGTATATGGTTGTATATGTGTACAGTATGTAGTTAAGGGTCAAGGGTTGACCAAATAAACTATATCAGTGGCAAACCCTAATATTATATTAAGAACGTCAACGTTTAGTTAAAAAAACCCTAATGTCTAATAAGAAACCCTAGAAATCGGTTCTGGAAACCCTAATTTCAGTTCTGAAAATTTGAAACCCTAATTCGGATATTAAAATCCTAATTTGGGAATTTAAATGCTATGGATAAGGTTTATGTATTTTAATTACAAACCTAATTAGGGATAACCCTAATGATTAATTAGATTATCTAATAATTTGAAACCCTAATGGACCTAATTGCTAAATTAGCAATTTTAATTAGGAATTATTAAACCTAATTATGAAGATTAATTTTTATTGGGAAATTAGAATATAATTAGAAAATCCTAATTATAATTTAGAGATATTAATTTTCTATTTAGAAAACCTAAAATGAAAATATTAGAAAATTGATTTTTGGGAACCTTAGGTTTTAACACTAAGGGTCAAACCCTAAGGGTTTGCACAAGTAACAAAAATACCCTTGAAAATGTATGCAAAATGACTAAAATGCCCTTGGTGCATTATTGATGGTAGCTTTCAATTATTGTCCTATTTGTAGACTTGCTAGGTGTTAGAGTTTATGCCCTAGAGGCCAATTATTTGATATAATTGCTTAACGTTTTGATATTATATTTGATTGAATAAATGAATGATTTTATTATGGTTTTATTTACTGCATTATATAAATGTACAGCAATGCACTACAGGCCAAGAATATTTGTGTATTCATTAATGGTCATGATCATGCCAACAACTGTCCAGCAATGCACTACGGGCCAATGAAAACTTTTACCACATCATTTGTAACATTACGGTCATGATTACACCGAATAATTCCTGGTCATAATCATACCAATTCCATCTATGCACTAGGCCACATATGACTTTCAACAAAATATAAACATGAGGATGATGACAACGATATAAGAATTTAATAAAACAAGTTCAAGAATTATTTTATCTAGGAATTATTAACGTTCAAATTGTCAACATGATACTGTTTTGTAGAGTAAAATTCAAGAATGATCAGAAGAATATTTCCATGAAAAGATACTAGATGAAGCACAAATATCAAGGATATTCTACTAATTTCATGGAGTATAGAAGTCAAAACTTTAACCAACTGAGTATAATAAAGAATGGAATAACAAAATAAATCACCATGCATGCGGTACTTCGCATAGACAGGTTATTCCAACAGAATAATAATAACTGAACCAGGTCAGGCAAAATTTGCACCGACAGGATGTTCCAACAGAATAATAAAGACGGAACCAGGTCCGGTGTAAAACACACAGACAAGATATTCTAACAGAATAATAATAAGACGGAACCAGGTCCAATGTAAAACACACAGACAGGATGTTTTAACGGAATAATAATAAAGACGGAACCAGGTCCGGTGTAAAACACACAGACATGATGTTCCAACGGAATAATAATAAAGACGGAACCAGGTCCGGTGTAAAATACACAGACAGGATGTTCCAACAGAATAATAGAAGAATGTCACCAAGTATAGGGTAGACCGCGTATACAAGTTATTCCAACAAAATAATAAGAAATGGAATAACAACAGTTCTCTTCATGAATAAGAAAGAATAACACCCCTTACGAGTACAATAAATAATATTCCCTACCTTAAGAAGAAGAGTACTGGATATATAAGTAGTAAAGTAGTAGAATACTTTCTTCTTTCTCTCTATAGTTTATCTCTCTAGAGTTTCAGTGAATTCGTAAGAAAATAATGAATGAATGAGCTTCTATTTATAGAAAAATAGAATGCATAGTAACTAACTCATGAACGGACGAGATTGATTTACTTTAATCTGAGGGTCCATATTTAAAGCAAAATCTTTTAAATAAAATATAATATATTCTATTTATAATCTAATAAAACGAATAACTATATAAAAGATTTTACTATGAAAACACTATGCAGACACTATGCAACACTATGCATAATAGAATATATTATATTCTATTTATAGAATAACTTTATAAAAGTATTCTGTTTTATATAAAAAGATTTTCTGTATTATTACATTAATAATACCAACAAAACCGAGTGATTTATCACTTAAGCATTAATAATTAATATCGTGTGCTACTATGCAACCACGCGTATTATTGTACTTTTAACATCGGGTGTTTCAATAGTTAACGGTAAAACTTCCGTCATTATTTTCATAAAGTATTTTTGTCATTTTCTCAATCCGACAATAATTCCATTGTGGGGTCCCCCAATGATTGTGTCGTTGTACGAATATTCCTTGTTAAAACGAATATTTCCCGACCAATCGAATATTACATAACAACTTGCGTACTTTGCAAAATTAATAAATATTACCCACAACTATTATATCAATTTCACTCGATAATATTCAAAAATAATATTTATAAAAAATTCATCTTTATTCAAAAAGTTGGGGTTTTACAATCTCCCCTTCTTATGAATTTTCGCCCTCGAAATTAAGGTACGTACCTGTTATGTCGAAGAGGTAAGGATACCTTGATTTCATTTCAGATTCTAACTCCCAAGTCATTTCTTAAACATCGTGGTTTCTCCACAAAAGTTTGACTTGAGGTATAACCTTGGTGCGTAGAATATGTTCCTTCTTATCCAAGATTTGAACATGAACCTCTTCATACGTCAAATCTTCCGCTATTTCGTCCGGTTCTAACTCAATAATGTGGTTCGGGTCTTCCACATATTTACGTAACATGGATATGTGAAAAACGTTATGAACACGAGACATACTTGGTGGTAAAGCGAGTCTATAGGCCACAGTTCCTACTCGATCAAGGATTAAAAATGGGCCGATGAATAGAGGATTGAGCTTTCCACTCTTTCCAAATCTCGTAACTCCTTTCCATGGAGCAACACGTAACAACACATGATCTCCTATATCGAATTCCACGTCCTTTCAATGAAGATCAGCATAACTCTTTTGTCGATCTTGTGAGATTTTTATACGTTGCCGGATCATTTGAATCTTTTTCGTAGTCATACATACCAACTCTGGTCCCAACAACGTTGCTTCACCCACCTCATCCTAGCATGCTGGAGAACGACACTTTCTTCCATACAATGCTTCGAATGGAGCAATGCCAATACTTGCTTGATAACTGTTGTTGTAGGAAAACTCCACCAATGGTAAGAACTTGTCCCAACTTCCCTTGAAATCAAGGACACAGAGTCTTAATAGATATTCAAGAGTTTGAATAGTCCTCTCCGACTATCCGTCCGTCTGAGGATGATATGTCGAGCTAAATCGTAAATCTGTGCCCATAGATTTTTGCAAACTAACCCAAAATCGCGAAGTGAATCTTGGGTCTCGATCAGAAACTATGGATACTGGCATACCATATAATCTTACAACCTCATTTATGTACATACGAGTAAGACGTTCAAGTGTATAAGTTTCTCGTATCGGTAAGAAATGAGTAGACTTGGTCAATCTATCAACAATGACCCAAATCGCATCTATGCCTTGAGAAACTTTGGGAAGACCAGTAACGAAATCCATGGTAATGTGCTCCCACTTCCATTCTGGAATTTCAAGTGGTTGCAATGGACCTTTTGGTGTTTGATGCTCCGTCTTGACTCGTTGACACATTAGACACCTTGAGATAAATAAAACTATCTCTATCTTCATATTGCCCCACCAAAATGTATGTCGAAGATCATGATACATTTTGGTACTCCCAGGATGGA
>CM035091.1:46609379-46611879 GCA_020205505.1 Panax japonicus
AAAAATAGCAGTATAAAAACATGGATGTCCCAATTTAAATCACTTAATTTTATCAGCTACAAGAAAATGTTGCCAGTATTGAGGAATTGTGGTCCAACCCATAAAAATTTTAGATAAAGTAACAGTAACAGCAAAATTCAAGGGTTGGTGGAAGGTTGAATTTTCAATGGGCAGGACAATTAATGGAGAGAGGACCGATTGTTGACCAACAATAGGATGCATGCATGTATACCACCTATAAATAAGCTGCATAAGTGTTAATTAATTATACAATTAAAAATGGGGCAGTCATCAGTACTACAAAATAGAGAAGCATGCCATATTTTGTAAAAGAGAAGAAAGAATTTCAATTCAGAAAAACCAGCAATGGAGCTGATCAACATTCAAAACTAGCTTATGTATAATGTAATGTTCAATGCTTTTCTCACCAGCCAAAGTGCATGAAGGACCACAAAATCAAAGTAAGTGGGCAACAAAATCAATCTAATGTAATGTAATGTAATGTTCAATGCTTTTCTGGAGTATAAGCTAGTTTTGAAAAAGGACCACAAAATCAAAGTAAGTGGACCACAAAATGCTTTTGGAGTATAATGTAATGTTCAATGCTTTTCTGAAGTATAAGCTAGTTTTGAAAAAGCATTGCTGGTTTTGTGGTCCTTCATGCACTTTGCTCCTTCAAAACTAGCAATGGAGCATTGCTGGTTTTGTGGTCTTTTCAAAAAAGCATTGAAATTCTTTTCAAAACTAGCAATGGAGTATAATGTAATGTTCAATGCTTTTCTCACCAGCCAAAGTGCATGAAGGACCACAAAATCAAAGTAAGTGGGCAACAAAATCAATCTATTCTCTCTTCAACATGACTTGGATATGCATTTTCGTCCAAGACATGCATATATGGGCACAAGGATTTAGCTCAGAACTTAAAAAAAAATCCATTTTTTCTTTGACAATGAAACAAAAGCAAAAAGTTTTAAAATCAAGATTTCCGCGGTAAAAAAAAATACTTCATTTAATTCAAAGTATTATAAGATTACTTGACTTGGTATATTTTGGAATAGAGGTAGTAGTACTGATTGTAATATACACACAAGGAAAGTTTTCATAAAGGCATAAAAAATCAAGACAAGAAACAATTTAAATGAACTTGAAAGGGAATGGATCCAATATGACAGCTAGAGGCACCTTCATTATTATCTGTAATGTAAAATAAAATCCAAAAATGACCCTCAAAAAAAGAAAAGAAAAAGAGAGATGTAGACATCTAGTTGTAGTTTTTTTGTTAAAGAGTCCAAAAGTACTTAGTCCAGATCAAACACAATATGGCCCATTTCACTCACCCTATTCTGAAAGCTATAAACATTCATTTCAAATAAGGTGGCAGAATGAGGAGAGGAGGTGGGGTTTGGGTTTCGGTTTGGGTGTCCTTTGGCACTAATTGAATTGTCCACTTCTGGAGTCCCTCCTAATTGCATCCACGTGACATTCAAAATCCATTTGCTAGTTTGAAAACAACAGGTGAATCCCTTTACAAATTCTAGTTCTTGAAATTTGTGGCTCTTTCAAATTCAATTCCCTTTAGTCACTTATAATAATTTTTGATGCTCTTGACCTATGTTACATAAAAATTTAATTTACTTTGCCCTAAACTACTTATGTTTGACACTCAATATTCAGAGAAGGATATATATTAGTACTAAACACTTCATTGTAATGCTAAAAATTGACAAATTAAATTGAGAAGTACCCGCGTTGGACTCTTTAAAATACTTCTACCAGACACTCCATCAAATCTGTGTAACGTAGCTCTTAACTTACCAGTAGCTAGCTAGCAAGAAACTTGGAAATATCTAAAAGCTGGATCTTAGTTTACCCAAACAGACACTCACGTGCTCTCAGTGCAACCCTACTGCTTAGAGGAAAATACATTAATTCAATTCTACTTAAGTTAATTAGAGAAAAAAAGAAAAATATCAGTATAAAAACATGGATGTCCCAATTTAAATCACTTAATTTTATCAGCTACAAGAAAATGTTGCCAGTATTGAGGAATTGTGGTCCAACCCATAAAAATTTCAGATAAAGTAACAGTAATAACAAAATTTAAGGGTTGGTGGAAGGTTGAATTTTTAATGGGCAGGGCAATTAATGGAGAGAGGACCGGTTGTTGACCAACAATAGGATGCATGCATGTATACCACCTATAAATAAGCTGCATAAGTGTTAATTAATTACACAATTAAAAATGGGGCAGTCATCAGTACTACAAAATAGAGAAGCATGCCATATTTTGTAAGAGAGAAGAAAGAATTTCAATTCAAAAAAACCAGCAATGGAGCTGATCAACATTCAAAACTAGCTTATGTATAATGTAATGTTCAATGCTTTTCTCACCAGCCAAAGTGCATGAAGGACCACAAAATCAATGTAAGTGGGCAACAAAATCAATGTAATGTAATGTTCAATACTTTTCTGGAGTATAAGCTAGTTTTGAAAAAGGACC